>JADRCH010000076.1:13336475-13402790 GCA_019843965.1 Rhynchomys soricoides | reverse complement strand
GTAAGCATGGAGCCATCTACCCCCCAGCCTCCGGAGACATACTTTATGTCAGTGCATACTTTGGCCTCCATATATTACATTGTTTCTTTCACTTGGTTGAGTCAGTGGGTAACAGTTTTCCTCTGCATTCTTTAATTCACTGAGTCTTCATTTCCAATATTTCCTTTTTTTCATACTTTATTTACATTTTAAATAAATGTTTCCCCTTTCCAGATCTCCCCTTTGGAACCTCCCCATTCCCTCCGCCTCCCTCTGTCACTATGAGGGTATTCCCCCAACCACTCACCCACCCACTAGTGTCTTCCCCAGTATTTCCTTTTAAAAAAGGATCTCAACTTCCTTGCTGAGTTTGTCTACTATGTAGCTGACATTTTCTTCACTACTTTTGCTTTTCTCTTCCATTTTGTTGACTTTTCTACAATGACTTTTTTTGCTTTTTAAATCTAGAGTCTAATTGAATTGATTTATTTGTTTATACCCTTCCAGGTCATTGATAACTTTTTATCATAAAATCTTAAAAAATATTTGGCATTTTATTTATTTCAGTTCAATAGTTGAGTTATGACCTTCTGGAGAAGCCATCTTAGATTTTTTTTTCATGTTTCTTATGTTTCTGTGTTGTGTATGTATGATGGTTTGATATGACTTTTGGATTTGTGGGGTGGTTCTTATACAGCCTACTTTTGGAGGCTTAAGCCCCAGAACCACTCAATGAGGAAGAAGCAAACCATGGTGACAGAAAAAAACAACCAAGCACAGTAGATGTGAAAATACATGTGTGCCACCAATGATTATAGGCGTGAGGATGGTGATTTCTGGGTTATGTGCTAAGCAGTTAGAAACTATCCTTGGTAGGAGTGGGAATAGTAAAGGAATGAGGTAAGGGACGGAGATGGAGCCAGGGGAGAAGCAGCCCCAAGCTTGAATAGACAAAGGCAGAAAGAAGACAAGAGAAAGAAGAGAAGAGAGGAAGAGAGAAGAGGAGAAAAGTGTAAGAGATTAGAAAGGAAAACAGGTAAACATGAAAAGATTTCCCAATAGTAAAATAGTTCCAAGCCCAAGTTAGATAAATTTCAGAGGAGGAATAATAAATGGGGATGTAAGAGTTATAAAATGGTCAGGGACTAGCGTGATGGCTCAGTGGTTGAGTACCTGCTGCTCTTGCAGAAACACATGGCAGCTCACAACCACCTGTAATTCTAGTTCTAGGTTATCTAACTCCCAAGGGCCACCATGGCTCCTGCACCTGTATGGTGCACATAAAGATACAGAGACAAACGTGTACACATACTTTAAACCAAACCAAACCAAACCAAACCAAAACCAGGTGTAGTGTGCATGATGTTTATCTTAGCACTGGGGAGGCAGAGGCAGGCAAATATCTGTGAGTACTAGGCTAGCCTGGTCTACACAGTGAGTTCTAGTACAGCCAGAATACAAGTCCCCCTTTAAGTAAAAGAGAAAAAGAAGTCAAATTATGGTAAATTAAGAATATTACTAAATGTAGAGATGGGGAAAAGCAGTAAGCACAGGGGCAGAGATAAAAAGAAAGACATGAAGAAAAAGAAAAGTTGAAATTAGGAAAAAATGCAGAAATGAAATGAGATGAATGGATAAAGAGTAACAGCAAAACCAAAAAGTTGAAAAAAACCACAACAGTCAAATCCCTTTAAGCATATAGGAATAAAAGATAAGTTGAGGTGTCAGAGCATCCTCTTTCCGGGGATTGAGAATTGGGGACAACAGTGATAAGGATGAAGGGCAGGGGTGGTCTCTTCAACTTGAATTTTGTTTTTTCCTTTGGTTTATACCACTGCATCACGTTTCTGTAGGACACAGGTCTGATGGCTGTCAAACTTGTTTTTACAGTAAGAGATTTCTTCTTCGAGTATGAGGAGTCTCTGCACACTTAGTTTTTGTATCCTCTAGCTGGGCAGATTTGCTGGGCAGAATTAGTTGAAGGGTTTCTCCCAGTGATGTCAGGAGTACGGAAAGCAGGCACAATCCTGTGATGATGTAGGTTGAATACTTCTCAAACTTTGATGGCAGTCTCTCCTCCTTACATGTCTTCAGTTCAGGAAAGCCTAGAGAAGATTAAAAGCCTGCCTAGCTATAGTGCTTAAGGCCTTTTCCCAGTGCTCTCTGTCTGCCAACCATAGCTTCTGCAACCTCACCAAATAGCACCACCAAGTGGACATACATGACCCCCTAGAGTAGAGATTCTCAACCTGTGGGTCATGACCTCTTTAGGGGTCAAAGAACCCTTTCACAGGGCTCACCTAAGACCATTGGAAACCATAGATATTTACATTATGATTCATAGTAATAACACAATTACAGAATAATCTTATGGTTGGGGTCACCACAATATAAGGAACTGTATTACAGGGTCATATTATTAGGAAGGTGGAGAACCACTACCCTGGAGCATAACACACCATAACAGGGTATGGACAATAGGATCAAGAGTCCATTATATACATGTATGAAATGGTTACAACGGAACTCAGCATACTGTACAATCAGCATGTGCTAAAAACAAATCCCAAAACAACAGCATCCAAAAACCAGAAATGTGTGGTGTTACAAAGGTTTTATAGGTGGCTCATTTTGTTATGTAAATTGTATCTCTACAAAGCTGTTAAAAATTATGCCTGTGGCCTTCATGCCTATTGATTCCATAAGTCCAAGGCTCCCGAGAAGCTGTAGTTAGTCTACTTGTCCCAAGACTGCAAGAGAACTTGTAGATTTGGTGGGCTCACTAGGATCATTCCTGTGACTCTTTAGCCCTGCTAATTGATGAGAACAATGGTGCAATACCAGCCTCGATTGTGAGCCAGGCATTATGAAAGGGAAGGCTGTGTGCACGATGCTTACTGTTCTGTTGCTCTCAGCTAGCCTTTTAGTCTTAGAGCTGTCCTGAAGATTTGGGATAAAGTGGCTTCAGAAACTGTCTGATGCTGTATCTGCTCCTCCAGTGCACAGTTCTTTTGGGCTGAGTTCTTTCATCTTAGCCATTTTAACTCACCACAGAGGTTCCTCTTGAGATGAATGTGCACTTGGTTCAGCGGGCCGAGCTTCATTTTTCAGACACTCTAAAGTTAGCCTTTCTTTATAGATTTTCCCTGGTTATTCTTTTTCAGTCTTTATTTTAAAAATGTAGTGCCCTGCTGTGACTTGGGGACATTTGGAAGCATGGCTGTGGAGTCAGGTTTATGGCTTAAATTTTTGGGCAAGCTCTTAAGTTTTTCTGAGATTGTTTTTCCGGAAATCTGAAAAATAGAGACAATCATAATTGTCACAAAGGATGACTGTGAAGATGTCAGATTATGTTCGGAAAGACTTGAGTACAACTGGCCGGCATATAATGTTCTCAAGAGTGGAGTGGGTTTGGCTATGGTTTCTGAATCTGGGTTTGAACCCATGCTTTTTGTTTGGTTTTTTAAATTTGAATCTGAGTAATCGGGTGTGAGTTTCTCTGTGCTTTTGTTTCTGTATTTATGAAGTAAGTATCTTGATAATATATGTTTCATTAGGGGTTGTGAAGAGAAAAATGACAAATATACCAAGAACTAAGGACGAGGCAGCTGTGGCAAGTCTGTCTTTAGGCGATAGCACAACACTCTTACTCCCTAGGTGCAGTGCATTTAGTAGACACGGATCAGACATGAACAGCAGTAGTTACTCTGAGGAGGTAGACCTGGTTGGCTTGGCTGGTAGCTCACCAGTTGTGGCTTGTGATTCTCTGTGTTTCTGCACAGCACTTTTATCTTTTCATGCACTCTGACAGGGAGAGATGGCCCTTTCCATGCACAGGTAACAGCTGCCTTTGGTTCAGACTTTTCTGCTGGAGTAGGTTCAGTAGACCCTAGGTCTCTAAAATCTCTGTGCATGGCATTGTGGCATACGAGGAGAACTTCAGTAGATTTGTCTCTCGGCAAAGCAGGCTACAAGTACCATGATATTGAAATAGCAAGCGTATGCACAGATGGTAGCAGGGATCTACTTTGTTCTGTTAGGCCAGAGATTTTCATTAGAAACTGGTTTGTGGCTTTAGGGTTCTTTAAAACACATGCAAGTTAGGAGACCTGATTGATCAGTGATTACCTCTTCTTTAATTTCAGTTGATTATTTACCCTGGAACCAACCAAGACGGGAGCTTCTTCGTCCTCCACACAAGTACCGGCCAGAGTCTGCCAAGTTTGAAAACAGAACCACACATCAGGATGACTATACCATGAAAAGCCTTGTGACTACTGTGAGCTGTAAGCCCCCAGTCAAGCCAAAGGTCTACAACATCCCCTTGGAAGATCTGACTAACTACAAGATGAGTTATGTGCCCCACCCTGTGGAGAAGCGCTTCGTTAAAGAGGCAGAGAAATATATACCCTGTGATATCCCCTTTGAGAACCTCACCACCCAAAAAGAATCCTACCGAGGCCTCCTAGGGGAGCCTGCCAAGAGCACAAAACCTCCAGCCAAGATCCCTGTGCATGATGCACCTTTCTCGAACATCACTGAGGTTCAGGAGAAATACCAACCTTGGCCAACGCCCCAGATAGTCCCCAAAGCTCCCGTCATGTATGTCCCTCCTGAGGAGAAGATGGATCTTCTGACAACTGTGCAGACCCATTACAAATACCGCAAGGGTAACCCTGCTATAACTTGCCGACCTGTGCCTTCCATTAAGAAGAGCAACCGCTTTGAAAGCTCCACCACCTCCAAGGATGACTTCAAGCAGTGGGCAGCAGTGAATACAAAGCCAATCAAACCCGTTCCTCAGCTGAACTTGCCTGTTGAGCCTTTGGATTGCCAGACCACCACTAAGACGTGCTACGTGCCTCATCCGCCTATCATTACCGAAAACTACAAGCCTGCCTGGGTTGGCCCTCGAAGAAACATCCCTGTAGAGGGTCAGACTACTTATTCCATTAACTTTACTCCCAAGGATTTGGGCAAATGTCCAGCATCATACATAGAGCCCCCAGGCTATATCTTTGAGGAAGTGGATGCTATGGGGCACAAGATATATAGGTCAATTTCTCAGACAGGTTCTAGGCAGAACAGCTCTCTTTCTATACATAATACAGAAAAACCTGGTCAGAAGGAAGTAGAAGTGTCAGCCTGACTTTGAAAAATATTTTGAAACCTGCAAAATACCTTTAAAAGCAGACAACTAAAAATTATCTATTGAAGAAGAATTTCCCAAAATGAAAAAAAAAAATACGTACCTCAGAATGAAAAAAAAAAATCACTGATTCTAGGATATTTGAATAACATGAGAATCACTTGAATAAAGGAAAAATAACATGTACTCATTGGCTGATTAACTCCCTGTAGCCCTCCCTCTACTTTATCTCTATAATCCCTTCAGGTCCCTTTTGTTCATAGAATCAAGGATGATCTCAGTGATATTCCTGGGATCTTGATCTAATTTAATTATTATATGAATTGACATTTGCCAAGTGTGAAGTGCCAAAGAATAAACTTTATTTTGGGGCATTGAATTTTTAGGTTTGTTCGTTCACTCTCATGTGCTTTCTATACAGAGAGTAGTCTACCCAGGACTTTCTCATTCTCCATCCCAGCAATGAAAGGGGTTCCTTGGGCTCAATCTGGGGCTGTGTTTGGGTTTTCTGACCTAGGTCTCCTTCACAGAACATCTTTCTACTCCTTTCCTGCGTGATATACTAGTAAGGATAATGATGTCTGATTGGGTATGGTTCTTGTCAGTCATGGACAAAGAAAGGAGGAGGTCCTGAGGGAATTCTATGGTTATGTGGATCTGCCAGACTCCAAGTGTAGGTGCTGGCTCCAGGGAGAGGGCGAGCAGAAAAGGGACCCTTGTCCACCAGGAAGGTGAGACTTGGCTCCAGAGCTGTGAGCAGAAATGGTGCTCACAGTTTTTTGTTTTTGTTTTTTTACAAACTTTTGATTTTTAAGGTCAATTAACTTAAACTAGACAGAATTGAGGAAAGGTAATTTCAAGTGGGCCTTCTTTCCATGCCTAGATGACCAGAAGATGCTGACCAGCACTTGGCATATCTACCTGTCTTTCAAGTCCACAGAATCTAAATACTCTCATGGTCCTGGGGAACTTGGTGGTAGGGTGGAGGAGGTGGGATTTCAGCTTAAGCCCAGAGCTGGGTCTTTCAGGAAAAGCCTCAGTCTTCTCTACCTAGGTCTCAGTCTTTCCATGGCTCTTATGCCCAGCCTGGGCTATTTAAGTTCCTCTTGCACGTTTACCATGAACTTAGTCATCAGTGGGTTCAGATCTGCATTATTTATTCCTCTTGTTGGTTTGAGGTCTGGTCTGGATACTTAACTTTATGGGGCGGGGAAGCTCAGAGCCGTTAAGCACATGCTCCAAGGCCACACAGAGAAGGGAAGAAACAAAACCAGTATGAAACCTAAGTTTTCTGAATTCAGATCTGCATTTCCACAATGCAGGCATTGTTCATCTTCTGTGTCTTAGACATCCTGGCTCCATAAACCATGTCAAACCATACATCCAAGTGTACTGGGATTTACTAAGTTAACGGAGAGCACGAAATGGTGGCACCACACACGACTCAGATGGGAAATGTCCTCTCTAAGTTCATGTATTAAAGAAGTAGGAGTATTGGGAAGTAATTGGATCCTGATGGTTCTAATGTCACCAATGGATTAGTCAATTCATAGCTGAATGGGCTGTTGATGGGAGGTAGTGGATACTTTAGGGGCTGATCCTCCTTAGAGGAACTAGATTCTTGTTCTTGAAGGGCTTATTTTTGCTCCTGGTCTACTATGCGTGCCCTACTGTGATGCTAACTAGATTCACCACAGGACTGAAAACAGTGGAGCAAGAGACTATGGAAGACAATCTCTAAAGCTGTGAGCCCAAAGGTATTCTTCATTCAAAAAATTGAGATCTTGGCACCCTTAGATGTCTGCTGGGAACAGGACTTCTGAATTACAGAAAGAACTGAACCACACTTCTTTCTGCTGAGATGTAAGGTCATTTTTGCTGGCATAAGCAAGGTCTTTGGAACTAGAGAGAGTGTTTGGCTCTTTCTAAAATTGAATGTGTTTATGCCTGAGATGGAACTGAACTCTATTCAGGGATAAGATGTGCTAATATGTATAACGCAAAAACAACTCAGTGTCTCCTGGAGGCAAATCAGACAAAACCAGAATAACCTGGGAAAGGTAACTCCAGCCCACAGAAACAGTGGCATGGTCTGAACTAAATTCTGCAGCAATCTTCCTGCAAAAAGGCCCTGGACACAGAGTCCATGATGCTGTATCCCTCCTGGACTTAAACTAACAAAATGTAAGTAAGAGTGGGTTTGGGCTTTGTCTCACACCTTTAATCCCGATACTAGGGAGGCAGAGACAGACAGATCTCTCTGCATTTGAGGCCAGCCTGGTTCCAGGCCAGCTAAGGTTACACAGACTCCATCTCAAAACAACACCAACAGTGATACCAGTGGTACCCACTCCCATCCCCCCCAAGCTCCCGAAATAGACATCAACCCTCTTAAAAAGAGTTTCTCTTCATTCCAATGTTTTGTCACAGTGATAACAGGGAATCTTTAACAGATTTTATTTTTGTTGCATCTTTTAAAAAACCCCATTGTTTTATCTGAAAATGCTTATGCCAATTCAGCAATCTACATCACAATCCCATTCTGCCATTGCACCTTTACAGATGTCTGCCATTTTTACTATTAATCCGGCCTATCCATGAGCATGGGAGGTCTTTCCATCTTCTTTGACTTCTTTCTTCAGAGACTTAAAGTTCTTGTCCTACAGATCTTTCACTTGTTTAGTTAGAGTCACACCAAGATACTTTATATTGTTTGTGACAATTGTGAAGGGTGTCATTTCCCTAAATTATTTCTCAGCCTGTTTATCCTTTGGCTACTGATTTGTTTGAGTTAATTTTATAACTGGCACCTCTAGCATTAATGGCTCCCTAGCCCCTCCAGTTATTGCCCAAACCCCACATCTGCTTAACAGGCCTTCAAGGGGGGTGGGGGGAGACAGAGGCCCTTCTGAGCATAAATGCTAGAGGTGGTGGGGGGCAGGAGGAGTGTGTTCTTTGGCAGAGCAAACACTAACTTTTCAAATGGCTTTCTGAGTAGGTGCTTGACTCTTCCTTACATTGGAGGTACAAGAGGAAGGTGCTCAGAAGCCCACGAACCTTCTAGAACAGGTATATTGCATTCTGGAAAAGGCATCAGAGTAATGGTAAGCTGGGCTTTTCTTTCCGTTTAATTCCTGAGACTCAGGTGCCCAGAGTCCTTGCCTCTGGATCTTTAGTGACTGACTTGAGAAATCTTGATGTCTTTTCCCTGACAAGAGTGGCTACAAACCCAGCTCCAGTCTTTCTGAAGGACCCATGGATTTCCTGCTCCTCTGCTTGAATGTGTATTAGCTGCCTTGCCTCCTTCTGCTACCTGCTTGGGCCAGCATTGCATCTTTAATGACAGAGAAAGGTGTAACTACTTCATCTTTCCCCAGATCTCCATCCATTCCATTGTAGGACCATAAATGGGAGGAGTGGGATAGCGAAACCCATAAGTAGTCTTTAAACAGGCAAATAGTGACTTGAGAGATAGAGAGGCACACAACATGCCTGAAAAATGACTAAAATCTGATGTGTGCCAATGGATGACTTATAAACCAAGGAATGGAATTTTTCTTTGGACTATGGGTTCTCCTGGGTTTAAGGAAGAAAAAAAACCCACTTTATTTTACAGTTTCTAAGAACAGCTCAGTGCTTACTGTTAAATTGGAGTTCTTTCTTTCTTTCTTTTTTTTTTTTTAGCGAAGACTGCAACACTTTCTAGAGTTGAGGTCACTTATTTAGAAACTTTAACTATTCAGAACCAAGCAGAAACCAGCAGTCCTTAAAGTGAGCATGTCATCCTTGATGTGGATTCCAGGTGCCACCACTCAGCTTACACACTATATCTGCTGCCTTGGTTCTTACTCTGAACTCTGCTCTGCCATCTTGCTTCTCCCAGGCTGCATGCCCAGGCACAAGGGCCTTGAGGCTTTGTGGCACAGAAAAGGGAACCCTTGGGGTGGAAGTTGTTATGCGCATTTGCTTCTCTTCCGCCTGAAAGCTGTGAATCCCATCGTGGGGAGGCTGGCATGTTGATCTTATCAGGGACTTCAGGGATCCTAACACCCTTCAGGAGCTATTGTCAGTGTGCCTACATTCTGGTCAGCAGTTTCTCAGCCCACCTGAGGTTCCTTGGTTATTAGCCCTTTAACCACAGAGGAGTCTTAGGGGCTACAGCTAGAGGGAGACACATTTATAACAAGGAAGGAGAGCTGATAACTTGGCAGTGAGACTAGAGACCAAAAATATTTTAAAAGGTGGAAATCAAAAGTATAACAGTCCAGGAATTATGACCCTGATGCAATAAAGAGAAGTCTGTATATGTGTGCACATATTTTATTAAGTCTGGGAAAAATATACTATGGTTTGTGCTTATGACCCCAATTTAGGAAAATGACTAAAAAATTACACACTTTTTTTTTTTTTTTTTTTAAAGGCTGGAAAAATGCATCAGCAGCGTTGAATAAATGAATTCCCATTTGTCTCGTTTATCCAGAGTAACAAGGGGATGGGGATTTGGAGTATTTTAATATTAGGTTAACAGACAGGTAATGTGTATTAGCCTTTCCTAAGATGTTTCCTTGTGACCTGTAAGCCCCATGATATGGTCTTTCCAAAGCAGTTCATTAGACATGTGTGGGTAATGCTTCCTGTGTAGCCTCCTGATGCAGACCCATAATGCATGTTTGTATTTTGAAGTCTCTAGGATGCTCTAGAGTAAAGAAGCCTTGTTTAACTTAGTGTAACCCAGAGTAGGAATTAGCATGCCTGCAATTAAGTGCTCAAGGAAAAACAGGCAACTGCACCATCTAAAACTTCACTGTTGTAGTTGGAGGGAGGGGCTCCATTGATGTGATGATGTCTTGCTCTCTGTTGGCTTTATTTTTTTTCCCTATTGCTTCCTAAGGCAGGCCTGGACAGTGTGAGCATTTCTAGCGATTCTAAGCTTACAGTGTCCTCTCACCTCGCAAGCCCAGAGGTTGCAGTAAAGATCCCGGAGTGGAGTCTCTTGCTGACTTTAAGTCTCATGTTCATTCCCAAGCTGATTGTCATGGCAATAGAAAAATTGCCTATTGTTCAGGCCTAAACTGGGGTCCACCCCTGCATGGAGGAGTATGTGTGGGGTCAACCCATGTGAACCACGTGAATAACAGAAGGCTGGAGGTGGGGTGAGCTCTCGAGGGAGAACTGAAATGTAGTTTCCAGGGAAGGGAGGGATGAATGCTGAGCAGACAGAAACATCATTTTTAAACTCCGACAATAAGTCCTTTTTATTGTGTAAAACCTATTGGAACACACATCAAGAAATACTGCCAAGTACTCATCATAAATTTTTTTCAAGTAAGTTTGGAAGACAATAAAATACACATGCCATGCAAACATGTGGTCCCGTCTCCTTTGATGATTCGGGGACCTCACTGGACTCTGCAGGGCCTCAGGGTCCTCCCTGAATGTTGAAACATCCTGGCTGTTGACTACTTAGATTGTGGCTTCTTGATAAATGCGAGGTTAGGTACAGCCAGAGTGCAGGCTGAAGGGAGCCTGGGAAAGTTTATGATGGGCCATGGGCTTGTGTGTGTCCTGTGTAAAACCCTGTGGACTACTGTAGAAGCACAGTTTGTGCCATTTCCCTTAATCCATATTGCACCCCTGCCAAGCAGGCAGCAGAGGCCCAGAGAGCAACTTGGCCAATTCCTCACAGGATTGCTCAGGGGATTAGATGAAATAATTGTCTATAAGGTGAGCCTGTGGGATAGAGAAGCACTTTTCGATGGTCCTTTGGAAGAGAGAAGGAAAGGCCATTTAGATTGGGAGTAAAGAAGGAGCTTTGGGATGAGTTAAAGAATGTGGTTTACAGATATGTTACCTTGAGTGTGGAAGCTGTGCTTGAGCATGTGCGAGCGCGCGCGCGCACACACACACACACACACACACACACACACACACGCACACCTGCTCTGCTACAACTTGTAGGGGTTAGCATTCAAATTTGTCTTGTGGTATAATGTATACATACACACCTGAGAGGGGAGGGGAAGAGGGGGAGGAGAGGGGGGGAGAGACACAGAAAAAGAAAAAGGAGAGACAAAGACAGAAACAGAGATAAGACAGACACACAGATTAACGTGTTGATTAGATTACAATAGGGCTACTTCACACAGAATTTCTCTGGAAAAGCAAGAAAGGGAGGTATTTGAAGGAAATGTAAATAACCAAAAGTTTTTTTTGCTTGTTTGTTTTTTGGGCAGGGTCTTGCTATATATAGCTCAGCCTGGCCCTAAACTCACAACCCTCTTGCTTCAGCCTCCTTTATGCTGGGATTATAGGAATGTATCACCATGATCAATTCAAAATTTTAAGCTCTCTGCTCAAAACAGTTTTTCTTCACTGTAGAAGATGGCCCTTTGGGGTTTACTGAAGGAAAAAAATGTATTTTCAACTTCCTTCCTTCCTTCCCTCTCTTCCTACTTCCCTCTATCCATCTCTCTTTTCTCCATCCTCCACCTACCTATCTATTCATTCCTTCAGAAAGTATATATTTCGAAGTACACTCCAAATGCATTGTGGTCATTCAGAGTAGTTGAGGAGACTGTCGGTGGCCTGGTTGAGTCAGGGCTTGGTGGCAAGCACGCTTATTAGAGGCAGGCTCACTCTTATGAGTGTTACATTCTGGATATGTTTCAAAGGCAGGCCATGGGTGTTGTTGATTAGAGAATTTTGTCTGAATAATTTCAGGGTCAAAGTTGCTATCAATTGAGATTAGAGGATAGAGGTGGGACGTTTGAAGGCTGGACAGCCAGCAGACTTCTTCTGCAGAATGAGGCATCCTGCTTCTACATAAGTCCTTGTTCTCTAGTTTATAAGGAGTGACCAAACTCCTGTGATGTTTGGAAACTATGTTTTCTGTTTTCCCTCCACCCCCAGCTCTCTAGCAGGAGGGTTTTCAGGCATCAGGGATGGGTAAGTAAGTTTGTTTGTGCTGGGTGCTTCAAGAAAGAAAGAGTGAGTGGGAGTTAAGCCAGATGACAGGCTTAATTTTTTCCTTTAACTACAAATCCTGTAAGTAGTAGTGGGTAGTAGAGTGAGGGAAGAACAGGGAATGGATGAGAAGATATGTTTGTAACGAGTCTTGTTCTTTGGCAGTAGGAATTATAGATGGCTTACAGCAGGGCTAGTATAACCTGCGTCATCCTTTGAGGATATTTTCTTTGTGCATCGAAGTCATTTTTTGCAGAAGAGAAGGTGCAAGTTATTTTGGTAAAAGTGGGCAAGAGGTTGAAGTGCTGTGTCTATACTTGAATGGTCTGACTATCAGCAGTGGTGTGTGACTACCAGGCTAAATTCTAGAGTAAGCATAAATGTTAATCAACCCAACCCAATGCCATTGAATAACCTGGTCCTTGTATTTGAGTAAGTCCAATTGTCAATACATAGTGACTTCAAGGTCACTGTTCCCATGGTAACAGCAGGTGAACCCTTAACTGGTCAGGTCAAGCAAACAATAGTTGGGCTCAGAGAACCTAAATCAGCTGTAGCTAGATTTTAATCACGGTGCTGCTAGATTCCCTGGGTAAAGCTTAGTCCATTTCTGTTGTAAGCATGCAGCAGAATGGGTAATTTACCAAACAATTTTTTTTTCTCATGGTTCCAGAGGTTAGGAAGGCCAAGGCCAAGTTGCCAGTGCTCCCTGGGAGCTGCTTTCGGCTTCCAAGATGGCATTTTGAATGTAGTATCCTTGTAAAGAACATTGTGTTCTCACATGGCAGAAACTTGGAAGAACAAAATGATTCGATTCAGTCTATCAAGCTCCTTGTTTGGACAGCCATTCCTGTTCTCAGTTATTTGGAGAGGAGCTGTCATGATTACCTCTTAGAAAGTGCTACCTCTTAGGACCCTCCCCGTAGCAGCACTTGAAGTTTAAAGGGGCACATTCTAGTCACAGCAGCTAGAACCTTAGCATGTTTGGGCCAGAACAGTCGTGTTACTGTGTTCTTTCCAAGCCTAAAGCACAACACATTTTTACCTGTGGATAGTTAATGAAGATTATATAACAAAACGACTTGTTCAGCTTTATAACAATATCTGAAGTGCTTGCAATGTTTACTTCTGGAGGTGGATTATGATGAGGTATTGTACATGTTGGGGAACTGCCTCCAGGACATACATTTAATTTCTTTCCATAAACATGAATCTATACTGAGATTTCTACAGAGAGAACAACAGTTCTGTCTTAAGTTGACAGCGATTGTAGGAGAGTAGAGTGAGTTTAAAGGGTGAACTTTGTAGTCAGGTGAACTTTGCAAAAACTCCGTGGAGGAGGAGAATGGGGGTAGGTTTTGCATGCTGGAGGGTGTGTGAAGAAGCCCTGGAGCCTTCTCCAGAGCTTGGTATGTTGTGGGAAATATTAAAAATGTAAACTGGCACATTCCTGTGCTAGTGCTGGCACCAGTGGGCTGCAGAGCTCCATCCGGGTGATCTTAGCTCGGCCTGTCTCTCTGTACTGGAGCTCCCAAGTCCCTTGACAGATCTCTGCCTCCAGGCCCACGCAATGACCACCCACCCTACAATCAGCCATGTTAACACCCAATTACCCAGTAGAATCAAAACTCTTGAAGCTTATAATGGACCAATTAGATTTATGTATCAATAAAGTCTCGATTTACAAGATGCCAAAACAATTTCAGAACCAATTGATAGTGATAAAAGCTTTACCCCAATTATTCTAACCTTATGATATCACAACTTCTTGTGGCTGGCAAACGTCATGCTCATTCACATCTGCTGCCATCTTCTTTCTTTCTGCTCCCTGTCTCTGCAACTCTTAGCTCTGCCTCCCTTTTCCCTGTCCAATCACAGGCCTCCCGCTGCCCTAATGTAATTGGGCAGGGAAAATCCTGCAATGTTGGCAGGCTTCTCATTTGAAATAGGATGAACTAACATTTGTTGTGGGTTGTGTCTCTCCAGGTGGACTGGGTGTTCTCTAAACTCAGAGATTGGGTACCCAGTTCTACATGTGTGGGTCTGGAGTTGATGGCTTTAATATAAAAGGTCAAAAGCAAGGAAAGGCATGTGTGCTGGGACAAGGAGAAGGGGAGTCAGGAAAGAGAAAATGAGTGAGAAGCATAGAGACTCATCAGGCAGAGAAAAGGCAAGAGTCAGAATCCCTGGGTACAGATGAACGCTTGGGTTATCCTCAATGCCTGCTGCAACAGGAGCAAAGCAGACCCTCATTGTGCAAATGAATGAGAGTGTTGGTTATGGGGTCTTTCTTTTTGGTGATTATCTTTCCATTCCAGTAGGGAGGGGTCTGTGTAAGTAGAAAAATTCAAGGTGGCAATCCTTAGAACTGGCTTCTGCCATATGTACTTGCATTATGACCTACTGATCTATAGCCACAAGACAGGATTTATACTGATTATGGATGGAACAACTTTACCTTCCTTCACTGGAAGTCATGTATTGACCTTTCCCTAAAAAACAACTGTAGTGAGATTGAGGGGTAGAAAGCCAAGGCATGATACACCTCTTGACCTTGATCATTAAACATTGTGTGGAGTTGCTTACCTGGTAACAAAGTCATTCACAGCTTGTCTACTATCCTTCCTGGGATTTGTACAAAGGTCAACCCTGGATAACATGAAGTCCCAGAGGAGGAGGTGATTTCCCAGCATATTCTCTGGTCTGAATGCTGACTGTGCAATCTCTGAGGCTTAAAGCACTCCGTTTAAACAAATATTATTTACGTTCAGCAAGAGAACCATTCCCCATTGTCCGCCTTTTCTAACTCACATAAAACTGTACATTTAACTTCTGTTTACATATATATAAACCATATCATTAGGAGTAGCCTGGGAAATGCTTGGTTGGAGATGAATTTTGCCCTTCGAAAACACAGGATTGAGTGACAGCTGTATATTGTCTTATCAGAGCCGTGACATTGTGCGGTTGATTGGGACCAGGTGTCTCACAGAAGCCATCTGAGTAAAACTATAAACTTCTGGTTGACAAGCAGGGTGACAGTCCAGCTCTTTTTAACAAAAGATTGGTTGCCAATATCTGCCTTCAGTGTAGGGTTATTGACAAACTGAAAAACTTGGGGTGCTGTGAGGAAGAAGCTAAGGGAGGCTAAGGACAACAGTTTGTGACAACTTTATGACATGCTGATCTAGACTTGACCTAAAAGAGCATCCCTAAGTGGGCAAGAAGGGTGGGTGAGAGAGAGCCAAAGATGGCTTTGGGTGAAGTTTGGTCAAATTCTCGTTACATTTGATTCCTTACTGTTTACTTCAAGGCTGTATCAACACTGGTCATTTCCTAATTGGCAGTGTTCTACTTGGGCAGATCACCTTCTCTGATAGAACTTATATCCAACATAGACTGAGTTGGAATCATGAAGTCTTTAGCTCAGCTAGCTCACTAAATGAAATGAGGTAGGAAAGAGATGAAAGTGTTTGTTTTGCTTTCTAAGTTAGCTGCCTTTAGGCTAGTTCACTAAATTCTTTTATTCTTCTTAACAGTGCTATCCTTCTCTCTACAAAACCATTTTCTTGTCCTTTGTGGAGGACTCTGACTACTTTTGGGAACCCCATAGATTACTGAGATATAACATGTCTGGAATTAGCTGAGAATGATTATGTTGGATTATTCCCTTCTGGTTTATTTGCTGCATGAAGAGATGGGCTGTAGCAAAAAAAAAGTGAGATGTCTCTTATTTTAGCTTATTCTGTATTTGTATATTTGCTTACGTGTACTTTCCCATGTTTTACGGTAACTTCAGAGGAAACAGTAGTGATGTATGCATTTGGGTGTGTTGACTTCAGAGCAGGCTTTACACTGAGATTCTAAGATAACGTTTGCTCTGGGAAATATTTCTCAGTGCTTGTTGGGACTTTCTTGGGTCTGACTTGGCTAAATGCTTTGATCTGTTTTTTTTTTTTCTTTCTAAGACACAGAGCTTGGAACTTGATCACTAATGTCTTTCTTGTTTATTCTGCTGGGTGACACAAAGCTGTGAAAGAAAGACTGGCTTCCTTCTCAGTTCAAAATGGAAACACAGAGGCGACAGTGGGAAATAACAAGAAGGAGCCTAATAGTCTTTCATCTCCCTGCCTTTCCTGGGTTGGTTTGGATGGTGATGATAAAAATTATCCTCAGTGAGTCCTTCAGCACGTGCAGCACCTGATAATTCTTAAGCCTGAAGGAATTAGCATTTTTAAACATCCTGCATCCTATGTGATATGCTGCCTTTATAGATGATGAGGCTGAAGTGTGAATGATTTTGGTGACACTTGACCGTTTTCATCCTAATGTCCCACATTATTTCTGGGCTCCTTTAGTTTCTTCTGGTTGCTTGCAAGAACCAGCAAGGACTTTACAATGACAAATACTAACTCTAAGACAGTTGCTGATCAAGTTTCCAGGCATTTATCATGTAGTTTATGGCATCTTGGCAGGAATTTCTTCTGTTTTCTTGTTGGGATCTGTGATTGAAGCTGGAGACTTTTCTGTACATTATGTTTGAGGCCTCCCTGTCTCTTGAGTCTTCTTGGGTTTCCCCTTTAACAACTTTGACTTCTTTCCACAATATTGCTGTAGGACATTGGTTGCTGGTGATTATTTCTAGAAGTATCTACAAGTATATATATTTGAACAAAAGCTAAAGCTTCTGAGAAAATAATGGGAGAATGAAGAAGAGCTCTTAGATGTATTGTTAACACTACTCAACAGGAATGGATGTGTTGGGGTAAGTTTCTAGACAACAGTCTAGAGTTCAGCTTTGCCGGTGCTGAGTGTGTCATGGGTGGGGATTGGGGATGCAATTCCGGAGCCTCTCTTACAATGGTCCTGTGTGGACATTATCCAGGCCTGGGGACTTATTTTTGACTAGACCTATCTAGGAAGAACTTTACAAATATGCTTGAAGCTTTCCTGTACACCTCATGCAGCTCTATTGCTATAAAAATCTGTTAAAAATAGGGATGTAGGAGTCTGAGCCCTGCAAACCAAATCAGTTGATTTTGGGACAGGAGAAGACAACAGCTCTCATAATGGTGCATACAATGTTGCACAACTCTTCCCTTCTAGTAACCTTAGTAGGAAGTGATAGTGTGTGTGTGTGTGAACTGATGGTGTGTGTGTGTGTGTGAAGGTGGCCATAAGCATATGTGAATAATTGCAGGGTTGCATGAGGAGTAAATGTAGTGATTCATGAAGCTTAGTGTCCACTTATAATGCTTAACTAAAATTCCATCACATGGCTGCCTTCAACTGTGCACACTTGCTGGCTGGAAGCCACCATGGAGTCTTCATCTATCCTGAGACACCATTCCCTTGCTTTTCTTCCAGAAGGTACTTGTGGCTTTCTTCTAGTCTCCTACTTAGGGCTGTCAATGAGATGACTGGTCCTTTTGTTAGACAGTACTCAGCCAGAATGTGCACACATCTGCCACTGCCTTCCTCTGAGTTCATTTACTGAGTTGGCCTTTCTGAGCATGGATCCTCAGCTTCCTAGGGAAAGGGTGAAAACTGAAATTCCTCCATTTTAGTAAGATGTAATTGGTTGGGAACCACCCAATCAGTAAACAGGGATTTTCTTCACCCCTTGTAGAAAGTATGAAGAGAATGAGTTTCACAGAGACACTGACATCATGATTTAAATAAATAAGCTGTATTATCTGTACAAAAAATATAAATACAGTTTTGTGTTTTAGAGGAGGAAGCGTCTCCTTCTGCATTATCCAGCAGCCCCAATAATTTGTGGTACTGCTGAGTTGCAATTCACAGAACAAATATTAAATGTACATTCATGTCATGCAAGGCGCACACTGCTTTCAACTCCAAGCCTAAGCTCTCCAACTTGTTCTGAAAGGCACTTCCAAACTTACATTTTGACAGGTGGCAGAGCTGGAAGATGCCTGCTTTTTAGAAAATTCAAACACTGACCACCAATTTTTAATAGCTACTGAACTAATCAACTGTTAGTATTACAGAATTTATGTTTGTTTTATGTATAACTAGTGTCACAAACAAATTGACTCTATTGCTTTCCCCCAATCCCACACTAGCTTTTACAAGGTACTCTGTATACAGTGGATCAGAGTTAAACATCTGTTTTGTTTCTTTTAAAATTAGGAAGAATACAATTATCGCCACAGAGTTTTTAGGAACACAGCTGCAGGAAGTTAATAAAATTCCCCAAAGAGTTGTTTTTCTGGATGACAATGTACAATTATTAATATTGCACTTTTTAACACAAGAAATCCTAATAAATATTCACAAAAGATATACATAGAAACACTCTCTTTAATTTTAAATAAACATTACACTGACTTTTAATAACACAATTTCTTAGAGCCTATTTTTGTGATGAGGAAGAGGCCTACCCTTATTGTCCATAGCGCACCTAAGAAGACACAGATTAAGATCGTCTTCCAAACTTAACTTCCAGGCTGGCTGGGAAATGCAGCTCTGATGTCAGTGGTGGCCCTGGGGTGACAGCATTTAGTGAGTGTGTTTGTGATGGGTGGCTTATATGATGGCTACTGGGCTCTGTCTGCCTCATTTGCTAAACTAAGGCTGCTCAGGAAGGAAGCAAATATTACTACGGAAGCTTCTCTGCGGATTGAGGATTTATCAAGGGCTTCTGTTTTAGCCGTAGCTGATGCGTGTTGCTGAATTGTGTGTGTGCTTAGCCTGCTGAGTGGTCCATTCACCCAGTCTGGTGTGCTAATTACCATAGTATTTGTGTAGGTGGGAGGATGGCTGTCTTGTGAGTCTTTAGCTATCTTCTGGCTTAGCCATAGCACCTTATCACTTCTTACTCTCAGCCTGCTGCATAAATAGGGTGCACAGCAGCTCTTCTGCGGTTCAGGAAGGGCTCCTGGGCCCAGTGTGTGATGGCTGGGAGAGCAAAGCACACTGTGGGCATGCATGACCCCTCTGTCTTCTCCTGCTTTCTGGCTAGCTCTAGTGGCAAGGGTTCCCACACCCTGTAGATGTTTGCCAGCAAACAGGTTGCTTAATGAATCCTTTGTGAGCAATGATTCTAGTTCCTGGCCCAACAAGGAGTGGCAAAGTCATTCAGATGGAAAACCAGGTGTACTCATGCTCAAATGCCCTTGGCCCACTGCAGCAGTTAGCTCAGGGCTAGTGACCCATGATTTAAGTGAGGAGATGCCAGGGGTAGCCTTACTACACAGCCAGACCCTGATCCCTTGTTGGGTTTTCCGCAGCTGCAGACACAAAAGTCACTTGATAAAAGAGGGTGTAGAGACACTTGTACTCTTGCACACTTTCTGTACAGGGCACACTTTCTGTCATGCAGCATGGGTGCCCTGAGAGGACTCTGAATACCTTTTCCCACCTCTATTGAACATGTACCAGGGCACAGGCTTGTCATATGGGTCTCATGTGGCTGTTTGAAAATCTGGCTTGCTTGTAAGCTCCTCCCACTGAGGAGCCCACACAAGCTTCCCTTCCCTCTCTCTTCCTGCCTCTGTCTTCTGCATCACTGTATGCCTTCTGCCTATTTTGCTTGTCTCTGTTGGAGTAACCTACCTGCCCACAGCTCAGTTCTCTCTTGGTTTCCCACCCTGCCAACAGAAGAACTGGAGTCTAGCCTGGTTTCTGCTCTAGTATGCTGTTTGCCTGTTCTTACCACCAGGAAACAAAAGGAACGGCACTCCTGATTGGCCTGTGCCTGTACCTATGTGTTATAAACTCCTTGCTGTTCCTATAGATTATGGCTTGCTCTTCCTGTGTCTCTGAGACCCTGATTGGGAAGGAGCCAGCTCTGTAAGGGAGCTGCTGTCTGCCTGGCCTTCTCTGCAACCCTCCTTTAGACATCTCTTTTTCTGCTCAGCACTTGCCTCCTGCTAACTGAATAAGAAAACATGCCAAGGTCCTCAGGAGCATGGCTGCAGGTGGACATGGGTGTGTGGGGAGGGGCAAATAAATAAAGGAAGAAAGCATAAGTCATGTCCAAGGTGGTTGTATGAGTCCTCTGTGTGGCCAGGGTAGAGTTCATCCCTGTGCCCTGTCTTCATGCTTTACCACACGTCCCACAGCATCGAGAGCGGAACTGGCCGAGCTGGCAGAGTTTCAACTGTCTCACCTTCTCGCAGTACCTGGTGGTGTCTCTGCACTCAGCTGGGAAAGCAGGAGGGGAGGAGGGGGACAGAAAGGAGAGATGAAACAGAGGCTCATGGATGCAGCTGCTGCTGAGCAGCCTAGGCACTGGGCAAGCTGCCTGTGGGGTCTACCCCAGCTGTGGCTCTCCAGCTCCTCTGGACAGCCTTCCCTCTGGCAGCGAGCGCTCAGCTGTTTGCCATTCCCTCCCCACTAGCCTGCAGCTGTTTGGCTGATTGATGGGGGGGCTATCTCAGGGCCTGCTTTGCTTTCTTCTGATAGCTGCTTCTACTTTAGACTGGTAGATTTAATCTCCTTTGTCTTGGGATAATCTCATCTCCCTGCTTGCTTTTTCGAAACCCCATGGGCTTTTTTTTTTTTTTTTTTTTTTTTTTGTGAGAAATGTTCCCAGAAGGACAGAATTCTGTTCCTTGTGAGAGAACATGCAAGCAAGGACCTTGTTGAAGGTCCATATCCTCAGGTGCTTGGGCCTCTCCCTGTTCAGCTTTCTTTTCTTTATCCAGGCCTCTTGTTCTTCAGCACACCAGACACTCTGACATTTCTGTTCTTAAACAGTGGTGCAGCCTGTAGCTGGTGAGCTTTGTAACTTCTTGCACTGTGAGCCAGTACTTTCTGAACATGGCAACCATTTGATAGAAACACCAGCACTTCACCAGAGTATGCATCATCTCCCATTGTATCAGAAGGGCTGGGCCACGTACCTACAGGTTTTCTTCTCAGTGTTGGGAATTGACTGCCCAGTGAAGTTTAGTGAGGGGGGAACATTAGACTCCTATTTTTTATTATCTATTCTTTGCAAAGAGTTATCACTTTTGTGGGGAAATATCTCCCAGTTGGGTTTTGGGTTCTGAGGAGGAGAGACTAGATCTCTACCTGACTAGAATACAGATACTGATATGGGACTGAGAGGCTCTAGACCTGAGGGTGGAGCAAATGGATGACTGTCAAAACCCAGGGGCACAGTCTCCTGATCCTGTCCAGTGGTTGTACATGGGTTGGGAAGGAGGGGTCAGCAGGTCCTTGTTTGGTGTGAGGCAGAACAGTGATGGGTGCAGAGCTGGCTGAGTGGCAGGCATTCTGCATGCTTCTTCAAGGTTAACAGTGCTCTGTCTTTAGTAGCCTGGTCTCTGTGGACCATTATTTAGTCTTCCCCTGTGGGCACCAGCCAGGTAGACTGCAGGTGTGTTGGAGGCCAATTTTATCCAGCCCTTGGCTCTTTTAGGGCTCAGGATGAAGACAGTGGAAGCTCTTAGGACATATCCTGGCATCTTTTGTGGTCTGAACATGTGTATACACATCCTTTCACACACCCATGTACCCCACCTAAAAAGTTCAATTCTGGCCCGAGCTCACAATCCTTAAGGAACTTGATCCAATGCCCTGTGTTCAGGCTCAGTCCCAGGGATTGCCCTCTGTACCCGATGACCTGTGGGGAATTTGCAGAATGTTCTTTGGGATTGGAACGTACTGTTTTCACATGGAGTGATGTTGCAGCGTTGCCAGTTGGCGGGTCTGGGCCCCCAGGAACACAGGTGCTCAGGCACAGCCTTGTTGGTGCGCACGTGAACACACTCCACCCGCCGGGACTGGAAACCATAGTTGCCACAGGTTGCTGTGCACAGGGTCCAGAGGCTGACCCTCCAGTGTACACTGCAGGCCTCTGACCAGCAGTTTTGGGTACTCACAGGCCTGTAGGAGAATAATGACAAAAGTAAGGTCTCTCTCTGTGGGGACCAGATTTGTAAACAAACTACAAACCCAGAGATGTAGTTGAGGTCTCGATCTCTGCTCTGTTAAGGAATGAATGGGCATGGAACTTGAGGCTACTGTCCTGAACATCTATCTGCTCTTTTCTACAATTCTTCATGACCCAAGAACAAGCTTTACTCATCATGGACACTAGCAAAGGTGGAACTTGGAGTCTCCTCTTGAGCTAAGAGGTCAAGATAAGGGATCATTTTCCAAGGGGGGGGGTCATCTACAAGGAAATATACTAGGGGCCAGTAGTAGATAGGCACAGGTTGAGACCTAGGGACAAAAGTTTTTAATATTGGCCTAACTTCTAGAGACAGGCTGGCAAGCTGAACTTGTTGAGCTCTTGTAGTCTTGTGGTCATGGTGTAGGTGCCTCTTGCTCACCTAGAGATGAGTGTGAATCTCTTGTGGAATCAGACCTCTTTATGAAGGACACTTATGTGTACTTCATCCCTGAGAGAAGAAATCCCAAGCTGGCTCATTCAACAAATACAAGTTCACTGTTTTCAGGAGTGAACTTAGGATAAGATGGAGGAGGGCCAGACAGGTGAATCCTTGTATAAGATTGGAAGAGCAGCAACATTCTTGTATCAAGGTCTTTTGTTGATATTGGGGCTGGGTAGAGGAGGGCAAAGGCTTTGTCTTACCTGGGGAGGGCACTGCACTGCTCTGATGGTAAAGTGATGCCATCCCGGGTCTGGCAGAAGACCTGTCTGTGCTGCACAGCAAGGCGAGGGCCTATGCAAGGCCCATTGCACTGAGAGGAGAAAAGGAGATGTACATCATGTTATCTATGTCCGAGGTGGGGGTGGGTAGCAAAGCTTAGGCTACTCAGAGGGCAGGATCATTGAGTAGGGTCGGTCTCATTAGGTCTGTAGATCTTCTTTATCTTCTCTGGATCAAATAACAGACATTCACTGGCGTGTGCTTTATGCCACAATGGGACAGTTAATTGTCCTAGAATGGCCAGAGGATGTGTAGCATTGACCAGAGAAGGCTACCCGGATTAACCTGTGAAATTTTTTTTGTCACAGGCTGGGAATGTGATGGTAAGCTTCAGAGATTAAGACCTCCCAATACCATATCTGATAACATTGATCTATTTAAGTACTTAAAAATAACTTTTTTTTTTTGTAAAGTACAGTACATGTAAGGCAATGTAAGTAAAATAAAGAACACTGCAGTGAATCCTCAGAAAATGAATATAGAGGGTCAACTTGTGTGTGATGCTACCACCTCCTTAGAAGGAACCTGGTCTCGGGTTAACACAATTGACCATTTCGACATCTGTTACTGTATTTGGATAAGAGACTGCAAGAAAAACAAACAGACAAGACACACCAAGTAACTCAGCAGCCTGCTTCCACCCACTCCTCTCCAGACCCAACTGAAGCCAAGGTTAAAAGGTCACCGGGCCTCTATTTTCAATACTTAGTTTCTTTATAGCTTAATTTTAATACAAAGAGCACTGCTCCAAGCCTCTGTGGTGTGCTGCTTCATGCTTCCAAGTATGCAGCTTTGTCATTGTGTCTATTCAAGAGGCTGCCAAGGAGATCCCTGGAACTGGAGTTAAAGGTGGTTTTGAGCCACCACATACAGATGCTGGGAGCTGACTCCCTCTGCAATGAGCACTCTCAACCGTGCAACCATCTCTCAATCACAGGTGATGTAATCTTATGGGACCACTGTAGTATGTGATGGTTAGTCATTGGCTGGGGCAGCATTAGTTGGCACATGATGATGCTGTTTTGGTGTGTAGATCAGAACTATTATTCTTGGGGCATGCAGTAATTGTTTTTCATTTTTTATTATTTAACTTTTTGGCAATCTCAAATATGTGTATAATAAATTCTGGTCACACTTTCCCCTCCACCCTCTCCTTTGTTTTTCTTCCTTTTTAAACCTTTAAGGAACTGACACTATTCTCCACAGTAGCTAAACCATATTTTATTTCCTATGGCCACTCAATAGAAATTCAACGTTTTTATCTTCACTAAATCCCCCCCCCCCCAGTGCAGAGGATCGAATGCAGACCTTGTGATACTAGATAAGTGCTCTACAGTACCCCAGCCAACACTGAACTCGATAGTTATCTGATAATAGTCATCCCGATGAGCATAAAATGGAAATACACGTGGGATTATTTCTTCCTCCTCTTCTTCCTCTTCCTCCTCTTCCTCCTTTCTCCTCTTCCCCTTCCATTTCCTCTTCCTTTTCCAGACAGGGTTTCTCTGTAGCCCTGGCTGTCTTGGAACTTGCTCTGTAGACCAGGCTGGTCTTGAACTCAGAGATCCATCTTCCTCTGCCTCCTAAGTACTGGGAGTAAAGGTGTGTGCCACCACCTACCAACTCTTTCTTTCATTTTGAGAAAGCATTTTTCTATTAAGTAGCTCAGTGTTGACTTGAACCTTTGACAGTCGGTTGGCATACAGGATAGTATCCTGTTGGTTTATAAAACCCCTTATTTTTGATGCATTTTTGTTGTCTGGGATGGTTTGAATAGCTTTTATGAGTGTTTATGTTTGAAATTTAACTCCCAGTTTCATATGTTACTAGTATTTGGAGGGGTTGGGTGGCACTGTGGGAGACAAGGTTGGGTGAGGTGTGGCTTGGTAAAGACTTGAGCCTGCGTGCTTGCTTTCATGCTTTGTGGTACCTGACATGGCTGAAGGCTTGTCATATAGGCATATATTTTACCATATAGGCACCACTCCTTGCTTGGTAACTTCACAGTTTCTGGAACTATAAGAAGTAAATATATTTTTCTCATAACTTATCCATATGTGGAATTTTGTTACAGCAACAAAAATGAACTGTCACATCTAAGAAATTCTTGCTAAGCCCTATGCCTTGAAGGATCCCCTTTGTTTTCTTCTAAGAATTTTATTTTTAAGTGGAATTTATATGGTGTAAGGGACTTGCTTTGTTTTTGACACTATTCAACATCAAATGTTGAGAAATAATTCTTTCCCTACTAAAATGGTCTTGGCACTCGGTTGAAATTGTTTTGTCATATATGTGAGAGCTTATTGCCAGCTTTAAATAAAAGCCCTCAAATGTGTATTATATTGCATGCTGAACAAAAATGTTTAGATAGCTAAAATCCCAACATGTTTGAATTTTCTTTTTACCCCAAAACATCTATAACTGTACCTGGCCAGTCAGAAAAGTCCCTGCCAATTAGTCCTGTCCCAGACAAACCAAGAATAGCCAGACACATGCTTGGTTGTTGGGCAGCACCGGAGCATCAGTCTGTTGGTATCTCTTACACCCATGATACATCTCCAGTATGTTTTGAACACAGATCTTGGGATCAATGTACAAGGATATTAATTCATATAAACACCTCTACACCCAATTCTTGTATGAGTGAACAACAATGCAATAGTTTAGAGGCTGGCTGTGGGCCATTTGGTGAATTAGGTATGTAATAGGGTGACTATTCTTAGTATCTACTATAGGCCTATACCAGGACAGAGGTTCTGACAGGTGCTCAGTCTCACCTGGACTAGTCGGAGTAAAACCATTACCACACTCCCCTTGGCTTCCTTCTTCTCACTCCTAGAATTTTGTTTGTGTTGGTCTCTTTTTTAAAAATCACAACTAAAAATACTTTTCTCAGTGGATAAAGTTAATATAATTCCTCTTTGTATCTAAAGGAGGCTCTATCTGCAGATTCTAGTCAAATGAAGATCACTCTGTTAATCTTTGTGATGGCTGATAAAATTATGTTTTAAGTTTAATGACTGTGATTAAGAGATAAAATATAAAAACAAAACCACTCTAACCTCCAAGCCCCACTTGCCCAAGGACAGGTAACTTCCCAGAATGCTGGGAGCTGCTGGGAGCTGTTCCTGTAGTTTCCTTGTCTTGTACAATTTTAAGGAATCTGTTGTTCATGGGAATTAACAAACCATGTGTTTTTGCTTCTTTAAACAAGCTTGCTTGCCTATAATTGCACATCAACAGGATGTATGCTTGACTGCATGTAGGTGGGGATGTGAGCTCAGTTATATGTAGGCAGGATATACGTCAGGATGTGTCTTGCCCCTGATTGCGTGCAGCCTTGTGAGGTCTGCCTTTATAAGCCCCTGACTAATGCATTTTGGAACTTCACTTTGGGAATCTATAGTATGGTGTGTAGACTTGGTGCCAGCCAGTATCTGAATAAAGCCTCTTCTTTGCTTAAAACATATTCATGAACAGACTAGTGAATTCCTGAACCCCTCACAATCTCATTTGGGATTTTTTTTCATGTTCACATCTAGACAGGGCACATGGGGAAGGAGGCCTAGGTCTCAAGGTGATTCATCTAGGCTTCACCTTTTCTTAGTTTGGAAGGATGGTTTTCTACCCTAGGTTGCAGATGAGAACCACAAGGACAGTTTCTAAAACCTGCAGTGTAGTTAACTTAGACCTTTGGGAGGTACAGCCTGGATATCAGTTGTTTTAAAAGTTTTCCCTATTTCCATGGAATTGGTTGAGAACCTTGGACCAGAGCAACAGTGCAGTCTCCAGAAGTTTCTCCTCTCAAGTTTCTAGAACTATCCCTAGCACAGTTATAGGAGGTGGTCTTGGGTAATGTTGGTCTGAAGGTAGTGTTCGGGGTCACAAAATCAGAAGGAAAAACAATGGGCCTGAGGTGTGTGCTAATGCCTCAGAATAGCCTATACCCATTAGGACAGGGGACATAGGAGTCACACTGGGTGGGGTTAGTGAGAGATGTGTATATGAGTAGAGGTGGACTTTTCTTTCCACGGTGGCAATGTTTTAATCGGATGATTTCCCCTCCAAAATAAAATACAACCAACCAACCACCCAACCACCCAACACCTCCTTTGTTTTCTCACCTGGCCCCAGCTGGAGAAAGCCCATTCCACACACAGCTGCTGGTTACAGGCCTGGGTATCCACAGGCCGCTTGGCCAGTTGATTGCACATGTCATTGGACACTGGGGTAGAAATACCAGAAGCTTTCAACTTCTGACAGGTCACCCTGCGGGTCTGAACACCTCCACCGCAGCTCCGGGTACAGGCGGACCAGGATGTCACCATCCATCTGAGGAGAAGGAGGAGCATGAGAACAACTGCAGAGGGTGAGGCTGAGGGATGAACCTTGCTCTCTCCAAGATTTACTCACAAGAGTACAAAGCATCCACATGGTGTCTCTGGAACCTATGAATGTTAACTTGCTTGCTTGCGAGACAGAGGCTCATTATATAACACAGTGTGGCTTGGAACTGTGATGCTCCTGTCTTGAGTGCTGGAGTTATACACCATGGTTAGGATTTTGAGATGAGATTACATGAGTAGACCCCTACATGCCCGTATTAGAGGGAGATACATATAGGTGAGGGGTGACAGTATGACCAGGGAGCAGGAGCTGTAATTTTATGCAGCCATAAGTAGGCACTTTTAGACTGGCAAGGAGCAAATTCACTCCTAGAGTCTTCATAAAGGGCCTCATGGCTGGCCCCATGGATGCCTTGATTTCTGGCTTTCAAAATGGAGATTTACAATGCCATTTGGACAAACTTTTCTTGGAAACTGATAAAATATAGATATTGACCAGAAAATAATGTTTTGAGTGTTGGTTGCTTTAAGTTGCCCCGAACAAGTGTAATTGTAGATAGAATGCTTTTAGTTAGGAATGCACACTGCAGGGTATCAGGGCAGGACACTTTCCTAGGAAAGTCAGATCCAAAGCCTCTTACCTCTTTTTCTAGGAGATTATCTGGGTTTCACTGAGGTCAAGGTTTTGTCTGGAAATTCACTGGTCACTTTAACCCTTGATCCAATGTCTATGCTTCATCTTTCAGAAACAAAGATCATCCTAGATTTCTCAGGTAATTCCTAGTTAGTCAGTCAGTGTAGATATCATCTGTCTTGGAGGGTTATATGTACACTATAAATATCCATTCTTAACTATAAAGTCCCTAGAAGTAAACCTGACCAAGACTATGACAAATGGGCTTTTCTCATAAAGCCATTCTATAATCTGGGGACACTGTGAGACCCTTAGTAACCACACAGGAAACCTCTTCTATACATGTAAACATATACTTCTCATAGAGTGAGAAGCATTCAGAGGCATGGCACTTTCCAGTCAATTTTATACAATCTAGGAACATGTCATAGTTTGTTACCTGGAGTCTGGGACTAGAACTGTAAAGCAGATAGAACAGCTACTTGAGTTAAAGCAGACTTTGGAAGATGGTTAGAGCAATGCCTATGTGTGCAGAGGAGGATGCTAGCACGGCCCTCAAGTCAATGGAAGCATAGGGGCTTCCCCGGCAAGTGTGACCACATTTGATTTTCAAAAGAATTGTGTGGAGAGAAGAACAGGTTCCTTCATGTAGCAGAATCTTCAAATGACTTAGTTTGTGACAGTTTCTGTACTTTGTGGCCGGGGAGGATGATTTTATGTGGATTTCTAGGTCAAGGAAAGATTCTGTTTAGGAAGCAGGCACAAGGTGTTTTAAAGTTTCTGGAAACATTGAAACCAAAGATGAGCCAGCCATTACTATTTCAGTTGCTGAGGTAAATTAGGCTGATTAACTCTGACCATCACCAAATCAAATCACAGAGGTTCTGGCACATAAACGATCTCTTCTTCATTTCATGAAGCTTGGCAAGGGCAGTCTTCCAGAGCCTTCTGTCCCTGGTGAATGTCAGGCCTGCGTTTCAATCAACTTTGATTTCTAAATATACATTTCAGTGATGTTTTCAGGAGCTGGGGTGGGGGGTTCTGAGAAAGGAGAGCTATGGGCCATGTTTCTGTTCAGGAAGGGTATAAAAGGACATTAATCATTCCCGTGGAAACCTTCCCGTCAGCAAGTCAAACTGCTGATATTAATGAGTGTGTTTCGTATTTCATGGAGTCTCAGCTGCTCCCTGTGACTCAGCTGGCAAAACACAAAGCAGTTGCTTGAGCAGTATAGGAAAGTCCTACAGATAGGTCATAAAGGGGCATTTCAGATCCCAGCCAAGTCTCCGAGGGTGCAGAGCGCCATGCGGGTGCCAACTCCAACTCCATCCATTATCCTTTAGCTACTGGCTGAAGACTGGGGGATATGAGCTCAGTGGGATTTGTGGCTTCTTGAAGCATGAATACATACTCTTTTATACATGAGAGGAAGAGATACTGGGTGTCAGTGCAGTCTAAATATGGATCTCAAATGCAGAGACTATACATCTAATGTTAAGGCAGCTAAGGAAAAATGGAGATGTATTCTAACTTTAGTGAGATGCAACTATCTGTAAAAAGGTAAGTTTTCCTAACGAAACCAGAATACTAACTGGCAGAAAGAGAAAAGTTGGGGTAGAACCCAGTAGTCTTTCCTTTCAACATTTCAATATAAAATGTTTTAAACATTTTGCAGCGTCAGGTTATTATTGTGGATGGGAATTACCTCTGGGCCCATCTGGGAAGTTATTTATTTGCTGATTAGACTCTCAAGACTTAAGTCCAGGTAGCTATCAGCTGGCTGAATGGTGAGGGGATAAAGTAGGGCTGAAAGCAGAGGCCTACTCTGAGGATATTCCCAGCGTGGTGGACAGGTGCCTATGGGAAGGATCAACTCCTTAAATTCCATCTCTCCCTGCAAGGTGCTAGATGAGGAGCTAAAAGGCAGGGCCAGTGGTTGGGGGTAGGAAGGGTGTACTTACCTCGAAGGACAGTCTCTCCTGTTGCAGGCAACAGGCTGCACAGCGGGCCGAGGCTTTCCTGCACAGTGCTCAGGGTTAACCTCTGTGTTGTTCAGTAAACACCTCAGGCGCGGCTGGTGAACACCTCTATTACCACAAGATGCTGAGCAGGTCGCCAGTCTATCCACAGACCACCAGTAATCTGTCACAGGGTGAGGAATAGAGGGGAAGAGGAGATGGTTTGTCTGCTCATGCTGGTCCTTCTGGGCAAGCAGAAGGTAGATTGGGAGTGAGATAGGAGAGAGAGAGCTGAGGGGCACCATCTGCCTGGGGGCAGGGCAGCCACATTCTAACAAACTTGGGCAAGGCCAATGGACTCCAGGAGCCTCAGTTGACTCAGCCAGAAAATGAACACAGTGTCTGTCACTTCATGACTTAATGACTGAGGCCTGCGCAATGGGAGGAAAGGACTCAGCTCTGTAAGTACCCAGCACACAGTATTTCATCAACAGCCACAGTAATTATTATTTTGAGACATACTTGCTCCAGAACTTTTTTTCTTTTGGTTCACCAGATTTTTCTACAGAGAGGTATACATATTCCAAAGTACTCAGTCATATTTAAAATCGTGGATTTAAGCTGGATTCTGTTAATCTTACAAAACCCAATTTATCCAGAGAGTTCTCGTTTACATGGAAGAGTGACGTGAGTTGAGGAGTCTAGTTCTTTGGGGGACTTGTGATGTACTGGGGTGGGGGAGCCTGTTAAGATAAATGTGGGCTTGTATATCTGGGGTACACATTGTGAGTTACAGACACAGAAGAAAGGCAATGAAAACAGGGGACATTTATTTTCCTATTTGAAGAGCCAAGTGGCAAGCAGAGGTTGTTCCAGCCGAAGATATGTGTGCTTTGAAAAATCTCCCTCCTTCCCTGTAGTATTAGTAAGACCAGGCCATCCTCCCCCAGAGGCCTCAGTCTTGGAGTGCATTCCATAGCATTGCGCTTTTTAAAAATAGAGGCTCTTACAGCATAGTAGAACCAGCCTATGGACAGCAGCCTCACACACTGTCCATAGAGAGGCCAGCTCAGCCTCTCTTCCTGCTGCTTTCAGCTCCTTAGCAACTCTGGCTGGTGCAGTGACATGGACTTGCTCACCTGCTTATATTCCTGGAAGTCTCCCTCTGGAGCCATGCAGACAGGATGCTCTATCAGGTGTTTGTGTTTTTTCTTTCTTTTTTTTTTCTTTTTGCCAGCACCAAAGGAGAGGCAGGCACCTGGAAAGCCCTTTGCCTGTGACTTATGGCTGAACACCCTGGAACGTGAGGCCTGCACTGCTCTCTAAAGGGAGATGGCAAGTGAACAAGCTGCTTAGATCAAGATCTGCTTTTAAAGCAGAATCAGAAGAGAAGACATGGGCTTTAAAGCATGTGCCATGTGTGGCCTTTCCTAGTTAAGTCAGCTTAAAGGAAACGTGTAACTTTGATAAACAGTGACGCCCTCTCCATCCCTACTTTTCCAGACTCAGACCGGCTGAAGATGGTGGTATGGTGGTAAGGTTTAACAATACAGAAACACTATCCACCAGAGACTATGTTACTATGTCCTGCTAGAGAAAGGGTTCCCAAGTAAGTCTGCTGCTCAAAGCCTGGTGATTTCTCACCTTGGATCACCAAAGATGCTTTCTGCACGAGTGTCCCTGCTTCATTCTGAGCCAGGCAGCTGAACTCCCCTTGAGGTCCTCCACTGAGATTTGCAACACGGAGGATCTGTCCAGCTCCCCAGATGTGGTGGGTCAGCTCTGGGGCAGTGGCAATTGGCTGGCCATTTTGGAACCAGGTGATATTGGGGGTGGGGTGACCTTTGATGGGGCAGCCTAGAAGAAAGAAGACAGTAATTGGTACAGCCAACTCCTCCCCACATTCCTGGTGAGCTCATGAATGTTTCCATGGTGCTAGGGATTGTACACATGTCACGGCCTTACTGATAGTGTTTTTATTATGCTTACTTTTCTCAAGGAAAAGGGGGTGTTTTCACTCTCTGGACTTCTGGGAGAGTAACTATTCTTCATTCAGTTCAATAAAAATGCTTTAAGAACACAAAGGGACTATTTCTCTTCCTGCCTCTACACTACCTTCTAAAACAATGGCACAATTGGTATTAATTCATTGAAAAGTTCCTTCCCCCTAGCTTTTCCACTGACTCATTTATGAAGCAGTTTTTCTTCAAATGTTGGGAAAAACCTCCACAGTACTCTTAAGCAAGACTTAAGAGTCAGATTTTTACCAACTAAAATCTAATTCGGATTGTCATGTTACTTTGTATTATTTTTGAAGTAACAGATTTTCAGCAGACACTAGGAAAATAATCTTATACATTGGCCTCACTTACCTACAACTGAAAAGCATTGATCTTTTTTGATAACTCTTAACCAAGCATGGATTGAATGTGCAATCCTACTCTATGTAGTTACACTATAGCTTGATATATTAGAATTCTAACATAGCAAACTTGACACAAATTATGAAATTGCTGGCACAGGTTGCCACTGTGAGGAAAAGACAGTTCCTTTGAATTTGGAGCACTTGCTGCGTTTGTAACCCCAATGGCTTAGCCTCTGAGTCACTTTGAAGCTCACAGTGTATGCCAGATCATTAAAAAAAAAAACTGAGAAACCCAGGTTTTCCTTCAGCTCAGTTTGACAAATATCTGCTTGGTACCTACAATTCTGGAGACTGTGAAGGTAGTTGGGATCGCTTCCTCTCTTCCAAGAAGATCTACGTTTGTATGGAATTAAAAAGACAAAGTAACAGGGTGACTATTTGGATGTAGGAAGGGGCCCAGTGTGACCAGACAGGAGGGATAGAAAAGATAGTATGTGGGGACAAATAAGAGCCAAGTGCAGTGAAACACACACACACACACACACACACACACACACACACACTCACTATTCTGGAAACTGAGATTTGACTAATTGTCCACAGAAGTATCACAGTCAGTATCGTATTTTAACACCTATGAATCTTATCTAAAAGAATAGCTGGGAAGAGGTGGAGGGAACACCAATGCCAGAATGGTGCTTAGTGTAGCTGGATAGTGTGGCAGGGAGGTTCATGGGCAGTTTTATTTACTTAATATGCATCCGAAATTATCCATAATTCATTAATTAACTCATGGTATTTCAGTAATAACTCACTGTCTAAATAATTTTCCTTATTCTTCAGTTGTTTTTCCTACAGTCTGTTTATTTGACTCTTTTCAACAAGTTAAAAATAATTGCTGGACCAGCCCATTAGTAATGGATGGATGTGAGCCCTCATGTAGATGCTGGGAACTAAACCCCGGTCCTCTGTAAGAGTAGGCAGTGCTCTCAATCACTGAGTCATCTCTCCATCCCCTTTCCTAAATGCCTTACAAAAGTTCTGTTCCCTCACTGAGCCGGATCACTTTCACTCTGTAACTCTTGATTCTGAGGATCTTGACTTGGCTGCTCTCTAGGGAGATGCTGGGCACCCCCTCCTGTCTGTCTGTCTGTTCCTCAGAGCAAATGAGTCCTGAATTACCGATGGAATGCTTCTTGGGTCAGAGGCATAAGAGCTTCTAGTTTCATTCAGGGAACAATAGAAAGGAGACTGATGGCACAGAACAAAGGTCTGTTCCTACACCTCCCCCTTCATCCTGCTAATGAGGGTGTGTATAGTCAGCCAGCCATTCTGTTGGCTTTCTGTGTCAGGAAGAAAAGGACAAGAACATTAAGGGATGCCAGTACAATAGAAGTTTGAAGCAAATTTACCCCTGAGCCTAGCAGACATAGACTATTGCCAGACCAGGCTGGACTGTCTTCCTGTATACTAGGACTTGAAACAGGAATGTGCTTCTGGGTTAATTTCTGCAAGCGAGTACACAGTGAAGGGGACTAACTTTAGGTGTCTGCTAAGTAGGGTTTGGAGTCTATTCCATGTGGATCTGGTCCCTGGGCCTAAGTGGTTGTTTGGCTGTCTGAGTGAACGTGGGTGGATGACGGTGGAAAATGGCCCTGGGAATCTCTTCCTGAAGTTCAGGTTGGAGTGTAAGGAGTCCCAGACGGGCAAGGCAGAGGTGTAGGTGTCTGAGGTCTTTGTTACAGTTTGTTTGGACGCACACCCTAACTAAAACAGTCCTAAAGTACCTTTACCCTCCTAAAGTCATGTGCATTTGCCATATCGAAGATGGTATTCCCTCCTCATCAGGATAGTGACCACAGAGAATGCACTTTTAATTTGTGAGATTATTCATCTTGAATTGAAAAATTCTTTTGGGAAAGTTTATCTTTGTTCTACTTTTCCAAGAAAGAAACCAAAAAAAAAAAAAAAAATGCATTCTAACCAAAGTAAATAAACATTGCCCATCACCCGCCTTTCCCGTCTTTCAGAGTGCTTTTGACTGTACAGACAGATATCTCTTTAAAATGTCCTCTATACTCAGAAGTAGTGTACTTAGCGCACATGTAGTGCAGGCCCCTAAGCTTTTATGTCCATATTTATGTGTGTGTCTCTGTGTGTGTACCATGGTCTCTAAGGACTGCCAGCAGCAATAGTCAAAATAAGGGTCTAACATGAATTCCCACTGCGCATGTTCCCAGTGAATAATTACCCATGTTTCCTTGCTAATGAGAAAACCTGGCTTGTAACAGGGCTCCCTTCTGTCACGGATATTTCTCATTTGTTAAGGTAGAAGACATATCAATCATTTCTTTTTGAAGCTGAGCACTCTCTCTGTGTACCAATTACAAGAACATCCAAAACTGTGCTTCATATTCCATGGCTCCAGCAAGGCCAAACAATAACTTCCAAATCCCAATTCCTGCATTGGTGAGAAGTTAGTGTGTTTAACACAGGGGGTATGAGGAGGGGTGGGCACCTCTTTCCTGCATTCTTTTCAGCTCTATAAATGCCAGTCTTTCCCATCCTTCAAGCCCAGTGCCTTCTGGAGGAAATGGACGGTCAGAAGGACTGACAATCATTCTGCAATCCTCAGCTCTTAAAGAACCAGGGTTATGAGATGGCTGAGGGGAAGCAGTGTTTGGGAATGCTGCATCATTAACAAGAGTTCTGGCACTGGAAAGCTTCCCTTTATCAACCCTTAACCAGAGAAAGAAAACACTGACTTTAGGCTTCATTCCGAGGCCCACTGTGGCTCTCAGTTGAACCAAGGCCAGGTGATGTTTTACTCTTCCAATTTTATCATCATCATCATCATCATCATCATCATCATCATCATCATCATCTTCCTCCTCCTCCAAAACAATGTGCAGTGAACAATGCTTAGAGTGAAATTTATCTATCTCTCTATCTCTCTCTATATCCTTATTTCTGATTATTCTCAAGTGTAGGCATACCCATGTCTCCTCTTAACAATGTCTGTAACATCCCTGTGCACAATAGGAAGCAGGGAAGAATCCAAAGAGTGTTTGGGTCTAGGAAGCATGTGTCAAAGTCCAAGGGCTTCCACATCATTCGCTCCACATGTGGCAGAGTCAGTGGGCTCCAGCCAGCCCAGGAATTCCATCCAGCTGACACTCTATCTTCTAGAAAATGCTCACAGACTACTTTCATTCGCTCTGTGTCCTGATTTTTACATTGGTTCTTAGAACTATAGTAGCCTGTCTCAGGGAGACAGTCCAGGTTTGACAGGTGAGGGAAACACTGGGACAGAAAAGTGAGTTGGCCTAGTGGCCCTGGCTTCCAGCTTCCTTGGAGGCTGTATACACAGGAGATGCTAGGGACCTTAAGGCAATGTGATAAGGCTGCCTCTGAGGGACTGATCACTATTCGGTAGATTTTTTGTTGTTGCTGTTGATTTAATGGGCTGAAAACCACCAGGAGCTTTGGCAAGCAGCTTGGTTTGTGGTCTCCTTTGTAGGTCAGATCAAGCCAATTCCAGATTCATTAGCTGTCTGTCACTTGAGTAAGCCACATATCTGGAGTTCATTTTTGTTGAGTTCAGAGCCTTAATGAGGAGAAGTAAGGTTTCAGAGCACACATCTTTGCCTCCCCTTCTCTAGATAAAAAAACTAAAAAAAGAAAAAAGTAGCTTAGGTCGATCTATCAATCACACAGAGCGAAGGCCATGCCTGGGCTTTGGCAGCTCATGAGGAGGAAAGCTTTGGAAGTAGAGTTTGTAGGAGGAAGAGGAGGAAGAGGAAGAGGAGGAAGAGGAGGAAGAGGAAGAGGAGGAAGAGGAGGAAGAGGAGGAAGAGGAGGAAGAGGAGGGAGAAGAGAAAACAGTGCTTTGGGAAATTTCACTTTTTTCACTGCAGTCTGAAAGAAAGGAAGGCTGTGGCAGGTTGGGACATGCTGTGTAAAAATATTAAAGACGTGGCGTTATTACTTCATGAGCTGGCTCCAGGCCTGTCAGCGTTTTCATTATAATCCCATGTTTTTCACAGAGTTAAAACGTTACTATAAAAATGATGTGTGTTGGGATGAAACTTGGCACTCGGTAGAGTCAGTCTGGAAGTCCTTTCCTTAATTTAATTTTACAAAACTGGAAAACACTTGCTCGGTACTTTAAAATTTATAGAGGCCTCTCTGGTCTGCCAGTGGTCTGAGTGGGTGTGGGGGCCCAGGCTAGGGCCATGGGGTGACCAACCAAAGCAGGCAAGCTGCTCCATGGCCTCTTCTGGTCCCTGCTTTCTTCAGCTTGGGTCCCCCTGGGCAACAAGTACGGTCTCTAAAACAGCAGAGAGTGAGTAGGAACTGGCACCAGGCAGTGGGCTGAAATGATTAATTTATGTTGGAAAACCCCAGTTCCTGACTCCCCACTTGTCAGCTGGACCCCAGAAGGCCATGGAAGAAGACAAGCAACTTTAATTTTCACTCAGATTTCTGGGACCTCCCAATAAGCTGGTCAAATAACCAGTCTAAGACTATTCCCATGCACATTTGCCCAAAGAAAACGGACTTTAAAACATTCCTGGAAAAATGGAACTATACAAGGCCGTTTTCCATTCCCCAGATGTCTTTCTACCCCTAAGGGCAAGCTTTGGGTTTCCACTGGCAAGAGGTATACACATGTCTCCCATACTCTTGGGCATCTGGAGGAAGAACTTGATATATTTCTCAGCATGAAAAGTAGCTCTGTGCAGATTTATAACTTGATAGAGACCTTGCCTTGTCTATGATGGTTTAGGTCCTGCTGGTCGGTCGTCCTTATGTATACCCTAGGATCAGGATACTCCCTTACAGGTGAGGGAGGTGAGATGCCAGTGTCTGAGACACAGACACACTCTGCATTGACAATGAAAAAAGGATTTCATTGTTTAAGGTAGAGTTTGGTGGTAATGAACATCATAGCAATTCAGGGCTGCCTGGACCATGCTTCAGAAGGGGGAGCAGGAGGGTATAGGGGAACACAAGGTCAAGAAAATCGGCTCAATTTTAAAAATTTACAGTAAAAAATTGTTTGGGATTTAACTTATCACAAGTGGATAATGCGCAGAATCCCCCCGGGTCTCTCTCTGCCAGTAGGCTCTTGGCAAAAAGCTCACCTCTTAAAATCACATCAGCATTTTTAAAAAGTTTCAACTTTCTGGGTTTATAAATCCCTGGTTGACTTTACCTTCAGGCTGCTGGCAGGTGCTACCCAGCCTGCAGGAGGGAAGGGCCGGATGGCTCCGGGAGGCCTGGCTGCCAGCTGTGTGGGGCCCACGGAGGAGTCTCAGTCCACTGACCAGATGCCTGTCCACGAGTCCCCAGATGTGGATCACCCCACTCAAGTCAGAGAGCTCTTCCGCCTATATTTGCCATTCCCAAGTCACACTCCGTAAGGAAGGAGGCTGGGGTTTCATGTCCGATTAGAAACGAATCGTTACTTCAGGACCTTGGGAGTCTCATTGAAGTGCAACTGCCCTGACATGGAAACAGCAGGGCCAGGGTAAAAGCTATTGACCCTAGGCAGTGTGAATACCTCTCCTGAGCAAAGTAGCTGTGTACACACTCACTCTAGCCAATAGGGAGGCGGCTATGGGGAGTAAACGCAAGCCTGCAGCTTCCCAGAGCTAACATGCCTTCATGAACTCAGGTTAGGTTTGGCTCTGTGTACTGGAGAGAGCCCTTGCAAAAGAAAGAAATTCACACGCACACATACACAAAAAGAACCTTTGCTTAGAGTCCTGTATACACCCTCTTTCGATTCATTTCTATTGAACCAAAGCCACAGAACAGCAGCAGAGATGAAGAATGGCTAATATTCATAGCAGGTATCCTGAGAGGCTGCACTGGGGTTCACTGGCAGGGCACAGGAAAGAGCAACTGCTGAGGAGGAATTCCAAAGTGCAGCAGAGGGGCGGGGCTGTTGGGGCAACGTGAAGACCTTCGCTGAATTTATTATTTGCACATAAGCCTCCTGGGTCCTGAGGCTCCAGGACCTTTCTCAACAAAATAAAGAAAATAATAAACAATGTGAATGAAGAGAATGAAGATGAGAGATAACAGGCAAGCTGGAGGAGGGATGAGAGCCACAGGAAGGTTCAGGAAGGATGAGAATAGAGGCCTGCTGCAATGGAAGGATGCTGCTGGCTGACTGCTGCTGGATAGTAACACATCTGGCAGGTGATGTCTGGCCCCTGGCAGGCAAGCTTGTGTGTGGGTTTTCAGGGACCCATAAATAGAGATATCTTAAGGTCAGGAACCCATAGCTCTTATTGGGAAGTCCATGGTAGCCTCTGGATAGGCATGTGAAGAGCTGATGGTGGCTGATCAGCTGCACAGATGGTTTTTAGCCATCTACATTTCTAGTGCGGCTTTGGCTTCTGAGCCACTTTAGGTATGCTCTTGGATCTCCCATGGATCTATATAATCCATAGATTCCCTGGGGACATTTAGCAGGCTTCCTGGAGGCATAAGGACATATAGCATAGTTCAGATCCTCTGGGAAAATTCAGATGCTTGAAAGAACCACAGATTTAGAGGCCCTAGAACCAATGTTACCTTAGGAAATATGGGCTTTGGGGACAATCTAGGTCTGATAGAGGCAAAACACATACTGTCTAGATGGAAACAGGTAACTTTTGGGTTAAATTTACCTCCTCTGGAGTCTTTGTTCTCTGGAGCATTCGCATCATCATGAGGCTGAGGTCTGGAACCGGATACATATTTAAAAAGGGGTGTGTGCCTGGTCTCTGGGTGAATGATGGAGATGTCAGGTCCAAATTCTGGCAGTGAGAGAGCAGCCAGCATTCCTCTGGAGCCTGTGAAGCCAGTTTCCTTATCACTGGCAGGAGCTGGGAATGGCTGTTTGTGGTGACTAGTGGCACACCAAGGTGCGCGTTGTCCTCCAGGCTCTCTCAAGTATCTAACTCTTCCCACCTCCTCCTGTCCTGTAAGCCTCTCCAGCTCTGGAGCTTCCTGCCCCTAAGCTCCTCATTTCTCTGTACGACCCTGATATTTCAGCTATCTTCTCTCTTTCGCTCTTCCCTCTCTTGTCTTCCTTTCTTGGTCCTCTCTGTGTCTCCATCTCTTGCTGCTCCCCCAACCCCCGATCTCTTCTCTTGGCCAGGCCCAGTCTGCTGGCCATGTTCAATCTACTACGTTCTCTTTCTGCTCTGGACTCTCCCAGATGCCTCTGGCTGTACTCTTCCTCATATCTACAATAAAAATATTCTCCTTAACCATACCTTGGAATATCAGTTTATATAGGAGGGGAGACTCAATGTCCCCACAGAGCTTCCCAAAGATGCTTAAATATGCTAAAGACACAGAAACCTAAATGTTTAGGATTAGACAGAACAGGGGTCCTTAGTTTGAATTTCTATCTTCTACTTTTAATATATACAGATTTACAGTTTTCTTAACATTTTACTGCTAAATCTCTCTAAAGACAAAATATGGGAAATCCTAGATAATATATACAGGAAAACCACCTTTTCCCATAGTTAAGAGATTTCCCCTCCCCAAATGTATTTTTGGGTTATGATGGTGGGGAAGGGTGAAGGGCAAGGTTCTGAAATGACAAATGTTCATAATAAGATGTTTATATATTGTAACCTGACTGCCAAAAACCATGATTAAAAACCGAGGAGTAGATTAGTGTCACAGCTGCTGCTAAGAAAGCCAAGAGCAGAGGGGTTTTTATCAGTGAAGGGCAGATAGTGAATATTTAGAACGGGCCATATGATCCCTGTCATTGCTCAGCTTTCATTGTAGCTTGAAAGCAACCATAGACAATATTTAATGAATCAGTAGGGCTGCACCCAAATACAGCTTTATTTCTAAAGGGGTGGCAGCCTAGAAGCTGTAGTCTAAGACATGAGACCATTAGGGTTTCTATATGCTGAGAACAAATGGTCCAGTAAAACCACTAAATGCCTGTGCAGTACATTTCCTTACCTCCAAGGAAAACAGCCATTTTTTACCAGAGAAAGAATTTGATACCTCTTTTCCTAGTTAAAAGTTTCATTTTGCTGCTTTGAAAAATACCAGAGAAAGTTCTTTATGGATTAAAAGTTCAAAAAATATAACAATCAAGAAACCTCTCGATTCCCACTACTTGGAAATAGACACCTCTGTATACTTGTCCCTTCCAACCTCACAGAGTCTTCCCATTAATACATAAGAGATCTACCTCATCCTTGAGAACTGTTGCCAAAGAGTCTAAATGTAAATGTATCTGGATTCTCTATTCATGGTATCTGTACAGTTAATTACATAATCTCCAGTTTGTCATGAACACAAATTATGCTAAGGGTAAGGGTAATTTCTTAGCAGTTTTGTCCATGTGTACTGATGGCTCTTACATCATCACACTGAAGGAGCACTTCTGGGTTAATGAGCATCACTTAAGAATATTGATATGCATTGACAATTTATCACCCAGAAATGTGATGCTAATATATGTTTTGGGCAACAAAGCATGGCGGTTGGTATGCTACTCTCCATCCTTGAATGCTATAGTCAGTAGACAGAACAATGGCTTCCATCTTCAAAAGTTCATATCCCCATCCTGGCAACCTATCAATATGCTACTTTATGGGGTACTTTGTAGATATGATTTAAAAAGGATCTCAACTGGAGGGATTAGTCTAGAATATCATACAATCAAAGGGGTACTTGAAAGAAGGGAATCAGAGGTAGTGTCAGAGAATTTGTGGTGCCCTCTGTCATCCTTAAAGATTGAACAGCTGTCTCAGTCAAAGGACAGAGGTAGTTCTAGAAGCTGGTAAAGGCAAGGTAATAGATGTCCTTTTAGAACTTCTGGAAGCTTCTAGACCAACCTTGATTTAAGCCTCTTTATGTCTATTTTGAAATTCTGACTTCCACAAGTAAAATTACATTTGTGTTGTATTTGTTATGGCAACAATTGTCAGTTAATATAAAATTTATGTTTTTCATCTTTATAAAGTTTCTACCTGACAAATAATACTTCCCTTTTATCTGCTTTATTTTGATTTTAGAAAGATTGGGTCTCTGTTAACGCTTTCTACAAGTCAGTTGGTAAATGTCGATGGATCACAGATTTCTTAGAGACTCTGAAGAAATCTGTAGTCTTTTATGTGAAAGAAAACACATTTATATGTGCACTTGGGGCTTTGAAATTGCCCCTAGCTCCTGGTCATAGGCTAAGAATCCCCATGTAGACAGCAACAGTAGAAAGGATACTACCACCAACATTCTCTTACTCAGAGTTAGAAATATACTTCCTAGATGATGGCTAAGATGCTGCCTGCCCAGGAGTTACAGAGGCTGTGCATCTCCAACACCCACTCTCCTTGCTCTCTACCTTTTTACTTTTCTAGCTTCCGAGTCTGGAGTCAAATCTGTTTTCTGTCTTGCACCAGAAGTTTCTCAACCTTTTCCCTTTCTCTCTTAAATGATTCAGGCCAAAACTCAGTATTTGAGGCTAACTGAAGCAAAGTTCAGAGAGGAAAGGGGGTCACAATAGTTGAGGATGGGGCATTGAATATGAGCAGTTAAGATTGAAGTCACACCAAGGACATTGCTGTGGTTTGACTCACGTGTTGGAACAGAGATGAAGCCTAGTGACTGTTAGGATCAGAAGAACAGAATCCTCATCAATGTATTAGTGTCTCTCACAGGAGCAACTCAGAAGTAAGAGTCTGGCATCTTTTTTGCACATTTGCTCATCCTTCTGCTGAAGCAGAAAGGCATCTTCATCAAGAGCTAAGAAGATGCACATGCTGTGCTTTCAGGGTGTCATTCCCAGAACCACAACCCCCTACCCCCAAAGTCTTCATAGAATTACTGATCTCTCTCTCTCTTTTATTGCAATAGAAAATGGACTGAGATCCTCATAGTGGTGGTTTGAAAGACCGTGAGAGGGTACAAACGGGACGAGGACGGTGTCCCTGTGAGGATAAGACACCAGTGAGAGGAGCTTGCCTATGGAGAGGGAGTTTGATCAAATTAGTAAATATCTTAACAACAGTAGAGGCCATAGACATGCAAATACAGAACGAGGAAATAGAGACTAAATTCTATAGTGTTGTGTCAGAATTGGAGATACGGGGGAGAACTCATGGTTTAATGTATAGATAAATATTGAAACAGTATGTACAACTGTGCACATATATGCTTATGTACACTGCCAAGTGGCACCCAGTAGCTACTTCCAGAACTATTCTCTAGGTCAGAAGTAGAGAAAGTTTGAGGTAAGCCTAGCTCACCTTGCGGGGCTAGGACGTAATGAAGTTCTCAGAGAATGACACAGCAGTGTCAGAAAGGCACAGGAACCATTTTAAAGTCTCACTGGATGGACCTTGGAATTTCTTTTAAGTCAAAATAAAAAGGACATCAAAAGATGATCACTCTCTGGATGGCAGGAATCCATGCATGAGTTTTACAGACGTAAATGACTTTTAAGTCCATCCTAGAACAGAGTGTTTGCTACCACTTTAAAATACCTCCCTATGAATATCACTAGTGACAAAAGAAATTGAATGCCTTTACAAAGGAAAACCCAGCAGACATTTTATCAAGTGACTGGGATTCACATCAGCTGTGAGAGCATCACTGCTGTCATAATCACATGACTGGGTGCAAGGAAATGGACCCAGCCAGGCACTTGTTTTGTTCCTGCCAAACATTCACAGCCTGAATCTACTTAGGAGGTGACATCATGACAACACACACATCTGAACTGAAGGATAGACTATGCAACACTAAACCTGGGTCCTTTCGAAGTCAAGGAAGCCCACCTAATTAAGAGCCAGTGGTTAAATGCAACTCGTGGTCTAGCATTGGGCGTTTTTACTAGAGGGATGCTACGGGCACAACTAGCAAACCTCAGAGGAACATGTACTGGGTAATGGGGTCAGAGCCTTACTCTCAAATGGACCAGGTAGAAAAATTAGTATTATCCTGTGAATTTTTGTATAAAATTTAGACTGTTTCGTAACACATTAAAGGAAAATGTTTTATATAAAATCAACACATAAGAACATGTGGAAGGGGAGCATTAAGTCAGCTGTCTCTGCCCAGATCTTCCATCTTGGGGGTGAGTGATGACAGATCACAGGCACTGAGCAACAGAGCTGCTGACATCTCAAAAACAGGCTATGGGCTTAGTGTTCATGACTCTCACACAAATGCATGATTTCCCAACATGGTTTCTTTCTCTCTCTACCCAGGGTTTGCTCTGAAGACAGGTGTCTCTTCTGTCCCTCAGATCTTACAGACAATTCAGTGCCTGGGAGAGAATCCCTTTATTTCACTCAGACGCTGATGACTTTTTCCCAACTTTGACTGGTCTTTCTTAAAGTTGAACAAAACTAGTTTCTCATTGAATGGTTCTGTTGATCACAAAATTAAGAGTTCTTTGGAGCAAAGTGCAATGGCCAAATTGTAATTGTCGGAATGAACAATGTTCTACACTCTCTGGGCCTAGAGCAGGGCGAGTTCATGATGAGCCTTGAATAATTTCTTGTGCCGGGAAGTAATGATGTTCTCAAGGCATGGATGTGACAGGGATCTAGGAATTACTGGCTGCATCTGGGATTATCTTTTTTTAACATCAAAATAAATAAAAGAGCAAAGGCAACTCTCTCGGTGGCAGGAGTCCATGGATTATGGAACTATAAACAAATTTTATGTCCACTTCAAGATGGAACACTCACCCCTTTGTATGTCTGAGAGGACAGTTTCTGGACCCCTTTGGGTATTGAAGGCAGAAAATGTCTAAGCCTCTGTATAAAATGGCACAGTATCAACATGTAACATGCACACGCCCTTCGGTGTGCTTCCAATCTAGTTATGCAAATGCTATGTAAGCAGTTGCTACACCGTGTTGTTTAGGGAGCAACAACACATAGATTGTGTGTTGAGTAAAGACAGGTTTCTTTTTCCTGACTACTTTTGAGCTGTACTTGGTTGAATCCTTGAATATGGAACATATAAATACAGAGACCAAAACATATTTTTATAATCAAATCAAGTTTTGTATGGAGCATGGCTAGGTTCTAAGGGAAAAGAGCTCTGCAATGGTTGTTTAGAAAAAGCTTTGTTTACTCGGCTTTCCGTTTACCTTCTTTGGTATCATTTTTCCTCTCTGCAGTTGTACTGTCATTGGGATGATTTTAGTGTCCTTAGCAGAAGCACTTCACTATAACCTTGTGATACTTGGAATATCCATTACGTCACTGTGAATTAACTGTCAGAGGATTTGAGAGGCTAGGAAGGTTTCCTAGGGTTGAGAACAAGATTATAGAGCAGGAATTAAGAGGATGTGCCTTATTTGTTGTGCATGTAGGAGCGCCATGGCCACCTTCTGCTCTGCCCAGATCCCTTTACTGCGCTCAGGAAGCTGGCAGGACAACAGACACGCAGACTTATGCTGATTTATCTGTCTTGATACCACTTCAAAGAGTCACACACTGCACACAATGGTTCCTGCCAGGGTCCAGAAGGGCCTCGAATGAATTTCTGGTTGTATCTCCTTGGAAACAGAATGTACAGGGAGCTCATTATTTCTGAGCTGCCCAGCCAAGAGAGAAGTAAGGAATTCCATAATTACAGTGTACTTTCACATTAAAAAGTTCTTGGTAGACTGGTGACCTTGGGGTTGAACTTGTCGTTTGCATACCATTCAGAGATAAGGGGTTAGAAGTGGAGGTAAAAGGATTTGAACCACCGGGGAGATGTGGATGTACTACGAGGTCCCATTCCATAGGTGATAGTTCAGCTACTGTAGTCATCATCTGTTCTCCTTTGTCCTGATGCATCTCTTGGGGTTTGTTCTGATAGGCTAGCACAGGTGAGGAGGAGTAGCCACAGTAGTCAGCAGAACACCCTTTGAATGATAAAATTTCCTTTCTAATTTTAGGAATGTAACCCACAACCCTTGCATGGTTCTATCCTGGAAAAATGTCCTTTCTTCTTCCTACAATTAAAACAGGAAAGCAGCTACATGGAAACAAAGCTGAACTACACTGCTATATTCTTTGCTGTGATTTTAACAATGCCAAAATGTTATTCTGGTTTAATCCCTTTGCCTCCTTTCTAGGCACACAGGGGAGAGGCATTGAAAGCTGGCCTCTGTTTTGGGGGCTCAGCAGAGTCGGACACCCAAATCCTACACCCTGGTGAGGGCTGAGATAGCATAACCTTCTTGGTACACAGATATGTATGAATGACATTGCGCAATTGAACCAGATTGCCACATTTTAGTCATTTGATTTTTGCATATTCCATACGCGTGCTTGGTTTGAAAATTTGTCAGTAGAAAAGGAGATGGAAATTCTTCCTTATGCCTTGCTCTCAACTGCCTGGTTACTTACGACAGTCTTGCGTGTTTTGTATGTATCTGTAAAGTAGTAGTAAAGTTAAGCTATGTCTTCAGCCTTTTATATAATACACTTTAAGCTCCGAGGACCTTAAGGCTCCAGGATGTGCGGAGGTTCTCAGGATTATAGGTCCAGTGATGGGCACAAGAGGAAGTTAGGAGTGTATGTGTAGTGAATGGATCCAAACATTTACCCAGAAGACATAAGGAATGGAGACAGATGGAAGCTGGATAGCATTTCCTCTGCTACCCAGGAAAAATGCTACACAGTTCTTTTATACAAAAGACAGAAGCTAATTATGTAAGAGACGGTGTGGCTCGATCAGAGGACCTATTTCTACAATAGTAGCCAAATCCACTTCTCCAAACTCTAACCAAAGACAGCCTGTGGAAACCCTGCTAGCCCCTCTCCCCAGGGGCATCAGACTTTGCTGAGTCATACTTCCATAGACATCAATTATTTTCACGCACACACAAAGGAATCAAGGCTCTGGGCTCCAGAGACCCAGTGTAGGACTTAAACAGGACCGTGGTCCTTGATTTGTTCACATCTTCATGGTTCCCCAGGAAGGGTGTGTGGGTGGTTCTCATTCCTAGTTTTCTCAGCCCATCTAACCCTTCTGGATGCTGGGTAGCTCCAATTTCTTCACAAAGTCTTCTCAGATGCTGTTCGCTAGGGATGACTGCATCCTTCTTCCCTTATAGAGAGAACACTCTCTGTACTCCAGCGTGGAGCAAGGACTGAGAGGAAAGGAACTGTGCATAGCCAGCAGAGCTTCGTAAGTGGTGGTCTGGACTCTCCTGAGTTTGGCCTTTTTCTTGGGGTCCTAAGAGCTCTACTTTGTGATCATTCTTTCCTCTTAAGAAAAGGGAAGCCACTAAACTGGCTTAGAGCTTGCAAAACTGTATCTGCTCTGTTTAATCTTGTTTGGTTCTCAAACCAATTCTGAGATAGAGGTTATTGCCCCATTTTACTAGTAGGAAAGGAAGACTCAGAAAGGCTATGTGACTCCGCCAGAGAACTATCCCAAAGCTTGCGCTTGCTTTACCCTTTGGGCTCAGTAATGGCCTGGACCTCTTGCTTAATTTACCTGAGATGAGCTGGAACTCTTAAAGAGAACTTGACTAAAAAGTAGGTGAATTTAACAAGCAAAGAGTTAAAGAACTAAGAAAGTGGAAACTGTGTAAGTTAATGAAAAACTAGGCTGACTGAGGCCTGAATCAATCTACCATCTTCTTTATCCCTCCTGCTAGGACTTGGCCATCAAGTTGACTTTTAACTTTCTTCACTCTGCTACTTCAAGAAGGGAAGGGCTGGGGCAAGTGGGTGCCTACAGGATCTGCGAACATACCATGTGCAGAGAACAACACTCCAACATTTTAAATACTACTCCGAATTCTATTCAAGAATGCTGAAAAGTTATGCAGCCATCCATCTTCATTTTATAGGCTAAGGCAGGAGAGTTTGAATAATTTGCCCAAGGTTATTCAGCTGTCTGTAGGTAGCATAGACAAGCCTGCTGGTTCTAGAGCCTGCTCAGATCACTGTGCCATGCTCTGAAATGCAGGGGCAAGGCCCCGTGGACATCAGAGGACAGAAGGGAAAAGGCCTTCCACGAGAGGACCAAGTCTTGCAGCCTTGGTCTTTTCTTAGGTTCCAGAGTGGCTGCTTCACACTCATGTCTCCTTCTTCTACTATTCTGCTCTCTCCTTATTGCTTGTGGGTTGCTCTTTTTACCCAAGGAATCCCTTCATGCCAAGGGTACACCTGTGCCAGCACTTCTGTGCTCCTACCCAGACAGTACCACACATGGACCCTCTAATAAGGCACTCATCTTCTGAGCTACTTCTTAACATTTGAGATGGCAGCTAGCAACTGTCTCTAAAATCTAAGTAAGTGCTAGTGTAGGCCACAGTGAAGAATAGACTCTTAGGTTTATAACAACAGAAGTGCTTGGGGCAAAAATGAACACATACTAGCTTTTACTTTTGTACTGGGCACTAACTAAGCTAGGCACACTACACATAGCTTCACATTCAAGTCTCACAAGGCCAATCCTGTTGGCTGGGCTATGTATCAGTGAGGAACTAGATGCTGTGCATTTGGAAATGGCTCTTCCAACTGAGGTGTCTTTCCCTCTATAAAGTTGGCAGAGAACTGAGGCAGGAGGGTCTGTCTCTCCTTTCACAGACCTTAACAAACCCTGGGATACAATCCTGCCCTTTTCTTCTATAGTTTGCTTTTGGGCCATGCAGCTGCTGTAAACCTGCCAGTCTAGCACCCCACAAACACAGAGGGGCACAGAACACAAGGGTGTGCTTTCAAGAGCCATTTCATAGCGAGGAAGGATTTATTAGGGTAAGTGTAGAGTTCCCCATTTTCCCACCAGTGGCCTTTCAATACCTGTCTATTTTGGGGACACCAGACTCATTCACATCGTTCCTACTGGGTATGCTAGGAAGGGCAGTGGCCTGGGAATTCTGTCTTGGTGTCAAGAAAGGGCAGGAGCAAGTGTGAGTGAATTTTCTCAAGGTCTCCATTTCCTGATTATCTAGAATCTTAAAATAAGACCATGCCTGGTTACTTGCTATGGCCTGGAACAGTGGCAAGTGGGGGAGATTTACAGCCTTGCTCTCTCTGCCTAGCTATTTTAAATGTCACTTATGCTTTGGTGTCTTTTTATATTTATGGATGTGTACTCCAGTCTGAAGAACTGCTGTACTTCTTCCCATGGCTTCCCCATAAACACCCTTTGAAATACTGACTTCGTTTTACACAGTCTGTGCTGCTGAGCTTTGTCTAGTCCCTGTTGGGCTCTGTTATCCCCTTCAAATTCTACCTTAAAAAAAAAAAAAAAAAGAGAGAGACCAAAGTAAATAAACACAGGCCGTGAACAGCCACAAAACACTGGTCTGTCTTCTTCGTGGCAAAGCATATTCTCCTTGTGGGCAACACTTCAGGAAACAAAACATGATTTCCTTGTGGCATGAGATCTCAGCCTCCCAGTATAAATGAGGAGGAAACAGATGCCAACTTTTCTTTGAAGAGGGTCAGGGTAAATGTCTTTTTGCACTGGATTTCCTCATCAAGGATGCTGGTCCTGCCCTTCAGGTTGCCTTGCCCTTCCTCTGCATCACTTTCCCTGACACCTCTGGGGTGGGTCCCCCATTGTGAATTAATTTTTACCTAACCTTTGGCCTTTAGGTCTTGTTGTTCTCGAAGCTATCTTTGGAGAGGAAGTAGTGATGATCTTAGTCTTCCAAAGGATCACGATGAAACTGGTTTCCTAACAGATGTGGCCTAGGACACCATTGATGTCATAGTGTGCATTTCCTCAGACCTGATGGGAGGAAGTGCCTGATGTAGCCTATACCAGGGGAATCAGGAAGTGCGCTTCTAAGGATGAGGGCGGAGGTATGGGGGACAGATGGAAAAGCTGTAATTAAAATAGAAATCGGAGATGGAGTGACTCAAGAGGACCAAGGCCCTGCTACCCACCTCTCTTTTAAGCTGTTCAAAAGTGGAGTTCCCTTTCTCCCCTAGGATCTGAGAGACATAATATAGACATGAAATGTCTCTAGTAATACTAAGTGACTTAGAGCAAAGTCAACAAACCATAGCTTTCACTCTTGCTTTGGGAAATACAGTTCTACTATTATGGGACACAACCATATTCCTTAGTATACTTGCCGCATAGGACAGCAAAAATTACTCTGTAAAGTAGGTACAACATATAGTGTCGGAAACAGTTCCTATTTGTCTCCTTACAGAAAAAGTTTGTCCAGCCCTGGTGTAGAGCAGGTGCTTATGGGATCAGTGGAGAATGATCACTCCAGGCTGGGACAAAGACCTCTAGGATTTAGTTTGAGGGGTCTTTAGGACAAAGAAATCACAGAAAGCTCAAGACAGTGGCAAAGACCAGGGAGAATTTGGACAGAATATAAGACAAGACTGGGAGTAGGGTGGGGAAGGGATACATGCAGCGTTAGAACAGCAAAGAAGTTGTGTGCTAAGTTAGACTGTTCTAAATGATGACACATTCCATTTTTCCACTCTAAACATATAGTAAGGAATGGGGAGGTGACTTTGGAAATCCACTCTACCCTGAGAATAATTTCTTTTAAAGTACTGATGCTTAGCTCCACCCCCAGAGGTTCTAGCTTAATTGGTCTTTGTTGGAATAGTTTTAAATTTCCCAGGTGGTTCTATTATCCATTTGGGCCCCTCTTACTAGAGGGAGGAAATGGTTAGGCACGTGCCTGCTGAAGCTTCAGGCCAGGTAGGTTAGCAGGTGCCCAACACATGTGAGTCAAATTAAATCAACAATATTGGCTTGTACCAGAGCCAGCTTGATAAGCCTCAGGTTTACTAGAGTCAGCTATACAGCATGCAGTTGGCCACATGACTTCTAATAAAAGAAATCACTTCTGCCTGCCTTTGCCTAGTCCTGGAAAAGCTCATGATGCTCAATGCAATATTGAGTCAGTTTATACATTGGACATTTAAAGATTTTTTTTCTCTGTTGTTTTAATGTGACCATTTACAAGGCCTTACAAAATTTGCCCTTTGCCTTCTTGCCTATCTGGTCGGCTCCCCAGGCCCCATTTCTTCTCTCTGCGGCTCCACTCCAGCCACTGTGGCCTCTTTGTTGTTCTTGGAGCACATGAGTTACATCCTCCTGTGCTGGGGATGCACTTAGCATTTCTTCTAGCAGACATGAGCCATGTTCAGTAGCTAACTGCACATCAATGCTCACGGATCAGAGTTTTAAGAGCTCCTCTGGCTGTAGAGGCAACCTCCTTCCCACATACTGAACTATTCCCTGACGTACCTTTCTACCTTTAGGTGTTTACACACTAACACTTTGAACTCCATCTGTAGACTCTAGCTCTGAGTTTTGTATGTTCCATGCATGGTGGGCTTGGATTGCCCACCAGTGTGACATTCTTTATTGGGATGGCCCAGTTCTAACTTAGTGCCAGAGAAAGAAATGTTCACCTTTTAGGATGAGATTACAGATCACCACTGCTCTAAACTGAGATTTTGGGCCAGTTGAGCTTTGCAGTTGTCTGCAGAGAAGTGAATGTCCAGAAACTGTGCAAGTGTGGACAGGTGGTCAGTGTGGAAACACAACTGTGTGAGCACAGTCTGTGAGCCTTGGCCCTGATCTGATGGACTTGAGATGCAGAGAGGATGCTAGTGCTGCTGTGAGGCTGTGGTCTGGGCTGGGCTGGGTGTGGGCTGGAACCCTGTGGAGGAGAAGGGCCAGGAACACTGATGATAGACTTTCCTGGCTCTTTGCAAAATCATCAGGCACGAGAAAATGGCTCCTGTGGGGCTGGGCCACATGCCTCTAGCAGGGATGCTTGTAAGGTCTGTGGAATTGAGCTTGTTCACTCACAAAGGAGAGAGTGTTCTAAGAGCAGCAGTTCTCAACCTGTGGGTCACAAACACGTTTTTGTGAATGACCCTTTTACAGGGGTCATCTAAAACCATTGGAAAACACAGATGTTTACATTATGATCCATAACAGTAGCAACATTACAGTTATGAAGTAGCAATGAAAATAATTTTATGATTGGGTCACCACAACATGAGGAATTGTATTAAAGGGTCACATCACTAGAAGGTTGAGAACCTGTGTGTGTGTGTGTGTGTGTGTGTGTGTGTGTGTAAGCCAGAGGATGGTATGTGCATGCGCTTCTCAGAACCTATCTTATTTTCTGAGACAGAGTCTCAGTGAACCTGGAGCTCACTCATCTGGCCACACTAGCTAGCCAGCAAGCCCCAAGGATCCATCTCTCCCAAGCCCCACAGACACATGTTAGCACACCTGGCTTTTTACATGGGTGCTGGGTATCCAAACTCAGGTCCTCATGATGGCAGAGCAACACTTTACTGCCTGAGCCAACTCCACAGCCAGACACAGCTGTCTGCATATATTGTTATGGTAGTCACCTATAAAATAGGGGTTTCCTCTTTCCTAATTGGTAGGATGTTCTAAGCCTTTTAGGGTCTTAGATCTTAGGAAGAATGCCTAACTCAGTGATAGGGCACAAAGAAAAGGTGTGACTTTGAAGCAGGATTTGTGATTTCCATTATAGACCTCAGCATTGTAGTTAATTATGTGGAGGATCTAGATAAGCCGAAAATGCTTTCTGCATAGGGCCAGACGAAGGGATACCTTAGATGCAGGGGCCACAGGGCCTCAGTCATGAGTATTCAACTCTGTTCTGTGGCATGGATGCTACTGAAGACAATGCACAGGTCAGTGAATGGGTATAACTTAGAACAAAGTTCTGTTTACAAAATGAATAGTCTTTGGAACTCTGCAATGAGCCCCCATCAAATAGGCTTAAGACTCTGGATCTCATCTAGATTTCTTAAATATAAGAATAATGCATAACAGAACAAAAATATAAAATATTTCTGACCATACCAAGGTCTCAGTTTTCCACTCTTCAGAGACATTATTATGAGAATGTAAGGACGACCACAGTACAAAATATCTGAAAATCATATGTCTAACAGTAGGCTTTTAAATATTATAAAGATTTTTGAAGACTTAATTCTAAGTGAAGAAACACCCAACTTTAAAAGATTGATAGACCAAATGAACTGGCATTTTGCTTAAGAATTGGGAGGTAAATAGGGAAAGCTGTTGAACACTACTGGTTATCAGAAAACTTTAAAGGTGAACCACACCAAGATCACTACAGACTTCTAAAACTAAGACAGCAAAGAGAGCAAGCTTTGCTGGGGACTCGGAGAATCCAGAACATTACAGATGCTGATGTAGATATGAAGTAATGGGCCACTATGAAAAGCAGTGTGACCATTTATTAAAGTCCTTCCCACAACACCTGCCATGAAATACAGCCATGTCTCCCCCAGGTGTTTAGTGAGAAGAAATGAAAGCATATGTCCATTCAAAGACTAATGCATGAATTTTTATGCCAGCTACATTTTTAATAACTAGAAGCTGAAGAGACCATTCTGTTCCTCAATTGGTGAGTGACTAAGCAGACTGTAATATATCCATACACGGAGTACTAGGCAGTGAAAGAAGACCTGCTCTAACGACAAATATGGTGACATAGATGAGGCTAAATGATTGTATAAAGAAGAAGTTCTAGCTGACAAGAAGGGGTGAGCAGGATTGGAAGAGGGAAGGGTGTGTGTGTGTGTGTGTGTGTGTGTTTGTGAAACTCTCAAAATAAACAAGAATCATAAGAGAAGTCAAATCCCCAATGGCATTATTCCCTTTATGTAACACTGTACACAACACGATCGCCTACTCTGATAGAGAGCAGATTGATCAGTGGTTAGCTGAGGTGGGAGGGGTAGGAGAGAGCAAGGCTTTGAGGGGTGATTGTGAAGGGGTGGAAGGAAAAGAGAAGATCAAGCACACAACAGGAAGGCACACAACAAACAAAACCAAAGGTGTGCAAGGCAATCTTGGAAATGCTGCATGTTCACTCTGTTGGCTATAGGAGCAATTTCGATTTTAGATTACGTGTGCTTTGTCTCATGTCAACTACCAAATGATTAAGCATATATAAATATGTGTCCTATAAATCAATAAAAAGGATAACTAGCTGTCATAAATGAACAGATTACACTAATAAGCAATTCCTAAATAAAATTAGGAGATTGAAAATTTTATTAAATCATAAAAGGAATAAAAATAAGAATGTACTTATAAATAATATTTCTTGTATCTTACAGCTTTGTGCACTATACTTACAGTGGTAAATGTAAAACCTCTTGATTATAACCTATGTAGATAACACTTTTGAGACGTGGGACCTCTCATTCAGTTCTCATGGCTATACAGGAGGGATACAGTTTAGCTAGGGGAAAATTAGATAATACATAGTAAAACCCCAGACAGTATGAAGCTTTGATACAATAAATCTACCATTAGGGATTGACCCCAAGTAAAGAGGGGTCTCATGAAGACATAGAAAAAAGTCATTATGCTTATTTTTAAAAATAGTGAAGACTAAAGAGAACACAAAATCCACCAGAGAATTGATTAAGACACAGTATCTTCTGCCAAGGCAGCCATGAAAAGTGAAATTTAAAAAAAAAAGGTTTAGAGACATAGAAAGGGTTTGCTGGTTATCACTACGTGATAAAATTCTTAAAGCCAGTGTGCAGAACATAGTTAACTTTAGGCAAAAATATAAAGGATTTATACTGATGTTTAAGGTATTTGCACTCATTACCTCAGGGTTGAATCATTAGATATTTTTCCTTTCCCTTCCTTTTTTTAAAATTTGATTTCTATTTGTTATACAATGAAGGTATTTTTCTATGGTAATTAAAGTTATTTAAGAAAAAAAATCAATGATTCTACCCTATAAATGAATACTATTGGCCCTGGTGGTCCTTCCAAAAACATTGCATTCAAAGTTACAAAGAGGTTTAGATACCCTGGGGAGGTCTGCAATGCTTCTGCTCTGAAAATGGAGACTGTGGGGCACTGTGTTAGGGCTGGGCCAAAGGTGGTATTGCCACAGGACTGGCTCTTCTTCGTTCTAGAGAAGCTGGCATACTCTAGAGCCTCCTGCAGAAAGGATAACTATCACCAAGTTCCAAAGACATGGTGCTTGTATTGCTCAGGACGATGGATCAGGTAGGCTAGACCCTCTCTCTGTACAGCAGACTCCAGTGGGCATTTCCTAATGGAACCCACATAGTCAAGAGTGAAGAACATCAAGAGACTTAGTCCTAATTTTCTATGTTACTCCCACAGAAAGTGAGGCCTAAGGAGCCCACTCAAGTGCTATTCCATCAGTTGGAGCTGTGGCTTGAAGGGGAACCAATGCCATATAATTAAAAGCCATTTCTGGGAATAGATCCACTCACCCTCTGAAATCTCAACACTCATGTCTCAGCAAATAAGAGCTAGCTCTGACATACGGTTTTTAAGACTCCGATTCTCCCTTCTCACCGTCCTTTAATAAAACAGGAGAACCACACAGCCCAGGAACCACTGCTCCTGTACCTCAGAACCACATGGTACCACAGTACATAATTAGATTACAGGCAGTTAACCCCAAGCAGCAAGAGATAATTGAGCCTAACCACTTGCCGGCTCCATCAGGGCTGGCAAATGGCTTTCATCCATGAAATCAAATGGATCAGGCGTTGATATTAATGGGCTCCAAAGTAGTACCTGTCCTGAGTGACAGAAGATTTACAGTTCCATCTTGGTCTAGAATATGTTACCCTTAGGATAAGATTGATCACTCAGAGTACTAGATAGATTTGTCTCAAGTATTTCTTTTACTATATCATCCTCTTGTAAAGAAAAGCTAAGAGCTGGGCAGATGGCTTATAGGATAAGCATGGTCACTTCTCTTGCAAAAGATCTGCGTTTGATTCTCAGCATCCATATCTGATGAGTTAAACTTCCTATACTTGCAGCTCCAAGGGATCTGACTGCACCCATGGGCGCAAACACACAACCACACACACACATAATACAAAAGTTAAAAATCCCTGAGTATTCATCTTAGCATCCTGTCATAGTATGCCTGTTTTTTCTACAGTCCAGAATTCAAGATGCACCTTGATTTGATGCTCTTGACTGTTTACATTTCTTAGTGTGAAACTGCCTTGCTGATCCATTTCTTGTAACAGAGGGCCCAGCCAGAGGACCAGGGGTGGGAACTTGTCTAACTGGGAGCATATGGGTGAACTAATCTGAATGAGTCAATAGCAGGAGAAGCTCAAGGTAGACAGAGGTCATCAGAGTTGTTGAGGTGAACTCTGGCTGAGCCTAATCTTGGTTCCAGTCTAGCTGCCCATCATCAGGCTCAAAGCAGAGATATTGCACAGTTATTTCTAGAAGGATCCCTGAAAAATACTTTGCAAAGGTCCATATCAGGATCCATGGCATCATTTTCTTTTCTTGTTCTAATCCTGACTGTCTGTTTCTCTTGCATTCTGCTAATTTGAATGTTACATTTTTCTGCACGTATATTCCATAATATCATGGAAGCTCTGGTCTGTGGAAACCCAGTTTTCAGAGTCCCGATGTTTGACACAATTTCCTAACCCTAATTTATCTCCACAGTTGCACACAGAGCTCCCTTAGGTCTACAGTGCTGGGGCAGTGCTGATTTTTGTCCTGGCTGTTACACCCAGGGACTTTATGAACACTGGCTCACTGTCTCCTTCAAATGGAGCAGTCTGGAATATTAAGGTGTCTTAACTGTTAGATTTAAATACCAGTCTAAGGTAACAAAGCATCATAAACCCGCAATGGAATGCAGCAGCAAGCACAATAAATCCTTATTGCCCATGGCTGAAATGAGACAAAAATATTATTTCAGAATAAGGGAGAAAGAAATTACAGCTATCATGGAAAGGTATGAGTCCATGAACCTTTCCTGTTTGTGGAATGGTACCTGAGTGACCCCAAAGAGTCATTCAGTTTGAAGATTAGCAACTGCTATGAGCTTGGTTAGTTACTGGGCTCTACCTAACAGGATAACGAGGAGTCTAAGCAAAGATGTTTATAATGTCCATACTTAATTTGGAGTAAGATTATCATTGGTAAGCCAAGGAACTGAAATTTGAAGATTGTGTGACTCCTGATCATTAGGATATAGAAAAACACAAAGCAAAGGTCTTCATGTAGTGGCAAACAGAAGAGGGTCACTTGTTGATTTTACTGATGCCTTACCTTGACCAACACGAGAACAGAGAAGACAGAAGTGTCCCATCTGCTGATAAGATATAAGGGTTCCCCACTAATTTCAGATAATAATGGAAATTGAAATTGAAGGAAATATTTGTGTTCTAACTGTAAACCCAATGAGGCTCTTGGCCACTGGTATAAGAAATTGCCAGTGCGACTGGTAAATCTTTGGGTGAGGGGAATAGAGAAATTTTACATTTTGAGCCAAGAGAATAATTCTAGCTACTGTTATCACATTCAGAGGCACATAGTGTGGAGAATTTCTCCATTTTTATGGTCTTAAAAAAGTCATAAAAAGGTTAGGATTTTCTCTCTAACCAGTGTAAGTGCTGGGACCACAGCACCATCAAATGAAAGACAGATTTCCCATACATTCCCTGTTCTCTTATATGTACAGCTCTGTCTTTCCCATGAGTCCAGAGTGAGGAGCTCAGAGCTCAGATGTAAGCAAAAGACTTTGCTACTCTGGATACCAGTTGTGTAGGCAATAGCTTGGTCTCCAGTGTTTGATGGCAGGGAGGTTTTGCCCAGGGATTTCTACCTGGGTTGGCTTTAGACTCTGAAGAGAGTAAGATGGCCTCGACAGAATTTCTGGCCTCTTGATTGCAAACACTAGCTTTGCCCTTAAAAGCTGATTCTAGTTGTTTCAGAGTAAGAGGTTAGAGAGCTCATGGTGAGGAGGAGACATAGAAGGGGTTGTTCACTGCTACCCGTTTCTCAGAGTTCAGTGAATGCCCCTGAAGGAGAGGGTCTGGGCCATGGCATCAGCCCAAGAGGGGCCATATTGGAACCCAGACAAACTATAGAGTCCAGACTGAGAGCCGCACTCACCTCGTGCGGAAAGTCAGCCAAGTTTCCACTGGTGAGTCTGGATTCTGTAGGCAATTTAGTGATTTCCTGTTGGCCACCCCCCACTGCTGCCTCCCTCCCACCTGCAGGCAGTCACCCATCCATAAATCCTGTCCAGTCCTGGATTTTTGCCCAATGTTTCAGAGGGTTGGACTCACCAAGGAGAGCGGAATTCCCAGGATCCAGGACCAGCTGTGTTCCCAGAGGGGACATAAGCACTGAAGGAAGGTTCGGTCCAGTGGCTAAGAGCAAGGCCCTGATGTCTTCCAACTGTGTGGGGACTTGGGGGGGATCTGGGAAAAGACAGATGGTGAATCAGGAGGTTAGAGCATATATGCTATGTTTAGGTCGGGAGAGGATAGGCATACACCTCTGTGTGTGTATGACAGGCATTGCTGCAATGGACTTGCGACCTCATTTTTCCTATACAGAAGGTATACCTATGAAGGTAAGTTTCAAACTTAATATTTGATGCCTGAAATAACAAGGTCTGTAATAAGAAACAGACCTGTGAATCTCAGGAGTTCTTACTTTATACTGCTTTAAAGCACACCACCACTGGGTCTTTCTAACAGTGTAGATACATTGAAACATGTTACAAACATGGTATTTTTTTTAAAGGACAATTTTAGCATTTACTAAAATGCCAAGTTGTGAGATAAATAGTTTTAACCATTTTTTTTTAGCTTAACTCATGATATCCTTAGGAATGAGGCTTTTTTTTTTTTTTTTCTTTTTTCTTTTGGTTTTTCGAGACAGGGTTTCTCTGTGTAGCCCTGGCTGTCCTGGAACTCACTCTGTAGACCAGGCTGGCCTCGAACTCAGAAATCTGCCTGCCTCTGCCTCCCAAGTGCTGGGATTAAAGGTGTGCGCCACCACTGCCCAGCTGAAATGAGGCAATTTGTAACGTCCCATAGATAGAATACTATCCAAGAGTTTATTTAAAAGGATTTGCACAAGCACCCTTTTCAGTCAGAGACAATCTAGTTGTAAGGCTGATTTGCTTTTTGGTCCAATTCTTATGGCCAAGCAGATAAAAAAGGGGCAGAAAGAAGTTACTATGGGGTGTCACACAAAATCTTCCAACTGGAAGATTCAGGGCTGAAGTCTTCAGTGGTGGGTTTGGACAAGTGCTTGACATTTTGTTAGCATGTGTTAGCTATGCACATAAGTAAGTGTCTGCTTTAGGAACAACTTTTTTTTTTTTATCTTCATGGCTTTGCCAAACACCATCCGGGAAAGAACCCTGTGAATGGTGAATCATGGATCTACTTAAGAAACAGAGAGTTCTCAACCCCTTTTATAGGGAAAATGTATGCTTACAAATCCACATTTTGAACTCTGGCTATGCCATTGTACTTAGGAGAGTAAACAGTCTACTGGGCCTTCTCTGCTTCATTATAAATGTCTCTTTGAGCAAACAACTATCATCAAAGTGTCTTTATTCCTCTCCTCCTCCCTTATTTATGTATTAAAAGCAAAAAGGGAAGGCTAGTCTTGTCAGGGAAATAATCTATTCTCCTTGGGCCAAATGTCAGCCCCTGCTTATGTTCCTACAGCTTCTACGGCAATTCTTTGTGTGTATGTGTGTGCCTATTTTATCTTCCCAGTGGAATTGGAAATTCTTCAGGGGCAGATTCACTTTAATTTTTTTCCCTAAAACCTTATGAGTGTCCACTTAATTTGGGCTGAGGTAACACAGACATCTGTCCACTGGCCACAAGAATGGATGAGAGCCAACACCACATCCTTCGGTGTTGAGCTCTCAGACGAGAAGGTTAAGTCACAGGACTTGAAATGGAATTTAATTTTGATAAACAGAATTTCCCCTCTAAGAATTAAGTCATATTATCATTGATTAAAAATAAATGATATTTTCATGTTAATTACACTAAGACTCCTAATAAAGAAAATCCCATCAAAGCGTCTGAACAGAGATTGTTTTCTTCTGGGAGGTCCGATTATAATGGGGAAGGAATCATGTTCGTCCACAGTATTCATGGTCATACTATATTGGAATGCAGAAAGAACTGGCTTGGAGAAAGTACTTCATTGCTGATGCCACAGAAGTGTTCCTAAGTGCCCATCTTTGTTATCAGAGATGACAAGGAAGAGTCATCTTTACTGGGAAGAAAAATCCTTACCAGTGAGCACAATCATTCAGCATGATCCCAGAATAACAGTTCAGTTGATGAAACCCGGTGGAAAACAAATGACATGCTTCTTTTCTCTCAGCCAATTTTCTGTGGCTTATGAAATCTAGAGGTTTATGCAGCCACCAGTGAGATGAAACTACAGCTGGGCCCTTGGAATCTGAGTGGGTGGGGGTGAAGCTACATCATCAGTGGTGGGTGTGAAAGTCCAAGTGTAAGTCCACAGGGAATGTTGACCTAGACATGTGGGGATGCCGTTATTATTTCTCACATTTTGCACTCCTCTCCCTCAGAAAGAAAGCTCTCTCTTCGTGAGAGAGCCAGGATATGGGCTCTAATTATTGAAAGGGTGAGAACCCATCTAGAAGCTTCTGTATGATGTTACCAACCCACCCCAGTGGAAAAGAAACAGAAGGTAGACAAGGCAGGCTATAGCTTGCAAGATGGCCAAACTCTGTCCTGGAGAAACATCATGGTGGCCAGTGACCAGAGACTGTTCTTACTTGTAAATGGTTATTTTACACAAGGACCTGTGACAGACTTTATAGTAAGGAGTTCTCATACTTGAGACAGGCATGCAAAGATTTTATGCAGCCTAAAAACTACCTGGGAATGAATCTTTTTATCCATCTTTCTCGTTTGCTCTTCAAAGAAAAGTCTTGCATGGGAATTAAAAATTATTTTCTTTTGTCAGCTCCAGTTGATGGCCCTTGTTCCCTAGCAATATGGGAAATCCTTAATTGTCAGGTTTCCCATAGAGAATAGCATCTAAGATTTAACAAGGTGAATAACTCGTCCAATGCCGCAAAGGTTAGGTAACAAGAGGTAAGCCAGTTCTTACGCTCAGCTTTGGCTGGCTCTACTCTATTTCCGTTGGAAGCACTGATTGCAAGATGAATGGATAAAGGAACACTGCTTCTATTTTACAATCTTAATTCAGTAAGGGAAAAGGGAGGTGGAGGGTGGTTAGTTGCCACCCATGGTCCAACTGAGGGTGTGATATTAATAAGCTTTTTACCTAGAATCAGGAGCTGTGTGCTCTCTGTCTGTTCTCCGTGTACATTGGCTGCCCTGCAGGAATACAGGCCTTGATCAGAGAAGGACACATTTGTGAGCAGCAGGGAGCCCTCATGCAGATGGTGGGAGGAGCCCAATTTGCTTTTATTTCTGAACCAAGTGACTTCAGCTTCAGGTACACCTAGGAAGACAAAAATATGCTTATCAGACAAATGTTCAGGTGAACCCAGGCCATTTAGAGGCTCTGGCCAGCCCAGCCCGCTCTGCCGGAAGCATCTGCCCTGGGCGTCTTCTAATGTACTTCAGCCAAACCAAATATCACCTTGGACTTCTCACTGTCTCTGGAGCTTTTGCTTTTTAAGGCTTCTAGAGATGAGGCAGAAAGGGGAGGCAACGGTGGCAGCTGGTAAAGGACACTTGCCAAGTTACAAGAATGTTTAACTTCTTTGGAGAAAAGATCATGAAGTAGAAAAACTAAATGTGTATACTTCATAAAAATGAAAATCCTACAACTAAGTGAGACAAACATAATGCTCAGTAAAAAAAAAAAGTCCAGATATAGGAATAGCTCCCTCCTGATTTCATGTCTGTAATGATATCTAAAAACGAGTAGCATTATACACTTATTACAATGTATATACATTATACACATGTTGGTGAAGTCGCACCAACATGGCTGCTTAACAAGAACAGAGCAAGAACCATACCAATAGACATGCTAACGTGGAAAGCAGAATTTCATGGGGCCTCAACCCTAGACAAAGCACTACAGGTAACTAGGGAATGCTGAGAGCAGGAGAAAGTTTTCCCCAGGGAAGAGCCCCCAAACTGCTATGTAATACCACTGGACAGCCCAGAAGTCATATACATACAGGTAACATTGTATGGGTGGAGCAGGCTATATTTATGGGGGCCTTTAATTTGAGAGAAAGTAGCAGGTGGTGGAAGGTGGGAGAGGCACATGGGAGGGGCTAGAGGGAAGGCAGAGAAGGGGAAGTTATAAAATTATATTTTAATTAAAAAACAAAACAGAAAACCAAGCAGCATTAGTTTATGTTAACAGGCAAGAGGATGAATGGTTCCTTTGAGAATGGAATGAACACAGGGTGGCTGCGGCACAGAGGGAAACAGAGGCTGGGCCTTTGGCAATGCCAGTTCTTGACCTGGAAATGGTCAGTTGTGGAGTGTTCACTTGCCGTCTTTTTGATACATACACTTTTCTATATAGGTGTTATAAAGCCAAAAGACATACAACAGCAAAATACATGTTTGACCAAGACAAATAAAAACTGCTAGGAAACATTTTTTTCTTCGATTTTTCAAGCTGCCATGGTTTCGATAAAAAAAGAAAAAAAAAAAAGATTATGTGCATGCATGTTCACGTGTGTGGGGATGTGCATGTCAATGAGGGAGGCTAGAGGCACCAAGCCTGCTGGAATTTGGGTACCAGGTAGTTGTGAGTTCCCTGATGTGGGCTCTGGGAACCTAACTCATATCCTCCGTGAAAATAGCATACAATCTTAACCACTGAGCCATCTTTCCAGCCTTTCTCATTTGGATTTTGTGTTCTCATAAGTCCCATGTTTCCAGGAACAATCTTCTGGTTGGCAGAACTTCTAAGAAGTGGGGCCTAGTAGATGGTCTGTGGGAGGAATACCTTGAAGGACAGGTCAAGGGATCCCAGGCCCCTCTTTTGCTTCCTGGCTCTGAAGTGTATGGTTTTCCTCTTCTACACATCTATCTGGTGATCTATTATGTAACTACTGAGTCAAAGTAACAAGCCAGTTGATAACTGACCAATGCCTCCATGAGTCAACAGGGACTTTCTTTTTATGAGTTGGTATCTTGGGTGTGTTGTTACAGTGTCAGAGGGTGACCCAGACAAAGGCTATCTTCTCAAAACAGAACACAAAGTGGTGACACCAGAAGCACAGAAAAAATGGACCAAAGGATAGGCCTCTGCCCTTCCACAATCTGTTCTTATATTTTGTCTGTGGGCATCAGGGAGATTGTGTATAATCACATGATGGCTGCTCATCCTTGGTAGCCAGATTCTATACTCTAAGAAGAAACTGGGCTCCCCAGGAAGTTTTCTTAAAGTTGACAGGTAAGCAGTTTACAGTCTGTGACAAGAGCTCCTAGGCGGCCTTCTGAAGAGGCCCACAAGAGAACAGGCTCTGAGGGAGCTGGAGGACTGAAGATTTGGGTTGCTGACTCCCAGGCTTCTAGGCAGCAGAAGTTTCGTCCACCCAGCCTGGTTTGCCCACAGAATTCTGCAGCAAGCATGCAAGTAATGTTTAGAATGTCAAATACTGGAAACTGGGGCCAACGCCAAGAAAAGCCAAAGACCTAGACTTTTAGTCTAATGATTTCCCAGAGCTGGAGCTATATTTTGTCCCTAGACAATGTAGTGTTGTCCCAAACAGAAAACTTACAACTAGGGGCCCTGATCTCCCCAAGGAGTTACCTGTGCACTTAGTATTTGCTTTAATTGCTTAGGAGGAGTAGGGCTAATAGGAGGAAACTCCAACTTGGATATTCACACCTTGTCACCCCAGGAAGAGACATACAGTGATTCATCTTGATGATACAAGGCCCGACTCCACAAGAGAGAGGCTTACAGTACCTCCAGACACACCTTGAGAAAAGATGCAGGTGAGAGGCAGAAGAGCGAGTTTCCATTGTAGCACCACTAGAGAGAGCAAGCACATCATAACGTCTGCCCATGCCAGCCAGGCCTTTGAACCCTGAGCTCAAATTTTCACATTAAATTTTTTTATTATTATTGAAAAGCCCCTGAAAAGGAGTTGAAGAAAAAAATTCTAGATATTTCTCTCTCAAAAGCACAGTGGAAAATGGGGTCATATAAATTATTACTGTGAGGGTTCTTCTTCCACTGAATTACTTCCATACAGCACTTAGTGGGGTCCCCAATGGGAACAAAAGGCTGTTTTTTAGAAAGATAAGAGGGGCAAGAGAATCAGATGACATGAACTCGTTTGACTCAGAGGAAATGCTGCTTAGGTAAACAGAGGAGTGAGTACCCCCATGACTGCCTTGTTGGGACCTGGAGCTTATGTTCCTAGAGGCTATGGTTATAGCCCTGTATGTGTATACAGACACTTGCGTGGTACAATGCCCTCAGCCGAGAGATGCAGAGGAGAGAACAGATGTATGGCAGAGGGAGGAGGGAACATAGAGAAAGGGAAAGAAGCCAGGGGTCAGAGTGCTCACAGAGCTACTTCTTACTTCTCCAGGAACTGATTAAAACTTTCCTGTTTCCTGTATTATTCCTTGCCTGGTGACCCATAAAGTCAGGCTTCTCAATGAGGGCAAGATTGGGTCTACCCTGGGAGGGATATTTCCTTGGCAAGATCAGATTAGGCTTCATGGAAGGAATGGAAATGTTCAGGATAGCAATGGGAAGGGGGTTACAATACTCTTAACAGTAATTCACAATACTTCAAGGAGAAGAGGATTATACAGAGATCCTTCTCCCATCTGTTTAATAGCAAACATCCCTCAGGCTCACTCGTGAAGAGACCTGCATTGTGAGCTTGAAAATGGGTTATCACGGTTGCCACAGTTTAGAAATTTCTCATGTAGGACTGTGGATCTCAGGGCAGAAAAGGACACTATAGAAATATCTGGAGTGACAACCAGCCCTTCCAAGACTGACTTTGACATTATGAATAAAGAATATGAAATGAAGACAATTAGCAAGGTACCAGAGAGCTAGTCACCTTTCTCTCTTAAGGGATGGATACTATGCTTTAGAGACTCTCATTAGCCCCTAGATGTGCCAACACATACTTGGAAAGGCACCAGACATACTAGCCTAATCCTGATGTTCAGAATACCTTGACACCAGGAGTGTAATGATCTGTGCAAAAATAGCCCACTGACATCATTAAAAATAATATTAACTAAGCATTTACTATAAGCCAAACATTACAGACATGTAAACACTTATTTTCCATAATGATCTCAACAGGCCATGTACTAATATCAACTCCATTATATAAAGGAGAAAAATGGGTCTCAGACTAAGAAATCTAGAGAGATAGCTCTGCCGGTAAAGTGTTTGCACAGCTTAAGAACTAGAGTTGGGATCCCTAACACTCAAGTAAATGACAGGGTGTGTCTGGCAGCCTGTGTGTAATTTCAGAGCTTAGAAAGTAGTGACTGAGGATCTTCAGAGCAATCTGGCTAGCTGGTCTAGTCAAATTATTGGGCTCGAAGTTAGGGAGAGACTCTACCTCAATGTCTAATGGCAAAGGACTGATTAAGGAATCCACCCAGCATCAAACTCTGGCCTCCTAATATATACTCATGTGTGTACATGCGCACACACACACATACCACATAAACACACAATTCAAAAGGAAAAAAGTGTCTATAGTCATTGGTCCCTGCAGCTTGTTGTTGCTGGGCTAGTCACTAACCTACCATTGTCAGAGTGGAGATCAACATGGAGATGTCGTCAATGTCAGGAACTTCTTTCTCAACAAACAGCCTCTTCACAGCCTGTTGTCATGCTAGACTGTCTCTTTAGAGGACATCTGATGTGCCTTGCTGCAATTTCTAGTTACCTTGTTTTTACCTCCAGAGCTGAGGACCAAAGCCAGGGCCTTGGGTTTGCTAGGTATACTGGCTGGTTTGTGTCAACTTGACACAAGCTGGAGTTATCACAGAGAAAGGAGATTCAGTTGAAAAAATGCCTCCATGAGATCCAGCTTTCTTAATTAGTGATCAAGGGGGAGGGCCCCTTGTGGGTGGCACCATCTGTGGGCTGGTAGTCTTGAGCGCTATAAGAAAGCAGGCTGAGCAAGCCAGGGGAAGCAAGATGTTCCAGTAAGGAACATCTCTTCATGGCCTCTGCATCAGCTCCTGCTTCCTGACCTGCTTGAGTTCCAGTCCTGACTTTCTCTGGTGATAAACAGCAGTGTGGAAGTGTAAGCTCAATAAACCCTTTCCTCCCCAACTTGCTTCTTGGTCATGATGTTTGTGCAGGAATAGAAACCCCAACTAAAACACTAGGCAAGTTCTCTACCACTGAGCTAAATCCCCAACCCCTTGCTGTGGTTTCTAAGCCATTAGATCTTTAAATATGATCATATCTTGTCTTTTTGGTGGCCATTGCAGCACCAAAGCTGTTTCGAGGAAGGGGTCCTCCAGAAGCTACAAGAGCTAGCTGAGTTAGCTATCTGTTTATGGAAAGTTACGCCATGTTTTGGAAACTTTCTCCTCTTCATCTGTTATAACATGCCAGCATACTCTACATAGAGTGTTGTCTGAAAAATGGCAGAAAACACACTCTGCAGCAAAGCACAGTCTGGAACTTTACTGGTGTTCACCAATCACTTGCCCAGGTTCCATGTGGAACTCCTAGGTATTATTTGTGTCTACAAAGGGGATGCAAACTAACCTGTGTCTGCTTTATCCCCCTGTGGCATTTCTTAACAGCAACACAGTGTTCTCCCTTGGAAGGACCAATAAATGGGTCTAGTCAGAATGGCTGGTAACGGGACCCGATTACAAGGATTAGTGCCTTTAATCTCCGCTGAGCTGCCAGGAAGCATAATGCTATAATATCCCTTTCTTCTTTGATATCCCAGACAGGATATTCTTGCTAACTGGACCGTTTGTTATACTTGGAGGGCTGCTTGTACCATGGCAGCTTGTCAGCACCTTGAAGTGGGGTGTCTAAAGGTGTACTTTTACATGATATGTTCTTAAAGTTTCTGTGTGTGTGTGTGTGTGTGTGTGTGTGTGTGTGGTGGGGATGGTGCTTGGCTTGATACAATAAAAGACAATGGATACAGTGATTCAAATATCAGCTTTGGTGACTAGTCTAAGGAACCACGGCAGCCTTGACAAGAGGCTTGCAGCTTTCTTTTCTTATTCCTCCTTGGGAACTGTGGCAGACACGGGTGGTCATTGCCAAAACCTGTTTATTCTTTTTCACAAGTACTGTTAGAGGATAGGTCCCAGTATCTCTCTGTTGTAAGTGGCCATAGCCTGAGGTAAGTGAGAAGCATTAAGTGGCTCCCAGCTCGCCCTCAGTCTCTCCCCTTTCTGGTTCACAGGAGAGAGAGAGAGAGAGAGAGAGAGAGAGAGAGAGAGAGAGAGAGAGAGAGAGAGA
>JADRCH010000076.1:13314415-13332141 GCA_019843965.1 Rhynchomys soricoides | reverse complement strand
TTTCTTTCTTTCTTTCTTTCTTTCTTTCTTTCTTTCTTTCTTTCTTTCTATGTGTACATGTGTGTGTGTGAGGGTGTACATACTCAGTGCACGTAGAGGCCAAAGGAGGGTACCAGGTGTCTTCTACTGCTCTCTTCCTTATTTCTTGAGACCCTGTCTCTTACTAAAGCTGAAGCTTACCATTTTGGATAGGTGTGAGTTGTTAGGATCCACCCGTCTCAGTCTCTTAGTACAGGGTATGTACAGCTGTGCCTGGTTTTTACATGGGTGTTGAAGATTCAAACTCAAGTCATCTTGTTTGCACATCAGGCATTTTTCTTACCCACTGAGCCATCTCCCCAACTCCAAAACAGCATGGCTTTTCTTTTCCTTTGTCTGGGCATCTCTTGGTCATTCATCCAAGGTTACCCATGGTCCATCTGCCATCTACTTTGTAAAGATTTAGGCCCTCCACATTCAGACTTAAGCTCATGGCATTCCCTGGACAGTACCAGCTTTCCAGCCTTTGGGAACATTTCCACACTCTTTTTCTTTTTCTACCTGTAACACACTTGTCCCAACCCTTACATGTTCACATTCTCTTAACATGGAAAATTAAGATGAAAACAAAACAAAGAAGTCCAGATTGTCACCCAGCTGCAATCCTAACACTTAAAAGGCTGTTGTAGAAATGGATTTGAAAACTGAACTACACAGTGGGTTCTAAGCCAGCCCCACTCTGTAACATGGCTGCTTTAATAAACACACAAGCACTACCACAATGGGCACAAACACAAACGAATGCTGATTAACTTCACTTAATCATTCTATGCTATATCACACTGTACCCCACAAATGTACACAACTATGATTTGTCTAATTTGAATTGCTAAAAACCCTAATGTTTCCTTTAGTCCACCAGGCTTAGGCAGAATTATCCTCCCCTCTCTAACTTTCCAGTGCACCCCCACTTTCTGAATGAGGCGTGTGTTTCAGTTCTGGAGTCCTTGAGAGAATCTGTGTCTAATTTATATTTGGATCCCTCAGTCCCTCCCAAAGCTCCATCAATATTGGAACAGATCAACATGAGAACGGGTTTCTCACCTGCCACTTGGCAGTTAATTGTCACATTCACTCCTCCAACGGTTCTGATGGTGCCACCGATATCCACAGTGACTAGAGGTTTCTCAGTATTGAGCACAGTCATTCGGGATGTTTTCACTAGTGGCTTTCCTGGAGATGAAAAAGAAAGTGAGCTCTCAACAACAGTGTTGTGGACTGGAGTTGAAACACTAGGAGATCAACAGAGAACACATGTTTTTCTTGGGCATACCACACCATATTTTACCCTGGGAGAAAAAACCTGGAACCTGTTACTTGTCTACTCATGTACCTACCATAGACTTCACAGGAAATGGACAACGTTAAAGAGTCTGAAGATAATGACATGGTGCTCAATGAGGATAATATACATGTTCTAATTATTAAATATAAAAGATAATCTTGAAGGGCTTAGTTTTTACTTTGGGACAGTTCTAGATTCATGTGCAGTTGTAAGAAGTAACCCAGAGCAGTTTGTATCTAGTTTCCCCATAATGCAACCGTGTTATGAAAACTACCGCACAATTTCATGGTTTCAGTGTGGACATTCACTAAGTCACAGACCATCTGCTTCTACAAGTGTTCCTCATGATATCTTTAACTCTGCCCCCCCCCAAATGCTTTGGCCACCATTAGCATGCTTTTTATTTCCTTGCTTTCAGCATCTGAAGTATGTTGTGCAAATGGAATTTATCTTCTCTCTCTAACCATCCAACAGTTGGGTTGGCTCACTGCCAGCTCTCAGAATTCTCTAGAGATTCTTCCAGATTTTATATCATATTATGGTTGCATTTTTTTAATGGTGTGGTCCTTTTTATTGCAGAGTAGTATTCTATGACATGGGAAAAACCACAGTTTGCTTAGCTGTTCAACTGCTGTAGGATATCTGGGTTATTTCCAGATTCTGATAAAGCTGTTATAAACACTCTGGTACAGGTAGCTGTGGGGACATTCGTCTTCGTTTCTTTGGCATAAATGTGGAGGACTGCAGTTTAACTGTCATATGGCACCCCCTCCCTTCTTCTCCACTACTTTTCATCTCTTTCACCGGATAGTTGCACAGTGACATCTTATTGTGGTTCAACTTGCCTCTCCCTAATCGCTGATGCTGTCAACTCTCCTCACACCTGGGTATTTATCACATGAACATTCTTTGATGAAATATCTATTCTCACTATTTGAGCATTTGGAAATTATTAGCCAGAAGTTTAGTAAGTAGAAGTATTAAAACAGAAAAAGAATACAGCCACAGGTTTGAATTTCTTTTCAATGCTTGAGCTATCTGCTGTATAACACCATGTGTCCAAACTACTGGTAATCAGATCTAGCAAAGGAACCGTCCCCCAAGCATCTCTGTTGAAGAAGGCTTGTTCTTTATATTTAGTACCCTTTTTACCAAGAGATGTGGGAGCAGAAGTCTTTCAAGTTAATTCTTTTCCTCTTTTACAACCAAGGGCAAAGATTTCTTTATGAAGTAAGATTACCATTTCCATGTTCTTGTGGGTGAGTATTTGAAGATGACTCTGAGTGACGGCATTCTTTCCTGTCTTCCTGAGTCAGTGTTGCCGTATTGTAAAAAGGGGCACAATGTGCGGATGCCATCACACATGGTAATACTGTACAGCCAGCTCCCTCTCCCTGGTTGGCAGAGTAAACTGCTTTGGATGCCTCACATCTTTCCTGGGGCTTGGGGTGTGCACTGGGGCATGGCAGAGGTCCACTGTAGCTTCCTTATGCATGTGCATTTTCTCTTATTACTAGGGATAAGGGCTTTGCCTAGATTTATTTTTCTTCTTCCATTGTATGCTGTTCCCTCCTCTTGGTCCATATTAATACAACTGTCACCTTCAAGAATTCTTCTCAACTGAAAATAATATAACTGGTCTGGAGATCTGCCATTCCTTCGAGTCTCATAGGTGGCATCTATTTCTACTTGTGGCCTCATTAAACGTTCATCCATACTGTCACACAGTCATCACCCACAGTAATACATCCCATCTCACTGGAGGCCAGCCATCTCCATATCCATTTCCCCTCTTTCCGAAGCAGCGGTTCTCAACCTCCCTAATGCTGAGATCCTTTAGTGAAGTTCCTTGTGTTGTGGTGACCCCAACCATAAAATTATTTTTATTGCAACTTTATAACTGTAATTTTGCTACTGTTACGAATCATAATGTAAATATTTTTGGAGAAAGAGGCTTGCCAAAGGGTTGGCAACCCACAGCTTGAGACTACGGTTCTGTAGGCACCGTTGGTTCTGTAGGCACCGTTGCTTTTGTGGTGGTCACTTCTGAAAGTTTCTCAGCCCTGCTTCTTTATGGGCAAAATTCTAGAAGCATTCACACATTTACCAGATGCTTAGCACACACCTTCTCCAGGTATATCTTGTTGGTGGAAGTGGGAAAACAGAGACTTAAAAAGGCATAATCTGGACTCCAGGGAGCTTAGAATCAAGTAGACAAACAATAACTATAATACAAGTGGACTGGGCAAGTTCCCTTCAGAGAGTTTGGATAAAAACAGACACGCAGAGAGCTGAGTTGATGTAAACCTTATTCACCATCAGGGAAAGACTCTCAGAGAGGCAGGTGTCTAAGGGACACTCTGGGTCCAGGCATCACTTCTCTGAAGGGGAGGTGATCCCACAGCTGAGATGAAATGATTCTTGTTGCAACTGAGATGCACACCTCTGCAGAAGGGATAGGCAGCAGCTGGTGGCTGCAGGGCCAACCACCATATTTTATTTGAGTATTTTGTAACGGGATTATTTTACCATTGACTGTCTTCCTGTTTAAACATTAAAATCTCACAATGCATATTACAAAGCTATATCCTGACTCTCATAATGGGCTTATCAGTAGGATTTCTGGCAGCAAGCACTGGCAGGCACCAGGGCCTCCAGACTTTCTGGATTTGCAGCAAAGCTACCAGTAGAGGCTGGTCATATGGGATTAGGATGACTGATCTCCTTCAATGCCTTGTCACTATATTTCTGGTGATAGACTACCAAAGCTTCAAACAGTCAACTAGCACAAATCTGGGCCACATGGCTGCCATCTTCACATGGACCTGGATGTCCTTGCCCAGAAGCAGAACTGACTACAGCAACTTATACTGCATCAAGGGTGGATGGGTCATCTCTAGAGCATAATCATGCACTTTGGTAGGGCAGTTTTCCCACTTCCAGGGTAACACATCTGTAGCTGTCTTCTGTCATCCAAAATGTGCAGCCACTACCTATTTTGCCAAAGAATCTTAAGAGATCTTTATAGTCTAGAAACAGCCATTTGCCAGACATATACTTTGTAAATGCTTCCCCAGTCTGTGGTGTTCTTTTTTGCCTTATCGGGGCCTTTCACAGACCTAAGTGTTTAAATTTGATAACATCCAATTTATCATTTTTATGGATTATGCTTTTTATATCAAGTCTAGGAACTACTTATATAGATCTACATTCTAAAGATAACTTCCTATGTTTTTTTTTCCCTGAAAGTTTTATGGTTTAAGTTTTACATTCATCTTAGTGATATCCTGAGTTAATTTTTGTATTTATGGATTATTTTATTGTCTTTGAGCTTTACTTTTTATATCAGGAAACCAATAATTATTTATTGATTTTTGAAATTTGGAGTTCATGATGGGTGATTTTAAAATAAATTAATATAATTTTTTAAAAATCAAACTATTGGCATTCCATTTAAGATAAAAAATTATACTGAGTGAAAACAGCTATTTAAAAAATTCTAGTTAGTGTCACCATCCATGAACTAATTTTTGTATAAGGTATGGTACTCAGATAAGGTCCCTTGTTTATAGCCAATGGCTACCTAGTTGTTCTGATACTTTTCCTCAGCAGGCTATCTTTTCTGTCTTGGATGGCTTCCTCATTATTGTCAAGATGAGTTGAGCATGTTTGTGAAGATCTGCTTCTGGGATTTCTGTTCTGCTTTTCATCTTTCTTCGGCCTATAGCACGCAGCCTCAATTTCTGTAACTATATAATCACAGTTTGGCAAGCTGATGCTTCCTGCCTTATTCTCCTTTGCTGCTCACTCTACTGCATCTTTTAACAGTCATTTCAAACCCTTTTGACACACTCATGGGGTCCTGCTAAGATTTTGATAGGAATCATATCAATCATATATATCAACTATGGAAAAACCAACCTCTGGGATGTATTGTGCACTTTAAGTCATGGAAGACCATATGCCCACTTATCTTTACCAGTGTTTTAGAGATTCTAGGATGCAAATCTTGATGCATTCTGTTGGATTTTTTAACCTAGTTATTTCTTTTCAGGAATGACTAACAGTGTGCTTCAAATTTCATTGGTTATTTCTGGTATGTGGAAATGCAGGGACATGTTGGCCCAAGGCCCTTTTTATAGGTTCTTTAGGACTTTTTATATAAACAATCAGTCCTTCTGAAGAAAAGGACAAGCTTTACTTTTTCCTTGCCACTCTGTGTGGAAGGCCTGTGATAACACGTAAAGGATAGATGAAATCCTGACTGAATGTGTATTGTTTAACATGATCATGGCTATGTTAAGGATGTCAATGCCTCAGACCCATGGGGAAATGGCAAAGCTTACCCCTGGGGAGAGGCTCAGAGGGATGGCAAAGCCTTTCTCTGGTCTCACTGTTAGTGTTGGCAGTGTATGGAAAAACTAATAACCTCAGCTTCCTCCTCCTGGTGACAGCAACCTGAGACTACTCCCCTACAGAGATCTCCTAAGGAGATGAGCTAACCTCCCCCTGAGCTGTACATAATTAAACTTGGTGGATTTCTACATCGCTTTGCATAGATGGGGTTGCTCCACCATGGTGAGCACAGCCCATCAGATCCTGGCTTTTCTGTAAGTGAGTGGATGTGTGTGTGTGTGTGTGTGTGTGTGTGTGTGTGTGTGTTGTGTTTATCTGTTCTTTTTTCATTCCTTCCCAGTACCAGTCAGGCCAAGTGCCAGTCTCAGCAGATAGAGCAACTCCACATGCATCTTGTCTCCTTTCTTACATTATTATATGGGGCAGGTCTTCTAGCACTATACTTTGTAAGGATAGCAAAAGCGAGTTTTTGAGTGACAAGTGACTTCAAAACCAGCCCAGGTATTTTGTATTCTGTTACATGGCATCTATATCCTATGTATGTCTTCTGTTTAAGTATTTCAGACACATTCTCTGTCATCATATAGACATGGAAGCAGAGATGGGTAGAAATCCAGCTTCCTGGCTTGACTTCTCATGTATCTCATGTTAGGGGACTCCTTATTACTACTGGGCAGGGTTAATGTCACCACAATGGAAACAGCCTTCCTAAGAACTGCTGGGAGGTGGTAAGGGTCTCATTCTTAAGCAGGTATGTGAATAAGAACTCCATGGGGTGAATGAAGGTGGAGGTCTAGGCTCCCTAAATGTTCTCATTGGTTCCCAGTAGGGATGAAATGCCTCACTTTGTATGTCACCACTCTTATGGGTATGTTGAGGTAAGTACCCCCTTTTATGTTGCCCATGAGGGAAGGTGAGTCTAGGCTCCTTAACCAGCCGGTCTTACTATGTTGTATGGATCACAGTGTTTCTGTGATATTTGTTCAAAGCTTACCAATAGTTTCAGAACATCTGTCTTGTTATGCTGTCTCTTTCCTGTTCCCTTTGCTAGAGAGAACAAGCGTTTAGTGTGTGTGTGTGTGTGTGTGTGTGTGTGTGTGTATTTCTCACATACTCATTGGTATTTCCTGGTAGCCCCCTTTCTTCAGCTCCAAGTTTAGAGTTTATGAGGCAAAGAGGAAGCCCAATAAATTCACAATTGTGCAAGCTGAACCGTCCCTTAGTTTCCAATGTCTCTACCCAGTGAGCTTTCTTCTTTCTTCTTTCAAGCTTGTGTTTGCACACACTATGGTCAGGGTTTTTAACTGCACTGAGCAAGAGGAACAGGGAACAGTACAACCACGTCTCCTACGCTTTCTTTCCGGAAGTGGAAATTCTTTGTATGCTATGCTTTAACAGGCTTTTTATCATCTGGGGAAAAAAATACAGCACTGTACGCACATGACCATAAAATACAATGCAAAGATTCATTTGTTAAGTACCGTGGGGAAATAAGGGTCCGCATGAGGTCATTTCATATACCTAAAGCTTAATCTTTCGTAAGTCAAATGGATTTGATTTTGTTTTAACCATTTAAAGGCAGGACATTCCAGACTGCTATTCATTCTTCTTGTCCTTCATCAGCTGAAGAAAATCTTTTGAGTCTGCCACCTTCATTTCATAATTTGCATATTCTCTCTCATTCCTCAGGCATGGCCACTCAGCTTCCTATTCGAAGCTGGCTTCTTTATTGTGCTCTTCTGTTTGCCCTCTGGGCAGGAGTGGATAGGCTTCATTGGAGCTGCATTTAGGAGTGGAAACTTGGTGCAGGTGAGTATGGGTGTAGATTTCCTATGTTTTTTATGACTGTGCAGGGCTGTTCCCACCTACCTTCCACTTAAGATCATGTATGGCCTGGCAGGGAGGAATGATGAAATACTACTATGATATGCTGACATGTAAATGCAGGCAAAGTATGGAATAACACTGATATTAATAAATGTCAACTCTAATTCCAAACCTAGCTCAGCCCTAATAGACATGTTATGGCTATAACTAAATGCTATCCTTATCCTGTACAGCCTCCAGGGCCGGGGTGAGTTCCTTGCTTTCATTCTGACCTCACTCACTACAGTCTCTTCCTAAGATGGAGCCTTTCTTTCTGAAATATCTACCAGATCATATAGTTTGTCATGTTACATTTCTGACCCTCTTTCAGGATAATCTAAACAAAATGTATAGCTTCTTTTCACAACTAACTGTCTTCTACATGGTTATTACCAACCATCTGCCTCTCCTGCCTAATGGAGACCAAAATTCTCATAAGCCATTCTGTTCTAGCTTGTTGGACTTACATTCCTCTACCCAGCAGCTCTGGCCTGTCTGGTCCCTGTCCCTGATGTCTACAGACATCTTCATTGATATATTCTCATCATTTAGGTCTCTTTGTACATAACATATCTTAGAGAGGCCATTTCTAGCTACTCCATTTAAGTATGCACTCCATTACCCCCTTGCCAGACGTTATAAGTCCTACATATTTTGTTTTCTTTTTTTCATAAGGCTATCAGAAAATATGTTTTCTATACCTTCCCTCTCAACCATGCCCCATCATGTCATCTCCCTGCCATCTAGTCCTGGTACAAAGTAGGTCCTTAAAAAAAATGTCCTTAGTGTAAAAAAAAAAAAGCTTTGAGAGGCAGACAGGTAAAACTATCCCTTTGAACAGGAATCTGTTCAAGACCATACAGCTGGTAAGTCATAGTGCTGAGCTGGACCTATAGCGAGCATTTGATAGGGAGGGTCCCTACATCCTGGTCTACAGACTGGCTGCTGCAGAATCCCCAGGGCACTTGTTAAAGACATAATCTGTCCTTCACTAATACAAGAGCTGCCTCACTGTGTTATAAAACCACTGTGCCAATGGGGAAATGAGGCCAGGGACCAGAGCAGACCCACAATTACCAAGTTATTTTTCCTACAGGAATTTTAATAATAAAGGTGGTTTTTATAGCTGCAAGTGTATAGCTGTAAAATTCAAATGTCACTGAATTAAATCCAGCCCTTAATTAATTATACTGAGGTTGTGCTGAAAAGTAATGGCCTTGTCCACTATCAGCAGAGGTGTTGTTGTCAGCAGGCTGCTACGTCTATGCTCCCATCACTTTCAGGAAGCACTTTTAATGCAAAGTCACCCAAGCATTTATAATCAATAGAAGTTTATAATGAACAATATTTCTTAATTAATTGACCTCAAAAATTGCAAAAGTGTCTGTATGTATATTCTGAAATTTCCAACACTTTTAGATTTTTTTTTTATAAATGAGACAAGGTCTTGCTATATAGTTCTACATGGGGCCTGAAACTTGCTATGTAAACCAGGCTGGCCCCAAACGTACAGTCTTACTGGCTCTGCATCCAGGAGTGCTAAGATTATAAGCTTGAACCTCTACACCTGCCTTTATATGTACTCTTGAGTCTCATTCTTTATTTAATCTGAATCTAACATGCTGCAGGGCAGCCCAAAGTGAAGCTAACACTGCATGCTAGCATCAGTGGATGTGATGCTTATCTCGGAATGGGTGGGGTCCTATGATGTCTTTAAGCAAAGATTCTCAGCAAACCAGGAAGCCTAGCTCCTGGAAAGTGAGTCTCTCTGGAGGCAGGCAGGGACAGATGGAAAACTTCAGAAGCAAAGGTTCAAAAACACTGTCCTGTGCATGGTGGGCTACTACTTTCTTTCCTCACACGTGACTCTAGGTACAAATCAAAGTCAACTAGGGAAAAGTCAGGAATGAACACATTCAAAAACTCTGCGGCCCAGTGTGAACATGACTGACACAGCAGCCAGAGGAGATGCGAAGGTATAGTGGTTAAAGACTCTGTTGCTGTGATGAGGAAACACTATGACCAAAATCAACTTGGGGAGGAAAAGGTTGAATTTATTTTACAACTCTCAGGTTAACCGCCACTACTCCTCACGGCTTATTCATCCTTCCCTCCTATCACCTCAGCACTAACTGCCCTGGGTGTGGCATCGCTTCTACATTAGCTATCAATCAAGCAAATGCCCCACAGGCTTACCCATAAGCAAGTTTGGTGGGGCCATTTTCTTAGTTGAGGTTCCTTCTCAAATGACTCTAGCTAGTGTCGACAAGAAACTAACCAGAAAGGGTTGTTCCTTGAGCGACGCCAAGAACAGACAGCATTGTCAAGTACTCTCAGAGCTGTGTTGCAGCCTCTACCAGTAGAATCGTTATTAGAAGCACCATGATGCCTTCCACTTTAGGAGTTAAGGCAGGGACTAAGTTGGTGAGCCTAAATCCACTTCTTCTTTTTCCTGGACCCACAGCCAGGTCTCTCTCCAATCTCTCCACAGTTGAGCACAGACACAGGATGGAGTCCTAGCAGATGGAACAGGTAAACAAGTGTGCCACTTCTGAGCTCAAATAACAAACTCTTCTGTAAGTCTTTGTTTTAGACATTTACAAAAAGAAGAAAGAAACTATTTTATCCTATATACCATATGATGTGTATGTTTATCAAAGCAGTTAGCAAGTGCTAATCAGGATTCACTAACACACTGAATGAATGAATGAAGGAAGGAGGGAAGGGAGGGAGTGAAGTCTTATTTCCATTCTTCAGCACGAGTCACAGATTTTGATGGAAAGTGATTTCTCCCATCCTTAGCCATCAAAAATGAGTTTAGAAAAACAAATGAGTTTAGGTTCTCAATGTTCAGCTAGAGGTAATCTATGCCAGGGAGTAAGCATGTGCACCTGTCAGTCTTAAGAACAGAACTCTGTCATTGATGACTGTGCCAAGGAGCAATGACGGAAACTGGAATTCCAGGAAGCAGGACTGGGAATCATCCAAGGTCTAGGAAGGATACATCAAAGATAAAGTTGCATAGAAATTTTGGACCCAAAGTTAGTGGTTAGCAGAATTTTACAAGAATACTGGTCAGATTAGAATTTCTGGGTCATATTAAAAAGGACTGAAGAGTAAAAATGAATGGTAATCAATGGTACCCACAGTGACATAAGCATGAGGAAGGATAGATTATGAGCTGAGTGAGCATCTGAGCTGTATTATTACATAGTCACACAACCTTTGTTTAGTTTTACAATTGCTGTATACCTCCATTTTCTATGTGGGTGGTTGCTGAAAGAGATAGGTGAGAAACAGATCTTAGAACAAGAATGTCTTTGTACATCATGTACATCTGTAAGGGCTAAAGTTAACACCTGTAAGCACCACGTGCCCAAGGACAGATAACTTCCTGGAATGCTCAGGACTGTTGTTCATATAAGATAACAAGTCACATGTTCTCACTTCAGTAAACAAGGTTGGTTGTCCCAACTGCACAGGATGTGCTTGATCACACATAGGTAGGAGGTATATAGGCAGGATGTATGCTTGCCCCTGATTGGACAAAGGCAGAAAGTGCTGTAGAATTTTGCTTTTATGAGTACCTGATTACCCTAATTCAGCACCATTCTCTGAAAATTCTGGGTATGGACCTGACTAGAGTCCATCTTCTAGCCCAGTACTTAATAAGGCTCGCTTTGACTGGATGATCATGGATTTGGTCTTTCTCTTTAGCATTTTTAGGTTTAACTGTTTTAACACTGGTAACCACCATCAGCAGACTCTCTGGCACAACACAATGAGGATGCACTGAGAGGAGTGGTGCTGGGAAGCTTTAGTACAATACATGCAGGGGAGAACAGCTTACCAGGATGAGAAGAAAGAGAAGAATAAGGTAAAAAGAGGTGGAGGAGGGGAATGAGGAGGAAGGAGGAGCAACAACAGGAGTGGAAGCATAAGGGGAGAGGGGACAAATCTGTTAGTGAACAAATAAAACTGCTGCTATTTTGAAGAATTATGAGTTTTAATATATTAAAAAACAAATAATTTAAATATGATGGATTGTTCCTAAACTTTAGCCAGTTCTGAGGTGACTCAAAAAGCTCAAGTCATCTGTAGAGGTCTTGTTGGAGATATCTCCAAAGTCTCTATATCCAGAGAAGATTTGAGACCACCTAGGCTGGGCAGACCCTCATCTCTATGAGACTGTCCAAGAAGACATGGTGAGGTCCGTGGCAGATCTAAACATTAGTTTAAGAGAAGGTGAAGGTGCTGGTGCCTATTGACTGAAACATGAGTCTAGTACAAAATTAAAGTCTAAAGCAATGAAATACTGTGAATATCATACAATTTGATATCTGAATTTAAGCAAATTATATTCAATCCAAAAGCACTTAATAGACAATGCCTCATAGTGAGTATATCAAAGCACTGTCTCAAGAAACCCTAGAATCTGCCTACCCTGCAATTGTCACAAATCTTTTACAAGTGTCATTTAAGTTATACTTAAAAAACAAACAAACAAAAAACCCCCAAAACAAAACAAAACAACAACAACAAAACGCTTGAAAGGGGAATTTTCAGTTAACATATTTAAGTCTCCTAACTTAGGTTTAAAGTACCAAGGTTGGCTGGAACCTATGAAAACCTTTATGAATATCAGTAACATACTACACTGATATTTGTTGTCATGGGCACTGTCTATCAATGTCTACCTACTGTTTCTGCCAGAAATATTCCAGGATATTATATATATAAATAATATAATATTAATATATGTAATATTATACATTTATTTTATTCTTGTGTATTCTATTCAGTATTATTACTCAACTCCTTCTCTGTCTTCAAAGCCAACAGTGATGTCTTTGGCCCTGCACATGTGTCACCTACACGTACTTTCTTCTCTTTCTAAATGTTCATGGGATTAAACTGGGCCCACCCAGATAATTCCACAAGTATTCTTATGTATTCTATTTAATAATAACTGTATTATATTCAGTTTATATGTAATATATATTATATTCTTAGCATCTTAACATGAATTGTTCTGTCACAGATAACATGTATGATCTTTTCTTTCTCAGTCTGATTTTCTTTCTAAAAACCTTCCACATTAGAAGGAGTCCTTTGGTGTCCTAATGTCTTTGAAGATCTCCTTTAACTTGTCCTTTCTTCCCTTGTCCTTGAGCTCCCACTGAGACGACATCTAGCATGTTCTAGAGAAAGTTTCACTTTATTTGTTACGTTTTAAGACTTTACTGTAAAAGTTGCACATCACTTCCTTCTGTTCCACAAAGGAAAAACTGAGTCAATTTTCCTTGTTAGATCTGCAGGTAAGGGGACCTCAGTGATGGCAATAGTCAATGGGCATTGTTGTCCTTTTTTTGTCATGTAAGAGAGCTGCAGAACTCTTAGGTCTAAAAGAGCCAAGAGTACATCTATTTAAAGATCCTCTGTTTACAATTAAGCAACAGGTTTATAGTTCTAAATCTGCTTCTAAATTTGGTAATGAGGCAAACGCATTCCCTAACATCTTCTATTATTACAGCAACCTCCTGTCTTAAGCAAGATTAAAAAGCAAATCTTTCTGCTCTATCCAAACCACTGCATGACTTCCATTGCTGTTATTTGCTAAATAAACTGAGATTCAATTTTACAAACATTGTCTTTAGGAACTAATAGAAATATAGAAAATAGACCACTTTCCTAGCAGCTAGGACCAGAACACAAACCTGTTTAGTCCAGGAAGAATTTTTAAAATTTGGAATTGGTTTAACTAAAAATGGAAACATTTAAAAAGTGTGATGTTTAAAAGTATTTTGGCTTTGGCCTTTTTGGAAAAATTAGGTCTAGCAACATTGACTTGCACTTTATTCTTTGGCAGCAATCTAGTGGAAATGAGCAGTGTCCTCAGACATTGTGCAGCAGGCAAAATAATGGCCTTGCAAAGATGTCTTAATCCCTGGAACCTATGATGTGGCAGAAGGGAATTAAAGTTGCTAACTTGCTGAACTTAAAACAGAGGGATGATCCTAGGTCATCTGGGTGGGCCCAGTTTAATCCCATGAACACTTAGAAAGAGAAGAAGGGACAGAAGAACGTGTAGGCAACACATGTGAAGGGCCAAAGACATCACTATTGACTTTGAAGACAGGGAAAGAGTCAAAAGTCAAACACTACAATGGCTTCTAGTACTTAGAATGATGTTTAGTTTATAATCAGCAAGAAAATGGGGCCCACCGTCCTACACCATATGAAACAAAATTCTTCCATCAATTTTAATGAGAAAGAAAGGATGCTCCTGAGAGTCTTTAGGGAAGAAGAGAACCTATCACCATCTTGATTTTAGAAACCATCAGTCTTTCTACCTACAGGACTGTATGAACTATGAGAATATCTGATTTGGTTCAGGCCCTGAAATACATGTTAACTTGTAACAGTAGCAGTAAGAATGAATACACACACTGTACATACTATCTACGGAGCCCAAATTACACTTGCAACAAAGAAAACACAGAGATGAACAATGAGAGGCAAAATGATGCCTGGATGGGTGAAGAGGGGAAGGTGGGAAGATGTGGGAAGGTATTATTAGTGTCCTTTACACTAATTAAAACAATAAAAGATACTTAGCATTACCAGTCATGAGGACTACTGTAATAAAAGTAACAGACAGTAACAAGCAGAGAAGGCATGGAGAAACTAGGGTTCTTTACACTGCTAACGGAAATGTGAGATAATTCCACTGTTTGGAACAAAGTTGGCAGATCCATTAAAAGGTAAATGTAAATGTTCTACATAAGGGAGCATTTACACCTTTAGAAATGAGTCAACCGAGAGATAAAACTTAGAGCTGCCACATGCAGAACTGCACAAGAATCTTTATAGCATCATTATTATTATAGCCCAAAGTGGAAATGACACACATGTCTACTCTACCACCTGAAGAAGTGATGAATGAGAGGTGGCCTATTCATATACTCTACCTATTACTCTATTCATATAGTCTACCTATTAGATTATTACTTGACCCTGAGGAATAACAGTCCTTAAAGAGGAATCATTTAGCCATAAAGGAAATGTGGCATATGCCACAAGGGGTGGTGGTGGTGGTATAAAGCATCATCATTGTTATTATGCCCAATGACAGATTAGTGGCAAAGGACAAAGTTCTGTATGATTCCATTTATGTAATAATAGATAAACCTGTTCAGGATAGACAGCTTTGTAGAGGGAAATTTCTCTGGAATTTGCCTGGGAGATTAGGGAGTGATGGCTAGGGGGTGTGAAGTTAATTTTGGGAGAAATGAGAATGTGCTCTAAAGGTGACTGTGATGACAGATACAGAACTCTGAATATACCATACGTCATTGACTTCTGTGAAGTTGTCTGCTATATATGGGTAATACTTTGACAAAACTTTTAAAAATGAAAGAAACTCTCATTTTTGGGAATAGTTACAAAAAAATACAGACTTGTTGAATAAATATCTGAACTGTATACCTACAGTGGAAAGATTTTGCAATACATAAATCATATCTCAAGAAATCTGAGGAGGCTGGAGAGATGACTCAGAGATTAAGAGCATTGTCTGCTGTTTCAGAGGTCCTGAGTTCAATTCCCAGCACCCACATGGTGGTTCACAACCATCTGTAATGAGATCTGGTGCCCTCTTCTGGCCTGCAAGCACACATGCAGGCAAAATGCTGTTTACATAATAAAGAAATCTTTAAAAAAATTTAATAAATCTGATAAAAAAAACCTTTGTAGCCATTCGGAGTCACATTGTGGCTACTAGTTAACCTGAGCAAGTATGAAAAAGAATGGGAATTTCTTTACCCTTGAAATTCTGTTTACTCAGTGTATTTTGATATAAATTTTGCAGGATCCTAAGCATCGAAAAGACATGAGTGTGGCTCACAGTCCTTTACTAAACATGTCCCAGCTGCCTTGGTTCTATTACTAATCTCCTTAGGTATTTCTTTTTGCCCATGCCAGAGTGTCATAGTCCTTGGGTTCCTGCCACTACCTCTTCTAATTAATCAACTGAATTTGACACCTCAGGAGAACAGACAGTAAAGAGTTCTGCCATTTCCTTTGCTTATTGCACGTAGAGTTCTAGACAAAGGAAGCATCGTGGACATGGCTAGCAGTTGCAGCCTCTCCTAAAAAAACATGACAAAGACATGCTACATCCCTCATCTGCTCAACTACCCATCCTCTGTATCCTACTGGACACAGGGTTGATGTGAGCCTGCAATACTTTCTGATCCCTTATTTGTTTCCCCAAGTCTTCTTGGGAGCCAAGTAAGTTGGCTGTACTCTCATCTTTAGCTTCAAGTTTTATAGAAGTGCAGATCATTGGTGGGCATTTTATGCTTCAATACTTCCGAAGTTAAGGCATTGGTCATTTACCATTCTAGCCAGTAATAAGGTCCTTTTGATGGCAGGTTGACTCAGTCAATGGCTAGCACCATGTGACTCAGGCTACCACTGAGGCAGTCAAACTTGTCTAGCTTTCTTTTTGATCTGGGTACTAGAGAAGAGTAGCTTTTGTCAGACTTTGCTACTGGTGATGAGGCCCTCTTTGAGTCTAACTTGAAGGAAACTCTCTGGTTAACAACTACTGGTTTCAAAATTAGAGGACTACCAATTTGAAATGACTTAACATTATGAAAAGCTTACACAAATACTTTTCTTTTTATTGCAGCTACTAAATCATGATGATGAGGGGTAGAGGAAGAATTTCAAAACAACTACTTTTTAGTTTCATTTTCTCAGTAGGGTCTCTCTGATCTCTTTATTAGACACAAAATGTGTCAGCTACTCAACTCACAAAAAGACAGGAAAACTTGCCAGGAAAGGAGAAGCACTTTCTAGCTCCCTGTGCAAACCAGAGATGAGCTCATCTGAGCTCTCTCCTTTCCATGACAGATAACTCACTCCTTAGCTCTCATCTTCTTCTCATTTTCCATTGATGATGCCAAGCTGGCCTTGTAGTATCTTTTTTGTGATCTTATAAAATCAATGACAACCAGAAACACTTCCGTTTTGGATATGACTTCAGCAGTGGTCTACACCTGGGGAGCTCTCATCTGGATAGGTGAGTGGAGCTCACCGAGCCAGACGGAAGCAATTTACCAGTAAACTACTGCTTTGCTTCAAAATACTGCCAGTGCTATTCTGGTTGGGAAGGCTTCCTAGCAATGTGCCTCAACACAGAATCTGACTGGCCAAGATGGTGTTCTGATCTTTTGCTGCTATCTGTACACATCAAAAACTTCTCTTTACCTAGCACGGTTATACTTGCACATTAAGTAAGAAAGACTTGAGCCTCTGTGTTCTCATCCCAAGCTCCCTCCCATGCTGGAAACAGTTCTTATCAGAGGCCACCTCAGGTTAGATGCTTGAGAAGTTTATAGTTGGCTAACTCAGCTTCTCTAGTTGCCTCAGAGACACTGAGAGAGATGGCCGTCACAAGGTGCTGGTAAGCATTGTGTCTCTGAAAAAGGGTTTCTGCATGCTCTATAGTTAATTCTGGTTTGATGTTAGAATTCTATCTAACAAGCAGTGAGCACTTAAGATGTGCTGGGCACGATTGTTCTAAGCATTTTACATGAATGAGTTCATTTAATCATCACAGACTATTTCTGGGAGGTACTGGTGAGTCTCATGATTGGACTGATGAAGAAATGAAGACAGCAAGTTAAGAAACAGCATAGGTTCTTTCTGAGGAAGTGGCCAAGTGTGATGCAAATCAATGCTCTGAGGCTCCCTGGAGCGACACGAGGGGGGACCCACAGGACCAAAGCCTGTACTTTTCTTATGACAGTATCGGGGCACTTATTTATCTTGAGCCTCAGTTTTCTTTCTACTTGACCTACATTTAAATGAAAGTCCAGAAAAACAAAGCAACAAAACAAAACACCAAGAACTCTGCAATTTCTCCAAGTGTATAAGGAGCACCAGAATTTACAGGAATCTGACCACAAGTGAACTAAGTTGGCATTGAAGACTCAGGCTAAAAAAAGCTATGGACACAAAGCTCAATTGATGTTTTCCCGTCTTGCAGCTGTTCTCAGGGGCTTTCACTTTAGGAGAGCCAGAGATAGAAAGCTAACATTTACTGAGTGTGAATGATGTTACCAGCACTGCTCTAAGTGCTTTTATTCTCTCTCTCTGTCTCTCTCTCTCT
>JADRCH010000076.1:13221531-13314315 GCA_019843965.1 Rhynchomys soricoides | reverse complement strand
AGAGAGAGAGAGAGAGAGAGAGAGAGAGAGATTGTAAGATAATTATGACATTTCTCCCTCCCTTTCCTTCCTCCAAACCCTCCCATGTATTCCTCTCCTCTCTCCCTCAGATCCCTGGCCTGTTACTGTTATTGCATACATATACGTATATGTATACTCACATATATTCCTAAATACAACTTCCTTGGTACATATAATGTTACTTGTATGTTATGTGTTCATGGTTGAGTAGTTGGCTCTGGATAACCAATTGGTGTATCCTGTTCTGGGGAAGACCACCTCTCCTATTCCCAGCATTTGTCAGTTATACACTTACAATCTTATTTAATCTAATATTGCCCTGTGGACAGTATTAATTTCACTGATACCCAAGAATCTGAGGTTATACATTTATTTCCCCAAGATCATGAAGCTAATATCATAACTGGTATAAATGTAGAGGTGTTCAATATTCATTCCCACCTCTAATCTCAGGTTATGTTTAGTTCATATAACATATATTGTAAAGCAGATATTTGTTTTGAGATGGGGTTTCACTAGGGAACCTCTGCTGGCCTGGAGTTTGCTAAATAGTTCAGGGTGGCCCAGAACACATATCTTCCTGTGTCAGCTTAGTAGTGTGATTAAAGGTGTGAGCTACTATGCTCGACTTGAGCAGGATCCTAGCGATTTCTTTTTTAGGCAGGGAAGTCTACTGCATTCCCTAATCTGTAAGCACCTAGAAACCCCAACCTTGAGTTTTATAATGGAATGTTTCCCAACACTGGCGGAAGCGTAGATGGCAAACATGATCTCTAGGCACACCAACATTTTCCACCTTGCTTTTAGAGGAGCCGCTTGAAAGTTTGGTCAGGAGACTTGAACAAACCCAGCAGCTGAAGGATGAGCACATTGTTCCTGAATCCTGGGCATGGTATCTATGGCCATACTTCATCACTCAGACCCTTGTTTGGTGCCTCTTTAGACCCTCTGTTTCTCTTCTCTGGCTTGGAAACTTTTTGCAGCTTCCAACAGCTTGCCTTCATAGAGCTGAAGATGAGCCTATTGTTACAATAGCTTTGCTTAAACCCCAGCTTTCTATTCATTGTATTAAGTTGCCTGTGGCAGAGCTGAACTGTATCTAGCTCCATATGAACAAGAGAGTTAAACCTCCCCCCCCCCCATTGACTAGCAATTGGAAGTATGTCAACAGTGCCTAAGTAGGTGTGGGTTGGAGAGTAGACAGCAGAAGAGATTTTAGAAGATTGTTGCTGAACATCTGGATTCTGTACAGAGAGAAGAATGAAGATTGGAACTGGAATGCAATTAGGGAAAAGCAAATGCTTCACACACACACACACTCGCCTGAGCAGAGTCTTTAGTCCACCTCAGGGCACCTTAGCCTGCCTTCTTCATTTGTCAACTTTCATCTTCCCTGCAAAGCTACTACAGGTCCCTTTCCAGATAAGTCTCAGGTCATGGGGGCAGAAACACTGTTGCAAAAACAGATATGAAAGGGAGTAGCATGTGTGACTGGAGTACAGTGTGACAACATAATCCCCGCATGGATGGATGAGGTCAGTGTGGGTGAAGCCGGCTTTCCTAGCATCTACTGAATCATCTGATGGGCGCAGCAATTGAAAAGAATAAATACAAACACTTGCAACACACCACTACAAAGGCTGTTAGCCCAGGTCTAAGTAAAAGGATCCTGTCTGGATAGGATCAGTGGGGTGTGGAGGTAAAGGGGAGCTGAGCTTTAAGAGACCTCAGCTCCTTCTAGTTCCTCACATCAGCTCTGCAGAGGTGTGACTGGCCACTAAGAAACAAGGTGTTGGCTTGGTCAGTATCTAAGGTCTCTTATGCTTTCAAAGGCAAGGATTCGCTCCAGGCTAAGACGTTTTATGAAAGTATACTGTTTCCACACCACAAACCTGGAAGAATTGTTCTCTGAGTGTCATCAATCTTAGGTACAATGTGCAGAGAGTTTTGTTGAACCTGTGTAGATATGGGGAAAGCATTGGCAGGAGTACATTTGAATAAAACTCCAGTTTGGGGATTGGGCCATACTTATCTATGCATCCCAGGTGTGCATGACATATTGTAGGCATTTAGTCATAAGGATTTCTGAATAGAAGTGGACAAGGGTTTTCAGGTTACCTGCTAATGTGACAGCAATGGAGACAGAGTCATATCCCAAGGCATTTGTGGCATTGCAAGTATAGAAACCCACATCAGCTTCCACTGGTGCCAATATCTGTAAGGAATCATCTGGTTGTAGGAGAATCCTGGAGCAACAGAAAAGAAATGTAGACCTGGTCAAGTCAGCTGACTCCTTTTGGAACTCAGTGAAGATGTGTAGGGATGTATTGAGAACTATGTTCTAAAAACCCAGAAAGACAAGATATTCGGGAAACTCAGGTTCTCTCATTGATTTTATTGGCATGTTGGTGATCTCAGATAGATGTTTAGATTTTTTTAAAAAGTGTGTTGACTACCTGCTCTAATGCTAATAGTTGGAACAGACAACAGTTGTTATTTGGAATACATACAACACACAGCAGGAGACAGGATGTTAAAGCAAATGCCCATACAGATTTGGGGAAAGGCTTATTAAGGAAAATGAAAAGTTATAAGGGAGGAGTAGATTCTAGCTGGATGGTAGGAGGATCACAGGGCTTTAAGATATAAAAGAAGGTACCATTCCGGCATTACAGTAGATGAGAAGAAACTATGAAACAATTATTGACAAGATGATTGTTATCTGAAAGAAATTAGATATTCAATTCTAGGCAGTAATATAAACATCTGTTATTTCCATTAACCTGTAAACATAGGTGCAGACCATAGGTCATATTGCTTTCTTCTACCACAGTATTACAGAGGGTCTTCTAAAAGAAGATGCCCAGGATACTGAAGCAAAACTTGCCCTTCGAGGTCATGGAGAGACAATTCTAGAACAGTCATGTAATACTTTATATATTTTTGTCTATCTAAAACGAATTATAAGAGTTAAATTGTGGGTGCCTATGATCAACTTCAACACTCAATTACTGTCTCTCTCTGTCCACTGTCTTTCTCTTTCTCGATTTATACCATTTCTAAGAACTGCATCCTCTACCATGGCACATTAGCAACGAATGATGGTGCCTTCAAGCTGATGGTTCAATGACCCATCCAGGCTGACAAAACCTAGACAGTGTATGTAGAGGTAGGAATCCAGAAGAGTTAGAGAGACAGGGTATGAACTAAGATATCCAGGGCATGGAATAGGAAGGCCTTAGGTGGAACAGACCATTCATGACATAGAAAAGTATTTGTGACCTTTATGGACTAGTTCTTTCTACCCTGGTGGCCCTTTCCCATTTCATAGTTTCAAAGAACTGCCCACTAGTGTTAACATCCATCCCTAGCAATCAAGCAGGCACCAGTGGGTCACCTGTTCAAGAAAGAGGAGGACTGTTAAGGTGTGGCTGTTAACTGAATGCCAGGAACCAGGTATCCTGCTCCACCAACATTCTCCAACTGGATAACCACTCTGTTTTCTTTACTATGTCTTTTGCAGGGTCCCTCTAGACTCAATGGCTTTGTGGTTCAGCACAACCACTGGGCATCTCTTAGTTTTTCTAAGGTAGTTGACCAGTACGGTAAAGAATGAGTCTCCTTAGCTCTGTTGTTAGCTATGAACCTATTATTGTCCTGCTATTTTTACCCCTGTCAGAGGGAAGGCAGGAGTAGGACTGTATCCCTTAATCTAGCTATGTATGGACAGTTCTGTCTTAAAACAATGGAGAAGAAAACAGCACATATAAGGGAGAATTTGTAGTGACTTTAGCACTATTCTAGAGCAGCACTATAGTACTTGGGATGGCCATGCTTTTTCAGCATTGAGTGGAGCTGAAGCTGCATGGGGGATAACAGGAGAGCAACAGGAGACCATGAGGCAACTCATCCCCTTATTCCCTCACACATTCATTCATCTTTGGATATTTTTTCTCTGTGTCAGACAGTTACATGCCAGTTTACTTCAAAGAAGCTAATAAGAGAAAGATAGCTATGTAAGTCATTATCTTTGATACCAGCATCACTGTTTCCTAAAGGAATCTTACTGGATGCAGTATAACGCAACAGCAATGTTAAGTCTCTTCAGGTGTTCAAGATGTTTTAGATTTAAAAATTGGAAAAAAAAATAGTAAAATGAACCATGGTTTAAATCTTCATGATGTCCTACACAATTGCTTTATAAGAATAGCAAAAGCAGACGGCATCAATTTAACTTGATCATAGTAGATCATTCAGTTTCACCACACTGAGAAGGTAGGGGTTAAAGTTCACTAAATCCTCAAATCCATTAGCCTGCTTGCTTCTTTACAGCCAGCACCACTTCTCCTTTCCTTACAGAAAGGAGTCCTTAATACTTGAAGCAGGAGGCGGGAAGATTGTTCTTTTGAACCTTACGTTGGTCTTGCTAGGATCTAAGTATCAGTCATTGGCAAACTGACTTTCTACACTACAGTCTATCAGCTACTAAAATGTAGATTTAGTATGTCTCCTACTAAGCTGAGAGGCTGCCATTATAATGAATAATGCAGAGAACTTCTAAAATACTGTTTGGTATTTCTATTCCCAGTATCTCTTGTTAGTAATTAGTAATACTTGATCCTTGTAATGGTATGTGTGATGGTGTGTGTGTGTGTGTAAATAGAAGGTTCCCATGACATTGGGTCACATCTCTCTGAGTTTATTAGATATCCATATTCAGGTTACTTTTTCATAGAGCTATTATGCTTGTCTGACTTTATATGAAGGGCACCGACCTCGATGGAATTAGCTCAGGGTAGAAGAGAAATCCTTACATAGCCTATCAACTCTACCAAATTCTCCCAACCCTGAGCAAATCCAGTTCTATTCTGTTAGGGTTCCACAGTTCACAGGAATTCTTCCTTTATGTGACCTCTCATTTGTTCTACAAAGTTATGTTCAATTTATGCTGTTTCATATTTTTAAAAGCTAGATTATAAATTATTAGCTCAAGGGTGAGGACCCTCTTATCATTTCATTGTTAGTGTTCAGCAAAATGTTGTCATGCTGAATCAATTCTTGTCTAAGTTACCTTCAAAGCAACTGGACTGAGGGCGATCAAATGCACAAGGTACCATGCATGGTGGATAGCAAACTAGAACTCAGATTCTAGAACTCTAAGGACTGAATTCCAAGTAAACTCTATCATGAATTCGTTCTGTGGCCTTGGAGGAGTCATTTCTTTTAACTTCTCAATGACAGCCCCTATATAAATGAGAATTACAGTACCTACCTAGTGTGTTGATTCCTCATGGATTCCTGCATTTGAAGCACATAGGAAAGACTGAGAACATAATACACTATGGATGTGAAGTGATTGCTTTGTTACTGCTGCTCTTGTCACCACAATTCCTGGTCCTCCTTCATGCCCAGGCCCAGACATTCTGGATGTTGCACAGTACTAGTTTAATGATGTTTAGTGTCTTCTGTATATCCCAGGTTTGCCTGGAACTTGCATTGCTCCTGCCTCTTCCTTCCCAGTGCTTGACAGCAGGCTTGTGCCACCATATTCAGCCTGGGGAGCACTTTTGAGATGAGTGAATGGATCAGAGACAAGGAACTTTAAAGCATCAGGATAAACTCAGCACACAGAGGAGAAAGCAAGGGGCTAGCTATGGAAGAGGTTGGGCAATGGAGAAGAGAAGGGGACAATGGCCACAGGGCACATTGGGTTGGCAACAAATGACTCAGATCTATCCTTGAGTCAGAAATGGTGGAATCAGGACAACTAGTTCTTTCATAACTGCTTTATCACTGGTAACCACTAAATGAACAATTTAAAGAAAAACAGCCAGAATCCTGTAATTTTAGAAAACTATAAAACAACCAGATCAAAGAAATGAGAATTGTCAGGAAGTGAATTTAGGAGCAAATGGGCAAACTTAAGAGCATGCACAAAGAACTTAAGCATCCTGGGTGGAGCAGGGGTTGGGTCTTTTCCTTATCTCCAGATGAACATTTCTTTTTCTGCTCATAGGTTTTAGAGATTATGGTAAAATGTGCCACAAAGGGAGAATGAAAGCCAATGTTTATTACACAGGTGCAAATGGTTTAAATCACTTAATTCTCTCACCATGTTACTGGCTTCATATTATTTTCTACATTTTGAGAGGAGGCACAAGCTTAGACATAAGAAATTGATTCAGGTATTGCACGCTGGGATCAGGAATGAGGAATGACTTTTGAAAACCTTATTTTTATTTTAAAAACGGGACCAAATGCTGTCATCTACTGAGGCCAGCTAGGAAGGTATATGGGCTGGCCACCTTCTTGGTAGATGGAAATTTGTGCCAACGTTGCTAGTTATGTAGAGAGATGGACACTACAATGTTCCAAGTCTGATTTTTAGGAAGTTTGGAGCAGGATGTGAAAAGACTACAGTAAGACGACCTCCTCTGTGGGTGAGGATTCTTTTGTGAAACCAAAACTCAGAGTAGCCTTGGAGGCTGGCAGAAGAGCTTTATTTTGTGAAGATGTTTTGCAGAACTGACTGAGGCTCGTGAAGACTTTCCTACCACTACTCGGCCAAGGCAACTTTTCAACCTTCTGTGTTTTACATGCATTTGCCAACTAGAAATTATTTAATGCTGACACCTCCCAATTGTTCAGATGGAAGTACAGAAAATATTGTTGGAATGGGAAAGGCCACCTGACCACACATTCTTAACCCCGTCCTTATGCTTCCTGCCAAGGATTTTGGCTTCTTTCTCTTTAGAAATTCATAGCGTCTTGAATTTGCTAATGTGGATAGTTTTATTTTCTGCTTGCTGGGTCATTCATTTCAAACTGTAAGCTGTACATAAAATGTGCCTGACTGCATTTTCTGACTGGTGGGTAGAGGGTGCATCCAAACTCTAGCCCGCATATGCTTTTGTAAATAAAGTCTCATCAGAACCCTGCATACCAGTGTGGGTACTGTCTATAGCTGTGTTCAGGCTATGGGGGCAGAACTGAGTAGCTGACACAGCTTATACCCCAAATGCTTATTGTTTGGCCCTTTGCAAGAACATTTTGCTGACTTTCAACATGCATTTTCAATTTTCATGTGTCTCAGCAATTTCCTCATTTATCAAACGGTATTTCATGTTTTTCAGAATTCTGCCATTTACTAAGGCCTATCCTTCTAGCATGAATCAACTATACACAAATGGGACCTAAAGACACCCTCTCCCTAGCCTTTGTGGGACGACCCAGAGCTGACTCTGTGCTGCAGTTGTGCTTGTGGGGGTCCCCTGATGTACTTGTTCTGCCTGCTCCACTCATGACCATCATCTCTTTGACCTCCATGCTCTTCCTCAGTGCTTTTCTTTTGCTGAAGCCTAAGTATTCATTGGGATGGTTCCTACCTCTCTGACTTGCTATTCTTACACTTTTCAACTGGGAAAAACATTTGTCATTTCCTTTAGTTCTGTAAAGGAAATAAGCCAAACCAAATTGAAACTGGTTTATTTCCCCTCTTCCGTCTTCTCCGCCTCCAGTTTTTATATTATCTACAAACTTGGAAAGTAGATTTCATGGACTTATGACTTCTACGTATAGCATTATCCACAACCGTGGTTCTGAATTGACCTTGGAGGAATTTTTCATCCCTTTCTCGCTCCCATTTGGAGAAGTTTCCATCTGTGGATTCTCTACGTTGCCCAAGTTAAGGCTTTCCAAATACTCCTTAATTCATCTCCTGTTCAACACTACTTTGGAACATTGTCCAAAGTGTTCTGGCCAGAACACCACAGAGAGCTTGCAGATTTCTCTCATCTGCTAGATCAGAAATGATAGCAGAAAGTGTTAGCAGGGTGTGAGCACCCTCTTCTCATGCCTCTCCTTACACTGCGCTATTAGTCTCCTTTCTATCAAAGCCCCTTGGCGACTGCCCAGACATTTCTCACATGAAGCTTCTCACTCTTACTCTCTTACCCTCTCTGTCCCTTCTCTCCACATTCCCCTCCCCCTCTCTCCATATGCTCCTGCCCCACCCCCCTGCCTTTTTCTATCTCGATGTCCTCCTCAACTCCACTCCCTAGACCCTAAAAAATCTTTACTCCATACTCAAAAAAAAAAGTGAAGCATCTCTTCCTTTTGACAGTAAGAGGTAATGCAGAGAGTCACGACTGATCAATGTGCAAAGATACTGTGGAATGCTCAGCTCTAAATGGGACAGCTATATCATACCACTAGCCCCAAAGCTCAGGGATCCTGTCAGCAGAGTGAATGAAAAAAAATCTATGAGTCAGAGGTAGGGGACATCTGTAGCAGAGCAGCATTTGCCAGATATGACAGAACCATTGCCCCAGTGAATTCATAGCAGCTGTGACTTCAGGCAGTAGATACACACAAGATCAGGGCAACTAAAATCCCAGCATGAAAGGGAGAGGGGCTCATGAAGCCCTGTCATTAGCCCTCGAGCTGTTTGGCAATTGATAGCTACTGAGAACGGGAGAGTCAATTTTCCTTATGGATGTGGCCCTGAGAAACTGCCCAGTACACTGCTCCAGTACAGGTCCTACACCCATGCAGACCAAGTGGGCTCACTAGGTTTATGAAATTGGATAGGAATAGCAGTGGGGGATAGGGGAGAAACTGGTAGGGGAGGGGGATGGATTTGATCAAAACTTATTATATGCATGTATGAAATTCTCATAAAATAAAATAGTATCTCAGTAAATTAAAAAAGAAGAGTAAAGCTTCTTACTTTGTGATATACCAGAAGGTCACATGAGACAATGGCTGTAGGTCCAAATGGCAGTGATTATGGACACTGACAAATGGGCATCCATCATGTTCCAGACATTTTTTTTTTTAAGTTCTCTACTGCTATGGTTTGGGTAAATATCCTCCATGGTTCATATGCTCAAAGTTGGTCACTATCCTGGGGCAATGTTAGGAGGCGTCAGAATCTTTTAAGAGGTAGATCCTGGTGTAAGGAATTAGGTCATAGCAAAGTGATATTGAAGGGCTACTGGGACTTGAGTCCTTTCTTTGTTTCTTGGCTGCCATGAATGGACAATTTTCTCTGCTGTGTGCTTCTGTCACAATATACACAGGCCCAAAGCAACAGGGACAAGTGACAGTATACTGTGACTTCTGAGAGCATGAGCCAAAATAAACCTTTGCTGTTTTTAAGTTGTCCATCTTGTCACAGTGATTAAAGGTTAACCTGTCTGTACCTGTGCTACTCCGAAAGAGAAAATGAAAGTTACTGTCTGGTTTTACTGATAGCATTTTAATTTTACTAGTAATGAAATCAAGGTTTGAAAAGGGCAAGGCTGACTTATCAGGTGGCAAAACTAGATTTGTGTCCAACTTGCTCTGAATCCAGCTCGACTGCCGATTATTGTTCTGTAAGTGGATTTAAAGGAAGTAGGAGAATAGGGTGGGCATATGAAAAGGAAGGGAGGGTTCAGGCTTGGGGAGTTAAAGGAAGAAGCTCTCCAGCATTCCGTCTCTCCAGGCCGATTATCACCCATGAGCCTCCTCCTGCCCTAAGAACAAATAAGGTTTTGTTTCCCCCCCCCCCCCCCCCAAATCATTTAGCTTCCTCACATTCACCTGAAGTTCTTTTGAAAACTTCTGTAACTTCAGGGCACAGTCATGCTTAAATGCTTAGAGAGCTTTATTGGCTGAACTATCGCAATATATGCTCCTGGTTCACTTTTGGTCTAAAAATGTTAAACAGAGCAAAAATGTCCCCGAAGCTATGGTTTGGTCAGTAAAATTCAGATAGTTTTGGAAGGCAAGGAACAAACTTTATGTCAGTTTGGTTAAGTTCCTTGCTGGTGCCAATTTTGCAGAATGTAGCCATTCCTTTATGTAAGGAAGTCAGCGTGGTCATTAGAAGTAATGGTTTTGCAGTCACATTCAGATTGGAGAATCCTGAATTGTTTGCATATATTACATACATTCTTGCTATCAGATGAGGAGGAGAAGGATCCTACTCAAACATAAAATACAGGTGAATTTCAGCTCAAAATGTGATGATTTCAGAAGAATACTTAAAAACAGTAAATAATTTAGCTTCTTCTTCCTTATGGTCTTTGCCTTTGAATACATGCATATGACTCTGTAGACATAGGAGGGTGGCACATAGATATGACAATCATAATGCTTGCTTACTGAGTGCCCAGTGTGCCTAACATTGTGCATATTAGTAGCTGGCTCATACAGGTGAAGGTGAAGCTACATCCAGAAGAAAAGGATTCCCCTAAGACAGATGGATACAAGTGAAATACAAAAGCCTTATATTGGAAGCCAGCTGGCTGGGATACTGAGTAATAATTTGTATCAGGTTTAGTTGGCTCCAATGGCTTCCTTAAAAACAATGGCAAGCCCATGTATTTAACCTAGCACAATTCAATAAAGACAAACATAAGTCAGAAACGGACTCAGCTTGCTTTGGCTCCAAACTCCAGCTCTGCTCTGTATTGTGGGAATTTTGAGAAAGCTCCTGTGATATCTTTCTATTACAGTTTCAACATCTGTGAAGCTGGGGTAGTAACGCTAAAGGGTTATTGTGGGGATTAATGACTGCAGGAAACTCAATGGGAGAGCTCTAAATATTAGCTGTGATGACCATAAAGACTTCTCTATGGGTCCAGATGTGATAGAAAGATAGGGGGTCAGAAGGTATCTGCTCCCCGTTTTTATTTGATTATATGAATGCTTTCAAGTCTTGTGTCCTGTGCCACAGGATCTGAGGACTTTCTGAAATGTCTAGAGGAGAGAATACAGAGCAATGTGGCACTCTACAGTGGTTCTCAACCTGTGGGCTATGACCCTTTGGGCTTGCATATCAGATATTTTGCATATCATTTGTTCACATTATGATTCACAACAGTAGCAAAATTATAGTTATGAAGTAGCAACAAAGTAATTTTATGGTTGGGTGTATTTCACCACGACATGAGGAACTGTAGTAAAAGGTTGCAGCATGAGGAAGGTTGAGAACCACTGGTTTAGGAATAGGTGTCCCTCTCCACCTCTGCCTATCCAGAATAAAAGCCACAGAGACCACAGCCTTCCAGTAGTTAGGAACCTGCCTTCTACATTCACTAGAGATTCCACTGTTCATTCATTTCACCGTTGTGTGCATAAAATGTTCCTAGAAACTGGGAACGATAAGACAAAATTTTAAATGTCTTCCTTTGAAGAGCATGAACATAATTCAGAAGGTAAAATAGAGAAGCAGAAAGTTAATTCTGATGCACAACGGTACCGGTAAGAAAGCCTTCAGGCTGGGGTACATGGAGGCCCTGTATAGCATCATCTGACCTAGCCCTTGGTGTAGGCTTCTTCTGTGGAGGAGCAGGAACTAACCAGACACAGTAGTAGGAAGTTGTCATGCAAATTCATAAACTGGAAGCAACTGGGTGTTGCTCATGGGCAGAGTTCAGTGCCAGGAGGTGTGACCTGGTGAGAGATGAGGCTAAAGAGATGGGCTGATGCTAGAGATAAAGGTGCTGTGCACTGTGCCACAGTATTTGGAGCTTATCCTCAAGTGATGACAAGCTACTGAAGGAGTTTTAGTCTCAGAACAGCCCAGGCAGGTTTGCCAGAAAGATTCTCAGACGCAGCATAGTGAACAAGCATGAGGCGGTAGGTAAACATCTGAGGCTTCAAGAACAACTGCTGTGAATGTGTGTGTGTGTGTGTGTGTGTGTGTGTGTGTGTGTGTGTGAGTGTCGGTGTGTGTGTGAGTGTGTGTGAGTGTGTCTCTGTGTGTGTGTGTGTGAGTATGTCTGTGTGTGTGTTTGTGTGTGTCTGTGAATATGCGCGCGTGTGTGTCTGTGAATATGCGTGTGTGTGTATGCGTGTGTGTGAGTGTGTCTGTGTGTGTGCATACAGTACAATGTATAGGTATTTCCATTACAATTTCTTTTTGTTTTGAATATTTTGAATATTTTGTGTATATACAGTACATATGATATGTATATATCCATTACTATTTCTTTTTGTTTTGAATATTTTGAATATTTTGCTTGTGTGTATAGAGTACTTATATATATATATCCATTGTAATTTCTTTTTTGTTTTGAATAACGCTATTAAAATATTCATGACATCTTTTAAAGTAATTTTTTTACATAACATGTGTTCAAACCCCAGCTCTCCTAGGATCTTAGCATGAGATCTTGTGCAACTTAATTTAACACCCCAGTACTCAATTTTATTAGTTCTTTTAATAACTCTTATTTGGTGCATGCCTTTGTGTATGGTTTGTCCATATGTGTGTGGAGACACACATGCTATGCATACTTATGCAGGTCATAGGAGGACAGTCTAGTTTTTCAAAGCTTAGGAGTTACAAGTTTTCTGCCCACTGGAGTTTCATACAAACTGGCACCTAAATTACCATGGTAATTTCTGGAAAGCTACACTTATTCTCTGTTTGTCATCTCACCACTGAGGGCCTATCATTTGACTGTGCAGCAGGGACTTAGTGACATTCAAATGGTTGTTGCAAAGGACCCCTTACCAGGCTCCCAGCTCCCACTCCTGCTTTGCTATGATTCCCATGCTACGTGTGAGTCTGTAAACTGGGAATTAGACGGTACCACTTACTGTCTTGCTTACTATACCCCTAAATGGTCCCCTGTTCCTTAGAGACCAAAACTTCCCTGGGACTTTGCTTAGTCATGTGACCCCATTACATTGCCCACTGCAGTCAAACAAGTTTCTTTTGGGCTTCTACAACACAACAGATTCATTTTTCCCTCTGAGTTTTCATATACTTTTCATTATGTCCAGAAAGCCTCTTTCTCTTGGTAACACATCCTGAGCACTTGTTGTCATTTGGATTTTGGCTTACAGAACATCATCGTAAAGAGTGTGTGCCCAGAGTGGCCACTAAGGCCTTCTCTATCACACACTTAATTTAGTTTTGTACCCAAACTCTTACTACCATAGTTTCTTGTTTACTGTTCTGTGTTTATCTTCCTTCTCTCTTTTCCCTGTACTGTTCTTCCTACTATTTAGTATCTCTTCAGTGTCACTTACCATCTGAGCATTAGAATTAGAGTGGTAAAGAAAGACTGTGACCTCATGGACAGACAATTAGTAAGAGAATATATGATGTATCAAATCACCATAGAATCCCGAAAGCCAAATACTAGAATTAAAGGACTAGCGGATAGTTGGGGAGGGGACCTGTTGTAGATGGCATGATCGGGAAAGCTCTCTCTGATATGTGTTATTGGAATAGAGCCGTAAATGCATGTACTCCTGTTTCCTTCATCAAAGTTATTCCCACTGAGTTGACATATATAAATAGTTGGACATATTGTTCTGTTAGCATGACCAATACAGACTTTATCTCTTTGGTTTCCTGATAGACTGTGAGTTCCATCAATAGGAAATGAGTGTTCTTTGCCATCATCCCCAGTACCTAACACAGAATCTGCTGTGGTAGGGCTGGGAGAATAACGGAAGAAGAACGAGCACAGTGAACCAGGCTGTCACAATATACTCAGGATACCTGAAACTACCATCTGAGAAGCTGACATGTGCTCCTAAGAATCATGTGAATTCATTGCATGGAATAAATTTTATATGTAATATGGGTCAATAGTATCAGAATTTGTATTCATTCTTTCTGCCTTGACCGGTTCTTGGTAGTTTAGGATATTTATTATACACTTTAATAAACTGGAAAGTCCAATAGACTACTAGGCTGCTGGATCTTGCATACTGCTAGAAAGGTGGATCTGGGCACTAAGCAAAAACAGACTAACTGAGCTAAGTCTAACACTGCACATTTCAGCACATCTCTGTCTGAAGCTAAATGAGCATTTCTGAACCATGATGAAAAAGTGATGAGGACAAGCCATGACACCCAAGGAGGAAGGGGTCAGCAACAGTGCACAGCATGGCGCCCATGACTCATGCATGCTCTGAGCAGATACAGTCATTCTCTTTGCTCAACTAGAACTTGGAACACAGAATAGAAAAACAAGCTACAGTCATATTTGTTAGTAGCCAGCAGAATAAATTGCAAACATTATAATGTCAAACATCAGACACAGAGCTTCAGGTTTTTTCTTGACCGCATGCAGTTAATTTACATTACAAAGTATTTTCAAGGCTAGATCTAGGAAAGAAAATCTTTATGGTAGCAAAAACTGCATTAAGTGTTGCACATATATGCAAGTAAGCACTGAAAATTATATATATGTATATATATATATCCAGCTTTAGTCTTCTTAGCATATGGCTACCATGTTGCTTCTTCTAAACAAGATTCCACTAAACCTTCTCCATCTTAAAGCTACTGGAGTTAGACTCTCAGCACCCAGTAAAGTGAATTAAAAGGACAAAGTAGTATTTGCTAAGTGCCAGTTCAGATACTAAGCCTGTGTGTGTGTGTGTGTGTGTGTGTGTGTGTGTGTGTGTGTGATGGAGAGAGAGAGAGCACACATGTGTGTGTGTGACCTATAGTACTCTGAGAGCATTGCACATGACACTGTCTTCCTGGGAAGTGAGAACATACATTGGGATGCTTAAAAGAGTTAAGAAAAGTGAAAACTCCCGAATAATTTCCAGTTGGGGAATTGTTAAGTACATTCAGGAACTGTAATCAGCTGTTAAGAATGAGATATGGATCTCTACACACTATTATAAACACATGAAATAAAAGCCTACTCAAAGGTTCTGAGCATGACTAACATCCCATTAAAACCCCAAATCTTAAGTGTGTAGATGGCTTTAAATAAAACAATAAAACACAGAAAAACTCTAAAAGGATGTATACCGAATTATTACAAGGGATGATCCCTGGGGACGAGGGAAAGTTGCACTTTTACTTTATAGATTTGGATATCATCTGACTTGCTTTATACCCATTTTATTACTTTTATAATAAAAAATCAAGTGATATATTAAAAAATAGACATAAAATGCAGCAGTAAACACATCTGTTTAGCTTTAACAGAGCACTTTTCAAATTCATATGACCACTGAACCCTGATTTGTGGAACACTCAGCAATGACTTGTGCAGGCAATACTGAAGCCCCCTTGCTCAGGCCTTTCCTCTAGCTGAACCAGCATTTGGGTTTTGCACGTCTATGGTCATTTATCAATGAGTGAAAGAGGTTCCAGTGACCTTGGAGATTGCCTGGCAAATTGTCAGTACTTCACTATACTACAGCCACTATAAAATTGAAGGGAACAGTTACAAAAATACAGCACTGTTCTTGGTACTTAGGTAGTATGTACCTAAAATTGTGACTGTTGTTATTTCTACTGCCACTGTTGATTTTAGTTTTATCAATGGCCTTGGTCCAAGGAGCCAAGTAATAATATGTGCTGTCATCTCAACAATAACATACCAGAAAACAGAGACCATGAGCCACTAGGACACATAATCACAGGTCCAACTGAGGTTACCTTTCTAGAAAAACAGCCTAGTTCAGAGCAGACAGGATAGGATGGCCTATAGCAAGGCCTGGTGCTACCTGCCCTCTTTCCAGTCCAGAGAGAGGAAACAAATGTAGAGATGGGATTCATGTCCAAGCTTTTCAATGGCTCAACTCATGAATCAGAAAAGCAATAATGCTGTGGCTTGGAATGATATCCTTCTATCCAACATTCAAAGCTATCCAGAGGACACCTTGTTCATCTTGGGCTCCTAAAGGGTGGAATGGTAAAGCAGTGCTGATCAGTTATAAGCATGGTAGTATACTGTTCAGAGACATTAAGTGATTTGTTTTACTCCAATATTATCTAGCAGAAACAGGTCTGAAAGCTGGGTGGTTATTTCTGGGTCTCCCTTTCCATTTCCCAGCCCTTCTTAGACCAGAGTTCTATGTGGCTCACCTGTCACTGAACTGAACAGCTTCTCCGTTCCTGGTCCAGCGGATGGTAGGCCTTGGGTTGCCTACTGCCTCACAGTGCAGAAGCACACTCAGGGTCCCGCTAGCTAGAGCCACAGTCTGCCCCAGGTGGGTGACTACCTCAGAGGCTGAGAGTTGCTGTGCTGCTGAGATCTTGCGCAAAATGGTGGGCTTGCGATGAGGCCTGCGGGAGCCACCCCCAGCCTCTCCAGATGAGCTCCTTAGGGAGCTACTGAAGCTAGAAACATGTTTGTGAGGTGGAATGGCCATGGGAGGAAATCTCTGCTCAGAGGGCTTGTGAAGCATATCCTGGTTCTCCAGATGGCTTCGGAAGATGTCCTGGGCCAGCTGGGCCACCAGGTGCTTGCTGTAGAGGTCCCGTAGCTCCTCTGGCTGCTGGGACAGGTTCCTGAGAATGTCATCCAGGCGCTTCTGCTCTGCCACCATGGTGAAGGGGAGATGCAGGAGGGCCTGTTCAGCATCGGTTTCCTCTTCCGAGGATGTGTTCCTTTCTGCAGAGTCCTGTACCTCCCATGAGGCCAACAGCTCTCCTGGCCAGCCGCCCTGCTCCAACAGCCTGGACACAATGTCATCATAGCGATTTCCAGGATCTGCCGTGAGGCCACGCTTCTCAGCTTTGCTGCCGTTGGAGAAGATGCCGTTTTGGTGTTTGTGTGTTTGCAAGCCCTCCTTTGGATTAGCCTTCCTCACCTGCAAGGCCTCCTCTTCCTCACTCCAAAGGCTCAGGGGCCTGGCCACGAGCTTGCGATTGCCTCCAATGAGCTTAATCACAAACTGCTCCCGGGCGGGCCCTGCAGAACAGGTGTAGATGCCCGCATCTGAGGGCTTGAGGCGATGGATCTTCAGGTAGCCAAACGGAGCAACGGTGACATGAGCAGAACTGATACTGTGCTGGCCGTCCTTCTCCCAGGTGATGAGGGGCTTGCGGAATCTGCGTGTGGGACACCGGAGGACCACAGTAGTCTTGGGAAGCAGGTAAGCAAATCCTCCCACAACGAAGTGCAGCTTCCTCTGCCTGCGGGTCTGGATGTATATGTTTCGTGCAGCTACGATGTGAGGGCTGTGCTTGGTGGAAGGCCTTCCAGGCCCTGGTTTGACAGGGATGCAAGACCGAAGAACCAAGAGCAAGAAAAAACCAGAGTGAGATAGGGCCACCAGAGAAGTCGGGGCGGGGCCGGAGGGGGGGGGGCAAAAAGGACAAACGGAAAACTCTCCTGTTGATTTTTGAGGGGTCGTCATTTACCACTGCTTTTTACCCAGAAGGAGCTGGCTACCAGCTGTGGATCATTAGGCTATCCCACCTTCAAAACCCAGAGCACTAATGAGGTGTGGTGAGGGGGTAGTGCCACAGGAGATGGAGATGCCTGGAGCCCCAGAGAAAGGCAGTCCTCATTAAAAGCATTTAAAGAAGAAATGTGCACCATTAAGAGAGGCAGGCAGAAGACATAGAGGAGCACATTTCTCTGTTAAATGTCCACCTTCTGGGCTATGCAAAGAACCAGGGCCCAGGGTAAACAGAGAGGGGAGCCTGGGATTGTTATAACTCTGTGGATTATACTACACAGACCAGATGTGTTTAGAGCAGTTTAAAGCCCCAATTTGGATAACGTTAGACTTCATTAGAAATAAGCAGCCTCTAGCTTCCAGATCTAGCATGCCAGCAGGCGACCTTTGCTCAACCCTTGCAAGATGATTTTGCGGGGGAGAAGAGAACCCAGCCTGGACACAAGTGATTAAGATTCCCTTTTCATCTCCAGCTGGGCACTCCGGCCACAACTGTCTTCAGGCTCTGCTGCCCCACAATGCCCCACTGCTCTGGGGCTCAGAGATGGTCCTCGCCTGGTGCCTATGGATGCTGTTTCTTTATAATGGCATTCCGTATCCCACCCCCAGAGCTCTGCATACTCACTTGCACAGGTTGCCAGCATACAGGGTCTGATGGAGGAAGAGAAGGGCAGGGGAGGGCACAGGGTGGAATTGACAACAGTGGAGACCCCGGTTTTCAGCATCCTCTGGCAAATGGCACTTCGAGTCTGCGTGCCCTCCCCACAGCTCACAGAGCACTGGTGGAGGAAGAAAGGATAAAATTATGAAGGTCACAGTAACTAGAGCATTGGTTCCTGCCTGCTGGTGGAAATCCCTTTGGGGGTCCAACGTCCCTTTCACAGAGGTTGCATATCAGATATCCTGCATATCAAATATTTACATTATGATCCATAGCAGTAGCAAAATTGAAGTTTTGACGTAGCAGCAAAAATAATTTTATGGTGGGGGGGGTCACCACAATAAGAGGAATTGTATTGAAAGGTTGCAGACTTAGGAGGGTTGAGGACCGCTGAACTAAGTGAGTCTCATGATTGTTCCGGATGGTCCCCTAAATGCACTATGATATACTGGGAAAAATATCAGCCGCTGCAAGAAATCTATTTACAACAATGTAGAATATCTGTCTCACAGTGCACCTTGCTCTCTAACAGTCTGTATTACTCTGTATTGTAAGGGTTTCTATGAGCATTTAACCCATTCTTAGTTACATATGGCTTAGGCTTCAGAGTCACAGAAATACTCTGCTCACTTCTAAACACAGTCATTCCCTAGTTGGAAAGCTACTGAAGTACTCTGGACTGTTTTTATTTTTATGCTTATTTACAAGTCTGGGAGTTAGACACTACAAATAAAGCCAGTGCTAACCCTCCCATTTACTGTTGTGAACTGACTTTGTTTGGGGGTGGAGTGTCTAGCCTCCAGAATCAGCTCTTCAAATGAAAAGGCAAAAGGAAAATGCACCGCTAAAAGGAAGTGAGACTTTAGGTAGATGCGAATCAAAATGACAGTGAGCTATCACTCCACAAACACTGGAAAGACCAGGTCAGAAAGGAAGACAATAGTAAGTGTTGGTTAGGTTGTGGGGAAAGAAAAGAGAGCCCCAAACATTGCTGATGGGAGCGTAAAACGGTATGCTTCCTGCCACACTTCCAGGCAAAAGTGTTTATTAGTTTTGATTAAAAAAATTACTGTAGGATACAGTAATTCTACTTGTAGGTATGTGTTTGGAGAAATGAATGTATATGTCTACACAAAGACTTAGGTGCAAATGTTCCCAACTGCACAGACATTGTTTAACAGCTTTCAACCACTTTTAACAACCAAGAAGTAGAAACAACTCATTGACCATTTATTTTTGAATGGGTAAACAATGTATGGAATTGTTACATTAATGGAATACTATCCAGCCAAATAAAGAAGCACGGTCCTTGTATGTGCTATAACACAGACAAACCTTAAGAATATTAAGTTAAGTTGAATTTAATAACAGGTTAATTATATGTCAATAAAGTTGTTTATAGAAGAAACAGTAGTTAAAGAATTTAGTAAAAGTCTATCAGTAGAAGGTGGGTTTGGAGAGACTATAAAATGAAGGCTAATAGTTATTCAGAGCTGATGGTATACGAAGGATTTCCTGACCTATGCCTTGAAAATGGGGAGGGGCTGAGTAGGATAAGCAAGCATGACAGGGGTAAGCATGGCAAGCAGAGAAATTCCCAAACTAAAGTAGAAGAATTCTGTGCAAGTCCACTGTGGGCTTGGGGCAAACCCACGGCAGTTTCACTGGTGAGGTGAGTGCAGTCAGGAGCAGGAGAGGGACTTGGGGCCTGACTTTGGAGACCTTTCATTTTCAGACAGGCTTGGAATTGGTCCACAGAGCACTGGGAAGCCGTGAAGGAGGGAGTGACATGATGGAAGAGGTGCTTGAGAAGGTGAATCTGGCAACACTGTGCAGAGTGGAGGGGAGGGGAAGGGAGATGGAACGGAATGGAGGGGCTGCTGCAGCCTCTGCTTGAGATGATGAAGGCCTGAACCTGGGTCATGGCAGTATGCCAATGGAAAAATGACAGTAAAAACAGCTGAAAGCTATCTTATACTTTGAAGTTTTATATGTGAGTACATTGAAATGACATTGGCCTATGGGACAGACTGTGACATCTTCCATCCCAATAGAAATTCAAGATGCCGAGGACCAGTGCAGGTTGTGCTTGTGTTGATGATTATAGACTCCACATTCTATTAGACACCTGTTTGACTATAAATGACAGTACCAGATCCAAGAATCCAAGGGGCAAGGAGTTGGACAGCTTTAAAACATGGCTGTTTTGGTTTGGTCAAGTGGAAAAACAGACCATTAACCAGACTGCAGGTCAAGGTCAGCTGTGACTTTGGTAGCCTCGTTCCTCCTCTAGCATCAAGCTCCAGTCTCTGGTAGAGAAGCTAAGCTGGAGTCAAGTCTCTCAAGCCATGCCTGGTAACCATGGTGAGGAGGTGATGCGGGGGCTGCTCCTTAGTGATGGGGATCCCTCCACTGGAGACCTGTCACCCCACTCCTGCTTTAACAACTCAGTTTTCATTTTGTTTTAGGTTTAAATGTGTGTGTGTGTGTGTGTGTGTGTGTGTGTGTGGTGTGAGTGCACACTCTCAGTTGTTCACTGCATGTGCAGAAGCCAGAAGATGACACACAGTGTTATATTATATCACTTTCCACATAACTCTCTTGAAACAGAGTCTCTCTTTCTCACTGACCCAAGAAGCTAGGCCTGTACCAGTAAGCCCCAGACATGCTCCTGTGATTGGGAGATTGGGTCTCACCATTTCCAGACTCTCCTCAAAAGGGCTAACCCTTCCTGCTTTACCAAATATGACCTTTTATTTTCCTAGGGAGAAGAGCAAAGCACAAGGGAGACCTAGATTATGACCCTGGTCCCAGCCACTGTGGACAATGGAGTATTTACCTAGCTCCCTCTTTCTCCTGATGAGGATCCCAGAAGGTAGAGAACCACCATCATAACAAGGGCTAAGGCAAGCTAGACACAAGTACTTCATATGTCTCATTTGATCAAGACTGCCTACATAGTAGACTCTATTATCTTCGTTTTGAAATCAGTCAGACTAAAGGGTAGAAAGATTAAGCAATGAGCTTTATGCTGTATAGTTGCTAAGAGAGAGTCAGGGTTTGGAGCCAGATTTGCTTATCTTTGTGTCTGAACTTTTAACTCTACAAGATCTTCTTCTATTGGTCTACTTTGCTTAATATGATCCAGCTCAGTGGGCTCCTTCCTTTGGTGCTTAAACCACAAGGGGCCTTCTTTCAAATCTCTTTTTATGAATGTTCTGTGTTCTATGTCCTCCAAAGGCCACAAATGTCAGGAGGATGGAGGGGTTGGCAATTATTAGACATATATAGTCCTTCCTCCACTGCCCATCCATGATAGACCATCACCCAATAGACACTTTGCCAGGATGTCGTCTTTACCACAGCCACTTGGCACATACACCAGGGCTCTTTTCTGTGTAGGCATTTCTTAATATGATTTTTTTCATGTATAATGCCTCCCAAATCAACAGTTTTTTAGAAAACCCACTAACCAACATGTCTGTGTACACATACATTTAAATATGTATATATTTTCTCTGCCTTTCTCTGTATTCTGCTGAAATACAAACTGTTTCTAAGATACAAAAATAACCATTCTCCTTTCTGTTCTAAAACATCTGGAGTGAGACACAGCCAGAGGTAATTTCACTAATAGATTATGATGGTAATTGAGGCTCTTTTACAACCTCAGTGCCCTTAGCAGGCATTATCAGATGGGCTCTGAACAGGCTGGTAACGAATGTACAAAGCAAGAATTCCATGCTCAGAAGTCAGGCATCTTTATTTCCTCAGGCTTCCTTTTCTGTCTGGAAGAGAGTGTCCCTGTGACACACATTTAAACCATCAGCAGCTCCAAACTGTGAGTTGCATGTTACACTAAAAAACCCAGGCAAGGAAGAGAGGGTCTTGGATATGCTTTGGACGTACCAGTTTTCTGCCAGTTGCTGAGTTTGTTTGTACAGCAATGATTTTTAGACTTCTCTGTGGAAGGCACATAGGTCTTTGGAGCTGGGAAGTTAAAGGCAACTCAAAGAGATTATAGGGGCTGAAAGCAGTTGGAGTGACTCTTTGAATCTGGCTGTAAATGGATTCATGCCAGTGTCAGAACAAAACTACTCAGAGAATCAGGTTAGTTGGAGGTTAAGTTTGGGATCCCTAACTCCAGGCAGCATCTGGAGCTGTGAACACTGAGCCACCACTTCCCCAAGTGCACAGCAATGGGGGAAATCAAATTCTCTTGCTGGGAAGTTGTTCAAGTTTTCAAGTCAGGAAACTAACAGTAAAGAGGCAGGATTTCCTTGGCCATCTTTTCCTAATAAATCACATCCTTTAGTGTCCAGAAACTTGGAAGAGAAGAACCAGGGAGGCCTTGCCCTTCCTGAGCAGAGACTGGAGAGACCTGGGAGTAGGACACGGGAGCATGACTGTTAGGAGGAGGGGCTAGGTGCAGAAAGAGGTGAAGAACTGGGTGATTTCAGTTTGTCTGAGGGAGATCCTATTTATAATCACAGGTTTCCAATTTTCAACTGTTAGGTAAGGGCCGGCTGCATAGCCTAGGTCCCCATAATAAAATAAGTTCATAGCCTAGTTATTATGTATCCTACCATATTGGCAATGTCATTACAAAATGTCATTCCACGCTGTTAGGAGAGCTTTTGGGTCTCTTTTCTACGTGTGTGGGGTGACTTCCCTTCCCTCCTATGTATTCTCTCATCCTGAGAAGCATACCTACCTCTGACCAGTCTGAGAGGAGCCACTCACTGGGACAGTCGTCTTTCTTGCACACTTGCTGGGAGGTTGGTTTGGGGGCTGAACAGAAGGTCTCTGGAAGCTCTAGGAAGCTGCCATCAGCCATACGCTGCTTGCAAAGAACATCACGTTTCTGAATCCCTCCTCCACAGGTCCTGGAACACTGGGGAAGCAAAGCGAAATGGGTCAGCACAGGCAAGGATTCTGATTACCACTTTATTCTTGGTTGAGTAAAGAGTAGGAAGTTGGTTTTTTGTTTTTTGATTTTTTTTTTTTTGACAAACTAGGAGTCAGGGCGAAGGGCTTTCTTTGCTTCTTGTCTGCAGTGAATTGTGTAGCAAAAATTTTGTAACTCCCCACTTATAATCTCAGGTATTTAACTTGAGCATCCAGGAATTCAGGAGCCCTGGAATCTTAGAAATTTGCCCCCTAAACTGTGATTTGTAGCCACTAAAGAAAACTGGTTTAAAAGGTTAGTATAGTAAAGTGTTCAACATATTTATGACCCAATGAAAATAATCTGTGCAGCTTCCAGCATGAGGAAGAGTGACCTCCTGCCATCAGAATCAACCCAGAAAAATTAATTTGCAGAGAGAAAAGACTGTCCTCTCCCTCCACATGGAAGCATTCACTCAACCACACTGGGCAGTGCGAGATTTAGGAGCCAGGTTTCTGAAGAACTCATCTGGACTGGTGATGTCTAAGGGCACTGGGAGCCAGAGGCGCTGAAATCTGGTATGCAAGAAAAATAGCCTCATGTCAGTGGTTTTCAGAGGGACCGCAGTAAAACACTTTGTTTACATGGAATTTAATAGTTATAATCTGGCTGCTTGAGGCAGGAATGAGGCCTCCTGGGGCACAGACTGTTGGCTTTTTCCAAGTATTTGTCCCTTCCCTTTTAAGGGCCCTCAGCTTTTAGCATGGTACATGCTTTTTCTGTATAGGCTATATTTGGCAAGCTCCCTTGAAGGCAAGCACAGCCACTGGACTAATGACGGCCAATGGGATATAAACAGATGGATGTATGCAATTTCAAAGAACTCATCTAAAGAGAGACCGACGCTCCCTCCTTGCTGGCAGGAATTGGCATGGTGTGTGCACAATATGCAAATGGGGTGCATCATGTGATATGAAAAAGAGTAGGTTTTATTGTTTACTGAGAAATCCTGTGTACCTCTTCTTATGCAAAGTACCCTTCTTGTCTTTGAAGCCACTATAATTTTGAGATTTCTGTTACTTCAGTCTGATATAACCCTAGTTCATATATGCTAAACCATGGCTTAGATAGGTTGGTGCAGCTCAACCCAGATATTTCAGGGAGTTCTCTGGTTTCTTAGGAACAGTCTCTAGTTATTCACTTGATGCCCTTGGTTTGTTGAGACATTAAGTCTAGGTCCAAAAGCTGGGAGTTTGCATTGAAGGAAAGTAGCTCCAACAGCCTAGATGCCATTCTCCTCGGTGGTGGTCTTATTAGGTAGCCAGTAAGATATTAGGGCTGAAACATACCCCTGCTCTCCCCTCCATCAACTGCTCAGATAACCAGGGACAGGAACGGTAGAACTCTAGTTATTAGTCAAAGGAATCAGACCTGAGTCCTGCCCGGAAAGTCATTAATAGATGACTATCTAAACTTGGTTCCAGGGCCCCCAAGCCTTATAAGATTACTATCTAGTGAGAGGTGATAAATTAATTCATAGTGTTGCCCTCTCTTATAAGAATCAAGTCAAGGGATTGGAGAGATGGCTTAGGGCTTAACACTGGCTGCTCTTACAGAGAACCTAGGGTTTGATTCCTAGTACCTCCATGGCAGCTCACAACCATCTGTAAGTCCAATCCTAGGGTGTTTGAGATTCTCTTTTGATCTCCATGGACATTACACGCAGATAGTATATAGACAAACATGCAGGCAAAACACCCATATGATAAAAAAATTAAAAACATAAAAGACAGAAAGAAAGGAAGGAAGAAAGAACAAGAATCAAGTCAATCCAATGGGCTTGTCAATCACTGGTCAGTAAAACAAACTTCAGGAAATCTATTCAATTCTAGAAACTTTAAAAAAAGTATTTATTTATGTACGTGTGTGTGTGTGTGTGTGTGTGTATGTGTGTGTAGGTATGCATATCATGGGACACATGTGGAGATCAGAAGGAGACTGAATAGAATCAGTTCTTTCCTTCTACCCTTGAGTGTTTTCTTAAAATCAAACTCAGGTCAGCATGTGGTTTTACAGGCTGAGCCATATTGCTGGGTTTCAGAGACTTTAAAAATACAAAATTTGCTGAAAAACGCAAGTCGATACAATGATTTCTGGCCATTGTTACTCTGACATAATGAGAGTGATTTTCTTTGCATTGGTTCCTTTGGCTATTGCCCACTCGTAAGAGCCAAAGTCAGCCTGTAAGCGTGGCCTGTAAGCACCTAGGGCATGTTAACGTCCTGGAATGCTGAGAGTTGTAGTTTTTGAAAAATGACAAAGCCACATGGGAAATATGGTGGCCTTGTGTTTTGCCCTTAAAAGCCCTTACAACAAGTGACTCTTTGCCCCTCACTGGGATTCTAGAGAGTGGGTAGACCTTACCAGAGTCCATCTGTGTCTCTGTCCATCTGTCCATTTGCCTATCTACCTAGCTGTCTAGTGATTTAGTAGTACTAGGATGGAATCCAGAGCCTATGCATGCTTACCAGATGCTTTCCAGCTGATCTATATCCTTAGACTGCATTTTGTTTTTAAAAGAGAGCTTTCCTCCTAGTGTTGAGACTGAACCCAGGGCCTCATCCGTGTTAAAGGACGTGCTCTCTCATGGAGTCATATCCCGGGACCCAAACAGCAATTTTAAATAGCCCTTATTCTTTCGGAGATTCTAATTCATCAATCTGTTAAATATACAGATGAAGAGATCTTATTTTTCTTATTGCTTATACTAAGTGTGTGGGATTTGCATTCAAAATGCTCTCCGGTATTTTTGTTACATCTTTAATATGAGAATTTAGGACTGAAGGAGTTCATCTCTAGTGTGTTTCCTTCCATATATTCTCTCCACTAAGAACCTCAGGGTTCATTTGTTTCCTACAGAGCACTTCAACGATTAAAGGCTACATTTTTCTCCATTCAAATATTTTTTTGAGACACATGGGGTTATGTTCAATTTGGATATATACTCCAAAATTAAGCAAGTAGCTGAGTATAAACAGTTATTAGACTTAAGGTGTTCAACTAGAGTTCCTTATTAAATGTGTCAATAAGAGAAAAATGTAGGTTGGTTTTCTCTTTCCTTCAAATTTATTTAGTAGATGGCAAAAATCATTTATCTTACTCCAAGGGTCTTGTAGTGTAACCACTCTCTTAAAATAAGGGGTAGGCAAGGATGTGGAGAAAGAGGAGCACTCCTCCATTGTTGGTGGGATTGCAAGCTGGTACAACCACTCTGGAAATCAGTCTGGCGGTTTCTCAGAAAATTGGACGTAGTGTTACCTGAGGACCCAGCTATACCACTCCTAGGCATATACCCAAAAGATTCTTCAACATATAACAAGGACACATGCTCCACTATGTTCATGGCAGCCTTATTTATAATAGCCAGAAGCTGGACACAACCCAGATGTCCTTCAACAGAGGAAGGAATACAGAAAATGTGGTACATTTACACAATGGAATACTATTCAGCTATTAAAAATGATGAATTCATGAAATTATTAGCCAAATGGTTGGAACTAAACAATATCATCCTGAGTGAGGTAACCTAATCACAAAAGAACATGCATGGTATGCACTCACTGAGAAGTGGATATTAGTCCCAAAACTCTGAATATCCAAGATACAATTCACAGACCACATGAAGCTCGAGAAGAAGGAAGATCAAAGTGTGGGTACTTTGGTCCTTCTTAGAAAAGAGAAGAAAATACTCACGGGAGCAAATACGGAGACAAAATGCAGAGCAGAGACTGAAGGAAAAAGTCATCAAGAGTCTTTCCCATCTGGGGATTCATCTCATATACACTATTGTGGGTGCCAAGAAATGCTTGCTGACAGGAGCCCGATATAGCTGTCTCCTGAGAGGCTCTGCCAGAGTCCTACAAATACAGAGGTGGATGCTCGCAGCCAACCATTGGTCTGAGCACAGGGTCCCCAAGGGAGGAGTTAGAGAAAGGACTGAAGGAGCTGAAGGGGGTTGCAACCCCATAGGAAGAACAACAATACCAACCAACCAGACCCGCCAGAACTCCCAGGGACTAAGTCACCAACCAAGGAGTACCCATGGCTCCAGCTGCATATGTAGCAGAGGATGGCCTTGTCAGGCATCAATGGGAGGAGAGGTCTTTGGTCCTATGAAGGCTCGATAGATGCCCCAGTGTAGGGGAACCGAGGGCAGGGAGGCTGGAATGGGTGGGTGGGTGAGGGAACACCCTCATAGAAGCGGGGGGAGGGAGGATGGAATAGGGAGTTTCTTGGAGGGGGAACCAGGAAAGAGGATAACATTTGAAATGTAAATAAAGAAAATACCCAATTAAAAAAAATAACGGGTAGATTGTCAAGTTCCAGATAGGCCCTTGATTAAAGGGCGGGCCTCAGATAAATTTTCCATAACTTTATGGAGAAGTCTGTCACAGCACAAGGACAAAAGCAGTTTCAGGGAAGAATTTAAGATCATCTCGGTACTTTATCTATACCTAAAGCTTCAGGGAGATTCTGGGTCTCTGCACACTAGACTATGGCAATCCTTTTGGCTTATTCTTTGAGATGCTATCATGTGCTAGCACACTAGTTGCAATAGACAATTTATCCTTCTCTGGGCACGCAGACACTTCCCCCCCCCCCCAAGGCTTTTGATCATGTTGTTCACTATGACTTTCAGCTCCTTGCTCACTCATAAACTTCTAAGGTATTCTAGAAAGCCCAGCTCACAGGCCATTCTTTCCCAAAGCCTCCTCTATCTTCTGTGCCTCTTGGTGAATGGCTCCCTTCCACCACACCCTGACTTAGGATGGGTACCTTATCTCTTCTGAGAATGCTCATAGCTCATGTGTTGAACATATTTCCTCTGTTTCCCTGAACACATCTAGGATTAGGAATCTTCTGAGAAAAGGGAATTGTTCATCTATGTACTCCCCAGTGCACAGCATAGTGTCTGGCAAAGAACATGCAGTTCATAAATGTTTCCTGAATTGATGACTGGATGAATGAGAAGACCCTAAATGCAGATGTTTCAAAGATGTAAAGCAACCATCCAGCTGTTACAGATTCTCTTTTTATCAGACTGTTTGATCACTACAGGAAGCTGTGTCCCTAATCAGCAATGGGATTTGGCTCTTCTGGACATCCTAGGCATGGGAGAGAACCAGATCAATTCTTTCTTTCTTTCTTCCTTCCTTCCTTTCTTTTTTCTTTCTCTCTCTCTTCTTTCCTTTCTTTTCTTTCTTTCTCTCTTCCTTCCTTCCTTTCTTTCTACCTAGCTGTCTACCATCTTTCTCTTATTATCTACCCATCAGCCAACTGTATGTATGTATGTATGTATGTATGTATCTATGTATGTATGTATGTATGTATGTATTTATTTATTTTCATCTATCTTTTACCAATTATCCTGTCCCTAAAGCTTGTATTATATGTGCTTAATAAATTTCTCCAGTATGTTTACAAAGATGAAAAACTTCTTTATAGATTTCTAGAAATCATGGAAGATGAAATTTTACATCAGGAAAGCCTTCAAAGTCTATTGTAACTTTGTGACCTTGTTGAGATGTGTTGGTAAAGCTTCAGTTCTTTAAGTGAGAGTTAGCATGCAGAAAGAAAATGCATTCAGAGGAAAGAAAGCAAGGGAAATGTAATAAAATTAAATGAAAAATATTTGCCTTCATGAATCATCATTTAAGGTCACATTCTGGTATGAAAAGGTAAATCTCTGGTAAGGGGTATTTTAAAATATATGCAATAAAGACAAATAATAAAGATATCATTTATGCTGCATATATTAGCTGCCATATATGATTCATGGTGAGGTTGTGGCTTCATTATTTTTATAAGAAATTTAAGAAATATACAATAAAGAGACCACTTAAAAGCTATATTTTTATATAGAAATATGCTCATGTGACCTGTATTTTCAAAGATTTCTCCATGATTAGCTTGTCAATAAATTCTACCTGCATTGATTTTTTAAAAACGTTTCAGTTGGAAGTTTAATTTAGAGTTGAGTTCATTTCCATGGTGCTTCAAACCATATCACTGCCCTTAATGCAAAACGACATTTATCTTCTGTCTCTAGGATCAAATTTCCAGGTTTAACATGGTATGAGCTGCTTATTATGCTTATAACTCGTTTTACCCCTTTCTTTTTGCAATCATACTTTTACCAAACATTTGGGTAAAATAGTAGTGAAAGCTACTGAAAAACAGGATCAGTTTTACAAAAGAGTTGTACATTAAAGAGTACAACCACATTGTTATGGATGGGTTGGGGGCAGTGCTGCAGAAGAAGCAACATGAAAGTTAGCTAGGAAAACAGGAATGGGGACAGCATCTAACCATGTAGGCTTATACCCCCATCATGCATGACTATGGCACAGTCATATGGCTCCAACTAGACCTGAAGATGAAGCATGGGGGTCATGAGACTTCAATGCCAAATGAGGGGCAGATAGAGAAATATAGTCTTTGAAATATAATCCTAAAACCCTAGGTATCATCAGAAAGGGTTTTAAAGATAGGGATAACATGATGAAATCTGGAGGAAATGACTTAGGCTACATAGGCCGTGGGTTTCAACGAGTACTGCCCAATAAGATATCAACTGGTATTTGATGTGTGACAGTTCCCTCTGAGATAAAACTGTCCACTTTGGTGGGAAGCTTGTTAAGATGCAAGAAGTTAAAAGAGAGGTAAAACAGTTGGACGTTCTAAGGGGTGGATACGGGGATGGCTGTGGGATGGGGTGAAATAGTCTTACAGTTAGGATTAGGAGAAGTCCCCCGGACTGACCAGATTGATTAGAACTTCCTCCCCCTCCAAGCATACATAGCTGTTAAGGACTGCTGAGAGATATTCTCAGATAAGACGAGCTTCCTGGAAGTAGAGACCAGCCCAGTAGCCTTGAGGAAGTTCAGACCCACTGAGCTCCTGGAAGGGATACTTTCCAACCTGTTGAAATGCCTGCCAGCTGTGCAGTGTGCACATAGACTTGTAGCTTTGGTGAGCTGTCACCATGTTGGGGTGGACTTTGGTAAAGCAGCTGTCTTTGAGTAATTTCTGCTTCAATAAGTAACCTTTCACCCACCTGCCTATAAATCCCACCAAACTCTTTGTTTCACCAATTTGAACTTCAATGGTATTAGTACATGGGTCTACTGATGGTTCCTACCTGGCATAAGTAGATTTTTGTTCATATCTCCCCAGGCAATGTCTGTTACATAGCAGTATTCCACGGAGGAAAGACTTCTTGATTAAATTTGCCTATGTACCCTGCATGCTGTACCTTTATTTGATGGCTCTCAGCACTTGTCATCTTAAAGGTCTAATAAGAAGGCATTGATACCAGGTTGGGTACTGAGTGGGAATGATAAAGACAATTCTGAGGGTAATGGTTACAGTAGCTGGGCTACTGATTGTGAGAACTTGGATCAAGGCTCCGGGAGAAAGGCAAGAAAGGAAAGAATGAAGTTGGGTTGCAGGAAGTGGAATTAAATCAGACATGGGTGTTTACAAAGTGTGAAGGACACACGATGCTGTGAAGAGCTTCAGATTTCAGAGAGGGCATGGTTAGATAGTGGTGACAGCTCATGGTGGTGATCCATGAAGTTTGCTGGAAAGGGTGGCTAGGTACATATGGGGCCTAAGGTAGATCTTTGGGGGTTGAGGCAACTCGGCAATGTAGGAGATGGGGAATTCCATGTAGAGTAGAGGTTGAAATTGAAAGTTAGGACTTGGAGGAAAAAAAGGAAAACTAGGACTCTAAATTCACTGAGAACACAGTTAAAATGAGGGTAGCATTTTGTAGAGCAGTGTCACTTTGTTCATTGTGAGTTAAGCCTTCCCAACTGTAGAACGCAGGGTTATGCAGGGAGACTTCTGGATTAAATAGACTGCCATGATGTGACACACAGGCCCAACAGGATTCAGCGTGATTAAGCCAAAGAGCTTTCTGCTAGTAAATAAAAACAAAACTATTCCACATGTGAAATCTGACTTTTGATCTCCATGCTGTTATATTTATTGCTGCTTCTAAAGATAGGATCGAATATTCATTTCAAAATACTACTGAAAATGAATTAAGCATTTTAATAGTTTTAGGGCATAAATATAACTCCTAACTTACATAGATTTATATTTGAATCACAGAGATCTAACATTACTGATGACTACTGGATAGCCCTCTAGTCCAGACCAAAAGATATGTGCAAACCAAGAAAATAAAATTTTTACTTTCTGGAGCCTGGTTATCATTAGATTTTTCTTTTTCATTAATATCATCGGGAGAGATTCCTCTCTCATGTATGGTTTTTTATACAGCTATACTAAGTGCATTTTTGAATTGTGACCCTGATAAAAAAAGGTTTGTGGGGAAACCGAGAGCTAATCACAGCTTTAAGAGGGGGTGGGATGGGGCGGGGGACGTGTAGGGCTTGTAGTGACTGCTCCTGTCTTCTCAGTACAGATGTGTGCAATATGTACATGCACTTGGGTAGACACAATCCTGAACATAAAACATTTGCAGCTCAGGGAAATCTAAATTACACTGCAGAGCAGGCTGATTCATTTCCGTTTAACCCTTCAGCATCTCTCTCCTTTTTTCTTTGTTCTCTTTAAAATTTGATGTTTAGGATCAAATCAAATGAAAGCATGCAGATGCACACATATATAGTGCCACAGATGTTATATGTGTGTGTGTGGGGGGGTGTTAGAGGGTAGGTTATCAATCAAAAGGCCTGGTGCTACTGGAGATTAAATGCTCAGCCTGCTGACTTTTGAGCAGATTGTGGTTGGCTGCACAAGGACCAGGAAGGTTTCTATGTCCTGGTCTCTGGAACTGGTAAACACATTTCTTAGAATAGTCAAAGGGACTTTGCTAATTCAGTAATGGTCTTATATAATCAAGTATGTTGATATAGTCACCATGGTCCTCATAACAGTGGTGCAGGAGGGTCAGAGTCTGGTCAGATATAAGAACAGAATCAATGTCTGGAGGGATTCACTCTGAAGGGGTAGAAGGGAAGACGAGAAAATAGAAGATAGAAAAGAAAACGGGATACACTCTGTCTTGCATCACCCCCCTCCAAAGAAAGCACCCCTGCTGGCTGACTCTTTGATTTTAGGACAGTAATACCCATTTCCAACGTGGGATAAGCAGTGCGTTTGTGTTGCTTTGAGACATCAAAATTGTGGTAGTTTGTTATAGCAGCCACAGAAAACTAATGCGTAGGTTAAAGAAAGCCCCAACATGTTGACAGATGCTGAGTCTTACGTAAACTGCAGATTCAAAGATGTGTTCTCAGATTTCTTCACAATTTAGCCCTGCAGAGTAAATAGTAAAGATAGCTTGGAAAAGGTACATTGAATAATAGACTCAAGAATGGGGTATGAAGCATATAGGATGCCATTCATTCCCCAGCTGCTCAAGATGGGACAATGTCAATGCCCCTGAGTCTAAGGTTGCTGAAGAGATTTAAAAAAAGCATGTACAGTGGGAGAATGAGTAATCCTATATGAAGCTGGAGTGCATGGCAACCTTCCAGTGCTCCCAGTGCCTCATCGGGAAAGGTCAGTAACATCACACAGTGGGGCGAGGGCTGTGTGAGCATCAGGTCCTTACAGCTGTGCCAGAGACACCAGGAATGCTATGGTACTTGTTGGAAAGAGAGGTTTAAGTGGCAGAGAGAGGAGATGAGAGAGGGGAGCGGGGTGAAAACTAAAGTCCATTATATAAATATAGGAAACTGTCAGATAATAATAAAAAATGTTGACGAGAAGCAGCTCCCGAAATTGTGCAAGTATTCAGTAAATGGACGAGAAGCCTTGACATGCGCCTCTCTGCTCTGCTTCGTCATGCTCCTTCTCCTTCAGCCATGGGTCCTCCTGAGACTCGGTCTTGGCCTTCATTGACCTTAGCATCTAAGTCATGGGCTGTGCCTGACCAGATAAGGATTCGGCTCTTCAGTGAATCCCCATAGCTTTAGTGTGGGAGATGTATCTGGTAGAAGGGGTGTTTCCTGCTAGGTTCTGACAGGCAGAGGGAAGGGAGCATAGAGGTGGCAAGAAGCAGTGTGGGAGAGGGATGGCAGCCAGAGAGCAGCTGCAACTAGAGGTGGGGCATTGGCAGATGTGCAGGGACAGGAGGGTCTGACAGGATTGTGCATATAGACTTATTATCTGGCTATGGACAGTCCCTGAACATTGTCCTAGTAGAAGATGATCATGACCAAAGTGTTTCAAGGTTAATGTGATAATACATGCCAGGGCCCCTCGATCATGTGCTATAACTGTCTAGTGTGAGCTCATCGCTTGGGAGGTTTATAATACCTGTTTTCAGACAATACTAAAGATGAAGATGAGAAAGAATTTAATAAGTTAGAAAAGATACAGTGGACCAATGCACAAAAAATTAAATAACTAAAAATTTACATATATATATATATGTAATCTAAATGTATCTATAATCTAAATTATAGATAATCAAAATTAGCAAAGTTTTATGGGCTAGAAGGGCTTGACATGCGCCTCTCCTCTCTGCTTCGTCATGCTCCTTCTCCTTCAGCCATGGATCCTCCTGAGACTCGGTCTTGGCTAATTTAAGGATTTTTTTTTTAGACCAAAGATTAAAATGTAAGAAGTACACACTAATAGATGTGACAACCAAATCTAGACAACCAAATCTAGAATTAGATTTCTGCTTTTGAATAAAACAAAAGTTTAACAGAGACACCTAGAATCCATGCCTGTTTTCCTCCAGACCTGCAGAATGTATAAATATTGGCTATGGGCCAATTTTAGACAAATAGTCTACAAAGAACACAGGATTTTGTGTTCCGTCTAGCAGATGGTGACTCCTGTACTACTTCACTTTTCTAGTAAAAGAAACATACATAGAAGGTTGGTGGTGATCCTGAGATCCCACATAAAAGGAGGGAGGGAGAGTTTCTCCACTCGAATGGGCTGTCTATTAGGTTGCCTTTTGGTTTTAAAGAAAGGATTTGAAACACCCATCTCTTGTTCTTTCATTAAAAAACCTAGTAAGGCTGCAGGCTGGGCGCTGAAAGGAGCCCCTGGCAGATTACAGCAGATCTGTATGGATCATGACTACACACCAGGTTCCCTTGTCCATGCCAAGACTGCTGAGGAATCATAGGGGTAATCGGGCAAGGGGTTGTCAGTAGCTGGTAGTCTGACTGATGGTGTCCTGAGACCACAGCCTTTTAGCTTAGGGATACCTAAACCTACTTCTAACTTACTCCACCTACAATAAAAACAATGGCTTTGTTTCTTTTAAGAAGTGGTAAGAGCTCTTTGTATCCAAGAGCTCACCTAAAGAAGATTCTAGGAAGCAATAGGAGAAAAATATTTCTGCTAAGGTTAATGAGATTTTAAAAGAGACTGATGATCAAACTATTAAAGGACACTCTCTGGAAATTCCTTATTTTGTATTATCTCTCTCTCTTTTTTTTTTTTTTTGTTTTTTGAGACAGGGTTTCTCTGTGTAGCCCTGGCTGTCCTGGAACTCACTCTGTAGACCAGGCTGACCTCGAACTCAGAAATCTGCCTGCCTCTGCCTCCAGAGTGCTGGGATTAAAGTCATGGGCCACCACTGCCTGGCTTTGTATTGTCTTAAAATACTCTTGATAATTACTATGTTTGGTATAGAAGGATATAAATCGAAACCACTAACCAACTGGATAAACTTTAAAGAGGTGTTTAGTACTCGCTTCCTGATTTGAGAAATAAGCCTGAACCTGCTTCATCTCTAAAGGCCTTGCTTGTGGAAGGAAATAGAATAGGCTTTCAAAATAAACTCATGTCTTCTTAGGTCAAGGCAGATGGAATCTGCTGGGTCAAAATGGATGCTGTGGGTATGAGGCTGGCACTGGTAGCTGTTGTCACAGAGCCACGCATATGTGATATATACTAAGAATCAGAAAACACACTAAGCCAGGATCATTAATCAGTAGCATGTGTGGCTATTGAGGAGAAAGCAGTGTTTCCCTGAAAGCCACTACAATGTTGACTTTATGATCCATAACTGCACACAAATATATCAGTGAGACAGAGAGATCCAGAATTTCATGGCCTGTAGGGAGACACTCTGTTTTCAATCATTCATTTTGTCATAGAATAAACACTATTCACAAAGCACTCTTCACATAATGACAAAATACAAGCTACCCATAAGCAAGAGACTTAGTAGAGAACAGTGGAGACTGATATTTACAGATTCCTTACTTTTTCTCCTGGCATGAGTCAGCTTAAAGCCAATAGTTTTCTTCAATTTAAAGCAGCTCAATGAAAGGATACCAGACCAGGAGCCCATGACTCTTGAATATGATTCATGACCTTGAACAAAGTCACACCTAGGCCACAGTTGTAGTTTCACAAATCAAGGGTGCTCACATGGTGCTTACTCAGATAATTATGGGCCTTTCAGTCACAAAACGCGGGTGAAGGCCACCCCTTAATTTCCAACTTGCATAATTCTTAGTTTTCTCAAAGCTAAAATGAGGATAACATACCATTTTTAACTAGGTTGTTGTGAGAATTAATTTCAAAGCAGTGTAGAATGATGTGTATTTCTTAGTAAAACACCAGCTCACAGCTGTTCAAAATACATTGCATCCACTTGACTTCAAAGACCATCACAAAGTAGCATGGAATTGATGGGCTCAGCCATATACACACACACTTTAAAGGAAACTCATGCACAATGCCTCCTTTTACTTGTTGTTTTTTATAATAATGATCCCTCAGTGTCTGGAACGGACTGGTTCTAGGATGCTCCTCAGATACGATGCTAAGACCCCAAATCTCTGGATGCTCTAGTCTGAATATAAAATGATTTACTATTTCTATAACCTACACACCCCTCCTGTGTAGCTTACATTATCCCTACATTATAATACCAAGTAAAACACATACATCACATATTCATCAGGGAAAATTTAAAATGCCTATGTGTGTTCAGTATAGATGTAAACACCTCATACCTAACAAAAGAGCATACAGTCTAAGCTGGTTAAAAATCTGTGGACATGAAAACTGCCAGACACCAAGTGTGGACCGTATTGTTGCATTTTGCTCACTAAATTACCATTCTGTGATAGCCAGGGAGAAGGAAGAAACATGGAAGACTTTTGGCTGCTTGGAAGCAGCAGACCATCTCTTATAAGGTATAAGGTATAAGGGTATAAGGGCAGCTAGCTTCTCTCCTCAGTGATGACTATAAAATTTATCGCCCTAACTGGGACACTTCTTGAGTATAGAATGGGTTCAAACAGGGATGCACATCCCTTCTAAATTTCAGGGTTACTTTTGTGACAGCTGTTGTCACTTTAAAGCTATGTCTGTTGTCCTAATGGGGAACAAACTGCAAAATTAGATTTCTTCCCATCAACCAATTTAAAACCTTTTGTGTTCTTTAGAGGCATGCCAAAAGGCCATTTATTTTGAGGCATAATAACTTTAATAATATATTATGATAGAGTGATTATATTTTTATTACCGGTTTGGTTTGGTTTGGTTTAGTGTGTGTGTGTGTGTGTGTGTGTGTGTGTGTGTGTGTGTGTGTGTGTGCTGGATCCAGGAGCTTTGTAAAAGGGCTGAAAGTAAATGCTTTAGGTTTTGTGAGCCATATGGTCATTGTCACACCCACACAATTCTGTCCTTGTAGAAAAAAATTAGTGACAAACAATATGTAAAAAGGATAGGTGGGTCTGTGTTCCAATAAAACTTTATTTACAGAAAGGACAGGAGGTTTGATTTAACTGGTGGACTGCAGTTTGTCATCTCTTGCTTTAAAACTATGACATTCTTCAGAATTTTAGAATTCAGAAGATCAGGGAAAAGTTTTAAATCCAAAATTGGCTCAGGATTTTTAAGTTAGATTAACTAAGTAAGGGTGTCCCTACAATATATATAAGGCAAGGACACCGGGAGGGGACATATGGAGGGGCCATGAGGAAATTGGGGAGGAAAAATGGGTGGTATGTATGATCATATTTAATTGTATATATGTGTGAAATTCTCAAAATACAGAAAAAGGCTACGAATCAACTATTAGAATTGTAAATAGCAGAAACTAGAAAGGGCATAAACTCAGAACAATTTTACCTTCATTGAAAAGCTATCACAGTGCCTTTAATTAAAAATATCTTCTTTCTTGGTGATAATTTGCAATGACTATGCTCAATCAACAGATGGACAGTATCAGTATATGCTTTTGAAGAACACTGAGCTATGTCATGGTCGAAAGAACATGGTGTTTACAGTGGACAGGTCTAGGTCTGAAGAAGGCTGAAGAAGAGCTAAGGAGACTTGGGTGTTCATTTAAGCTATTCTGAGAAAGTGTCCTTATGTCTTAAATCATTGCTACCAACAACAACTGCATTTGGAAGTAACGTTGGGACTCACCAGCTGCCATTGTGCAGGGTACCAGGCTGGGGGGCAATTGAAGCGGTTGCAGGCTTGTACTATGCTGGGTTTGGGATGACGGCATAGCTCATCAGCCAGGACAACCACCTCGTTCATCTCTCTGGAGAGTAGGTGGGAGCAGACAACATCTCTGGTCTGCAGGCCAACCCCACAGGTGAGGCTGCATGGACTCCACTTGCCAATTTCCCACCTGAGAAAAAATAAAACAAGAAAGAGCCGAATTGAGTTTCTGCACAAACACTTCCCAGGCAATCAAAACCCTTCACTGGGAGTCAGGGAGGTTCTGTAAGATTGATGGTCTTAAGCTTCAAACCTAACCATCCCCTTCATGCTTAGAGTTCATTCAGAATAAAGCAAAGAAATTGATAGAACAGCCAATGCTTATTCACAAAATCACTACTAAAGTGATTTTTGTAACTGTGTCTAGTTTGATAGAACATACCAACCTCATCAAAACAGGTGGTGGGCTTGCTAGGTGAAGAGTAAGACGTGTAAGTAAGTAAGATTTAGGGATCATATTTTCAACAGTGGCTAGAAAGGCTAGAAGCAGCTTCTCTGTGTATTTCTGTAGCCCCCATTATATGCAAGATGGCAACGTTTGTGCTTCTTATTCTTTGGCTTCAAAGTGAAAGGTCATTGGCTCCAACTTTTCTTAAGCTTCCATCATAACACAAAAATGTCTCTGTCTTCTGTATAAATCATCACTGCCTGGGGCTGGATAGTGTAACAGAAGCAGAGGTTGCAAAACAGATCAGTCTTTTGTGAAGGGAAGTACAAGGAGTGAGTGGCTCATTATCTGGACAAAGAAGTCAAACACACAGACAGCTGAGTGCATGAATGGCCATTTCCACAGGGCCATGCCTCAAGACGCACATTTATGGTCAGCTAAGGGCCTATAAAAACAATCAATCCCACTGCATTTCCTTGTCAGTCGGTCCTCCAAGATTCAAACAGTAAGGACAAAGTTCAGTTGCCTGGACTCTGATTCAGAAGAGCTCTCTAATGGTCAGTTTTAGGTCTACAGTTTATAGTTTGAGACACAAAGTTTGTGTAAATGGTTGCCAGCCCTGGAAAGCACAGTGGGATATCCTTTAGTAGCTTGGCCTGGCTTCGTTTTTTAGTGAGCCCAGAAGATTGTTTCAAAACTCTTTAGCCTTAATGATTTTCATCAGACTGTGACACTGAGTAGAAACTCCCATTTTTTCTTGCCACTTTAGCCTCCCACCATCTAATTCCCCTCCCTCTGTCTACAATGATCAGTAAATACAATCAACTCACAATGATCAGTAAATAAAATCAACTCCTTTATTATTTCCATTTACCTCTCCTGGCCCTCTATTACCATCTTTATGCAAACTGGACCCAGGTCTGGAAAAACATTTTGCCCTTTCTTCCTGTTTAAAAATGCCCTTGATTTCCATTATGTATGTACTCATGTCTACTCCAGGCATGGCTCATCATTCCTCTCATCTGGATTATAGCTTCTCCACCTTCCACGTTACAGGGTCTATTGCCTCAGGTAGAGCTTGTGTTGGAGTGTGGTTTATACCAGTCATGGAATCCAGTGGAGCTCTGTCTACGAGGTTCATGGAGATGGCTAATAGATTCCTGATGAATTGGCAGAAGGAAGGAGATCACCATTATAGAAGGCACACAAACCTATCTTATTTAGTTACCCATGGAAAGGTAGGTCTCATTGTCTTTCCTCATTTTATAGTTAAAGAAATTTGAGAACTGAAGTGTCTGAAGTATCCAAGTACTTATGATTAAGTAGTGAGTCCAGGATTCCGACCTACTTGGTTATGTCTGACAAATAAGCCTTTGTGCTTCCTACTGTAATGTTGTCTCCAGGAAATATCTCAAAAATTGCCTATAACCATTCACCAAATTTTAAATGAACAGAAGAGGCTGGCTAAACACATTTCTTATGGATTTTTCTGTGAATGTCTGTATTTTGTTTATTTATGAATCTCCAACATAATCAACTCCAATCTTTAAAATTTGTCGGCTTGAGATAAGTGTGTATGTACAACCTTTCCAAATTGGATTTTCAAGTGAGGGTTGGGGTTAGAGGCTCCCTTTCCATGAGAAGAACAGGACGGAAGTGATACCATGTGACTTTAGGGGCCAGATCATCAGGGATGCAGTAGTTTTCACATCTCTTCTGGCTGACTGTGCTGAGGAAGAAAGCCACCATGCCATGAACTCAGTCTTGAGGAAAGATCCTGCAGCTGCAGCACCGCAGCATTCTGATGTAACCAGCACATCCACTTTATGCTGTTCTGTGACAAGCACCTTACAAGCACTCAACTCAGACCCAGGCCAGCTTCAGAAGACTTCAGCCTCAGGCAGGATCTGAGCCATAGCTACCTTTCCAGGATGCTTCCAAATTCTTTACTCAAGTAGGCAAAACCAGAGACCAAATATTTAGTCTTGGAAGCTTCTCTATTGGGAATGCATTTGTTAAGCAGCAAAAGATAATTATATACAATTCTCCATCCCTCCCCAATGTAACCTATTCATTCAGAGGACACAAAAAAGAACATTCATAGAAGCACCATGCACAATAGCCAAGATTGGGAAATACTTCAGCAGGTGAGTACATAAAAACGTATGATACAGTTCATAAAACATCGACAATGGACTCTGGCAACCAGCAACAACTTTGTTGTGTCTCACAAACATGAAAACGAGTGACTGAGGCCACAAGCACAAAGCTTCGTGCTGTTTTGTTTACGGTCAGGAAGGTAGTTATTGGTGGTGGGTAGAAAGCAGAAGAGTATGTGGGTCTTCTGGATGGTGTAGCTATCTCAGTGCTGGATCTTGCTCCACTTTCTGAACAGGTCCACTGGGTCAAGCTGCACGCTTGGGATTGTGCATGTTTCCCTGTGTATGTTCAAAAAGGCTGTTTCTTCCTTCTCATCTTCAAGTGAAATGCTTAAGTATGGACATAGAGCAAACCCCATACTCTACAGTCTTATAAAGCAGTTGCCTATGTAGTCAATGTTGTCCCAAGGTTAAAGCTTGTCAGGGTCAGGCTTTGTACCCTCATTCCCTGCTTTTGCTTCACTCCTGGCAGAAACTCAGCAACTAGGTCCTTGATGCAGAGGCATTTTGGCAGCTATGAGGCCAGTTGAATACTGTCAGGGAAACTGCCTACCCTAATAAAGTATATTATACATTCTCCAGGAAGGAGGTCAGCAGAAGCTATCTGTGTAGTAAGCACTTGGCTCATTCTGGCTCAGACATATTTTAATCAACTTTGGCCAAAAAAGGGAGGAAGCAGACATTCTCCTCTGTTTCTCTTCTACACAGAGGCTGCAACTGTGGGCTGCAGATCTGGCAGGCTGCTGATAACCTCTGAGCCTTATGCCTTTGAAAATTTCTAAGAGAGGGGCTCCTCCAGTGGAAGACAGCTGGGTACAAGATTAGTCATGGCTGACAGTGTGGGGACACTGACAGACCTCCGTTGAGGTGCTGGGTCTTGCCTGGCATAAACCCAGTGCTGAGGAGGTCAGAGCTGTGCTCTGGACATATGAGCTTCTTCTACTCTCTTTTTGGGTGAATTTGCTTATCTGTTCATCTCCATTTACAATGTCACTTTTTCCACTGAGTAAAATTCTCCATCCATATGGTTGGTCTCTTAGTACTTTCTTCTTTGGAGATTTAACATATGTATAATAATATCACCACCTCTACTCAAATCTAGTCTTGACTAGAGCATGTGGCTGCGTCTAACTTGCCTTTATTCTGTGTGGGATTGCATCGCTCCAAAAGATATACTGGAATTATAACCCACAGTATCACTGAGTATGATGTTTCATGGAAAAAGCTCATGGCAGATGTAATTACTTTGGATGGCTCAAAAGATGCATTAGTTACTTCTCTCATCGACATCACTAAATACCTGAGAGGAACAGATTAAGGGAGGGGAGGTTTATTTTGGCTCACTGTTTCATGGAATAGAGTCTATTTTGGCTTTCAGTGGGGAAAGACATGCCGGAGTTCATGACACTGTGAGCATACAGCGGGGGACGTCTTTCATCTTAGCTGCAGACCAGAGGCAGAGAGCTGAGACCAGAAGTGAGGCTGGACTAGAATCTTCAAGGCACACCTCTAGTGGCCTTATGTCTGAAAAGTTCTACAACCTTCCAAAATACCACCACTCACTGGGGACCTCCGGAGCTTATACGGAGCATTTCACAGATAAACTGGGAGTACAGCAGTTTCTTTCCAGATGTCAGCTCTTTCTTGGAGGGAAATTTCTTTAGGATATGGGCTATAAAAGTGCATGAGGATGGGGGATGAGGAGGAAGGGGAAAGTAGGATATGTTAAGACAGGATGTCTACAGATAGGTGAACTGATCAGCTCAATGTCCATCAAGGAAGCTCCTTAGGACAGGAAGTAAACAACTCAAAACAGCTTCAGAATGTTCCTGAAGCTGAGTAGATTCACTATGCCCCTCCCTCCCTAAGCATATATAAGCAGTAAGAACTGCCAAGAGTTACTCTCAGGCAAGGTAAGTTGCAAAGCAGACTCTTAGACAAACCCAGAGGGCAGGAAGAATCCATTCCTATCTCTCTGTACAAAGCTCAAGTTCAAGTGGATCAAGGACCTCCACATAAAACCAGATACACTGAATCTAATAGAAGAGAAAGTGGGGAAAAGTCTTGAACACATGGGCACAGGGGAAAAGTTCCTGAACAAAACACCAATGTCTTGTGCTCTAAGATCAAGAATCGACAAATGGGACCTCATAAAATTACAAAGCTTCTGTAAGGCAAAGGACACTGTAAATAGGACAAACCAGCAACCTACAGATTGGGAAAAGATCTTTACCAATCCTACATCTGACAGAGGGCTAATATCCAAGGTATACAAAGAACTCAAGAAGCTAGACTCCAAAGATCCAAATAACCCTATCAAAAAATGCGGAAGAGAGCTAAACAGAGAATTCTCAACTGAGAAAACTCGAATGGCTGGGAAGAACCTAAAGAAATGTTCAACATCTTTAGTCATCAGGGAAACGCAAATCAAAACAACCCTGAGATTCTACCCCACACCAGTCAGAATGGCTAAGATCAAAAACTCAGGTGACAGCAGATGTTGGCGAGGATGTGGAGAAAGAGGAACATTCCTCCACTGCTGGTGGGAATGCTAGCTGATACAACCTCTCTGGAAATCAGTTTGGCAGACCCTCAGAAAAATGAACATAATACTACCCGAGGATCCAGCTATTCCACTCCTGGGCATATACCCAGAAGATGCTCCAATATGTAATAAAGACACATGCTCCTCTATGTTTATAGCAGCCATATTTGTAATAGCCAGAAGCTGGAAACAACTCAGATGTCCCTCAACAGAGGAATGGATACAGAAAATGTGGTACATTTACACAGTGGAATACTACTCAGCTATGAAAAACAATGACTTCATGAAATTTGCAGACAAATGGATGGAACTTGAAAGTATCATCCTGAGTGAGGTAACACAGTCACAAAAGAATGAACATGGTATGTACTCACTGATAAGTGGTTATTAGCCCAAAAGTTCGAAATACCCAAGAGTCACTTAGCAGCAACAGTAGGGCTAAGTGTGAGGTCCCAGATAGAGGACTTGGAGAAGGGACTGAAGGAGCTGAGGGAGTTTGCATCCCCATGGAGGGAGCAACAGTGGCAACTGGCCTGAGCCCTCGATACTCCTGGAGACTGATCCACCAACCAAAGAATACACATGGAGGGACCCATGGTGCTGGCCACATATGCGGCAGAGGAGGGTCTTGTTAGCCATCAGGGGGAGGAAAGACCCTTGGGCCTGAGAGTGTTATATCCCCCAGTATAGGAGAGTGCCAAGGAGGGAAGGCGAGAGTAGATGGGTGGGTGGGTGGGGGAATACCCCCATAGTGCCAGGGGGAGGGCGGAGGGAATGGGGAGGTTCAAAAGAAGAGATCTGGAAAGGGGGAAACATTTGAAATGTAAATAAAGTATGAAAAAAATAAAAATAAAAATAAAATAAAAAAGGGACCCATGGTGCTAGCCACAAATGCAGCAGAGGAGGGTCTTGTTATCCATCATGGGGAGGAGAGGCCCTTGGGCCTGAGGGTGTTAGATGCCCCAGGATAGGAGAATGACAAGGAGGGAAGACAAGAGTGGGTGGGTGGGTTAGAGAATATCCCCATAGTGGCAGGGGGAGGGGGAGGGAATGGGGAGGTTCCAAAGGGGAGATCTGGAAAGGGGGAAACATTTGAAATGTAAATAAAATATGAAAGTAAATAAATAAAAAACAAAAACAAAAAGAAAACAAAAGTAAAAAAGAAAAAGAAAAAGAAAAAGAAAAAGAGTGGCTAAGCTGCGTGGAAAAGGTTCAGAGCTGCCGGCAGGTTGTGTAGTGGGCTCCAGGTTTTAGCTTTTGCATGACATTACCCATGCTGGGGTGGGCTTTGGTGATGCAGCTGAGTCATTTCTGTGTCTTTAAATCACCTGTCACTCATATTTCTATAATTAAGCCAAATAAAACTCATTGACTCACTAATCTGAACTTTAATGGTATCTGTGCTTCTGTCATCAGTTCCCTGTTTGGGGGTGAGTAATAGTGTCTTACAACAAAGCCACTGCACTAGAGCAGGGTCCACATACCTCACTGGCCTCTTAGAGAGGTGCTAGGCTGGAATGCCTGCCTCACCCCTGTACAAATTGGGAAACCCCGTCTGCCCTGGTTTCCCCCAACCCCACCTGCACTGAGAAAACTCACCTGCTCACTTGGAGAGAACCCCAGGATAACGCCATTACTCCTCTGTCTTCTAGTTTCCGGCAACCCACCTAAGAGTGCCAGCCCAGGGACTCAGGTTTTGATCATGTATGGGCACAATCCCAGCTCCTAGTTGACATGTCATCACTCCTTGCCTAAATTCTAGAAAACTTCTTTGCTTTAGTGACCTCCACCTGTGTGATCAGTGAGAGCTGTCTTCTAATAAACCTGCCTGTATCTACTTTTAATCTGGTCTAATCTGGCCTCTATCAGCACCACTGAGGGAGAGAAAATGCCTCTGAAGAGGGGCACATGGAGAGGATTCCATGTGATGGGGGAGGTAGAGAAGGGAATGGTAAAGCTGCAAGAAAGCAGTGCCAGAAACTGCCAGCAAACTCCAGGAGCTGGACACGGCAGGAAGCCTGACACCTTCGTTTACCCGTGACTTTAGCTTCCAAACAGGCCATGTATTTCTGCTGCTTTAAACCTCTTATTTTTGTCATACTTTGTTGCCATAGCTCTAGGAAACCAAACCCCTGTAACTTCAGCACCTAGCATGGCGCCTAGAACAAAGCAGGTGCCCAGGAAGTATGTGGTGACTCCGGTAGTGGTGAGTGGCCAGTGGGCAGTGTCCATCTCTAGACCATTAGCTTGCAGTGGTGTCCTTTCAGCAGCCCGCTTCCACTGTCTGCTGCAAAGCTGATGCCACACACGTCTCTTCAGTGGGGTGACTCTTGGTAACAAAACGGGGCCTAAATTGCTACCTCTTTGATAGACTGAATCCAACTTCATGTAAATATTTATATATTTTATTGTAGTGTTTTGGCCTGCAAGAGTGGCATTTGTGATAAGACTCTCTTCTTACTGCAAAATATCAGAAGTGCTATGCGATATATATCTTTTTTTTTTTTTTTTTTTTTTTTCGAGACAGAGTTTCTCTGTGTAGCCCTGGCTGTCCTGGAACTCAGTCTGTAGACCAGGCTGGCCTTGAACTCAGAAATCCACCTGCTTCTGCCTCCCAAGTGCTGGGATTAAAGGCGTGCACCACCACTACCCTTAGCCATTCTAACACAAACAATTCTGAATTCTGAAATGCCTCTACATCAGATATTCTGGCTGGAGAACCTTGGCCTTGTGTAAGGAGGGAGGTAAGGCTGGTAGCTCTGCTTTCTTTCAGCTTCTTGGCTTTAGGTGTTTAGCTCATGGTTGGGTCCTTGGCCCACATGTCAGAAAGACTCCATTTTCTATAGAGTTCTTTTGCTACAGTTCTGTCCTTTGAGCCCTCTGTCCTGTGTATTCATTATCCCCCTTGTCAAAATCTGCCTGATGGAAAGGCTGTGCAGATGGAAAGAAATACTGTATTGGATTTTTCACACGTGCCCAGCTCCAGAATAATTGACTCCTGACCAGGATAGGCAGAGGGCAGAGGGTCGTCTCAGTAGCTGGAGTTCTTTTCCTTCCCTCTACCACTGGAACTCCACATTACACAGTAGACTTGGCTTCCACATCTCCTTGGGTATCACTGGAGCAAAGTCTAGCCTACTGACTAGTCCTGACACACTGCTGAGATCTGTTCAGCTCTAGGTTTGGGATGGGAAAACACTTTTAGCCATAAACCACAAGCCATAAAATGACAGCACTCTTGCTGGTATCTCATAAGATCAGCAATAACAACGGTCACTAACAAATGAACAGCCCTATCATAAGCCTCAGCCTGTGCAAATGTTTTAAGTGCACCATTCCTTTGATCATCTTTACAGCCCTATGAGACAGGCATAGTTATTGTCTTCATTAGAGTGGGAGTCCAGGCCTGGAGAAGTTGAGTGAAGGGTTCCACATACATATGTCAATGTCACCTATTTCACATCCAAGGCACTATGACTTGGACTCAGGCCATGAAAAATGGAGCTGCTGTCTATCAGAGGGTAGCACAATGGATTTGCAATTCTAGCTCTGGTTCATCCAGGCCTCTTTCTCTGAGATCCCAGTCAGCTGAGCTGATACCCATGCAAATATATATATATATTATATATATTTATATCCCTCTATAGAGCAGATGCTCTAAGTTTCCCCATTTTACAGAGTGAGCTAAGGCTCTGAGGTACTAAGTAATCTGTCCAAAGTTACCCAGCTACTAAACAAGAGAGTCAGGATTCAAACTCAGGCAGCCTGGCTCCTGCATACCTCGTTATTAAACCACACTGGCAGGATAAAGAACACAGTAGAACAAAGCAGCCTTGAGTGTCCAGGGCCTGGATCCCTTGTGCTCAGAGTTTAAGAAAATGACAAATGGCAGAGTGACAGCTCTATTTCTTAGTAATACAAATAAATACACTGACACCACCCAGGTCTTGCACACACTTGCAGTAGGCATTCCAATGAAGTGGCCATTGGTAGCTGAGTGGGCAAAGGTAGAGGGCTGTCTCCTGGAGAGACTCATTTGGCTTTTGAAATGTGCCCTTTGGAGCTAAGTGGGTCAGTGAAGTCCATGGTGGCTGACTGTCATTCACAGCTTTGTTTGTATTGGCTATTAAACAAAAAGACTTTTTGCGTTCCTTTGCATAGGGCTCCTTGTGAGAGTTGCCAAATCTCTTTCTCTACTCTTTCTGAGAAGGTACTGGCCTTCGCTTCCCAGCGACTCAGGGAATAAAGGCACACAAGAGCCTCCCTGCTTTGACCCATTACATTATAAGAAGCCTCTCCTATCTTAATCTTTATGGGAAAGTAGGCTTGGAGCTTTATCCAACAATTTATGATGTAGTTCTTGTTTGAATAAAAATATTACAGTAAACTTTAGGCATTGTTAGAAGTAGTCTTCACAATTATGTGTAAACCTCCAACATTACATCTCTGCCCACTATTTATATCATGAGATTTTATAAAACGAAGTTCCTCAAGACTCTTTGTTTTCCTTAGAATACATCTGCAATCAGGAGGCAGAGAGTAAATGGGCCCTATTGAGTGTGGTGTCTTAATCTAGAAAGATAGATTAAGGTAGGACAGTCAGTCAGGCAGTGTCTGGGGGACCCTTCCCCTCTTCAGTGTCTTGGATAATGAGTAGTCACTTCATCTCCCAGTACCCCAGCTATCTATTGCCCCAGCTTCCACAATGTCAATTTCAATGAATATCTGATCAAGTATATTCTCTAATTAAAAATTTCCTTGGGAAGAGACACCTACAGAAAGGGATAAAAATATTTACCATCTGTCAAGAGATTAGTATTCAAAATACATAAAGAACTAAAAGATATTAAACCCTAAAAGAACTATTAATCAAAGCAATTTATGGGTCAATCAATAGACAAAGAAGTAAAAATGGCCAAAAAGTACACAAAAATATTCAACATCTTTAGCCATATAGGAAGTGAAAATCAAAACTGCTGGTTCAGATGGTCTGAAATTCCCTTTTTGGGCAAATCCTGACCTACATGTAGTCTAGGAGGATTATCTTCTGGTGCAAAGCAAGGGTACAAAGGCAGGGAAGTGCTGGAGGAAGAATTCAGACAAAGGGGACAAAAAATACTGTTTGCTTGAGCTCTGTTGGCAATGAGATCTCTAGTAGCTAGATAAACTATACACAAACACTGGTGGGAAAAATAAAAATTGTTCACTCTTCCCAAGTCCTTGTAATGTCCATGGCTGGATGCAGCAAAACAAAACAAAACAAAACAAACTATACTGAGATTTATCTCATCCAAGTCAGAATGGCTATCCTCAAGAAAACCAACAAAAACAAACCCTGTTGAGGAGGGAGGATTTAGGGTGGTGGTGGTAGTCAGTACACTGCTGATGGCAATATAAATTAGTGTAGCCATGGAGTCTCTTCAAAGCAAGCAAGCAAACAAACAAACAAACGTGACCCAGCTATATCATTCCTGGGTATGTAGATCTGAAGGGATCAAAGTCAGTGTACACTAGACACTTGCACACTCACATTTATTACAGTGCTATTAATAATAGCCAAGTTGTGAAATCAGTTCCGGTGCCATCCCCTGATGGATGGGTAGAGAAAATGGAGAATTATTCAGCTCTAAAGAAGAAAATGTGATGTCATTTTCAGAAAAATGGAAGGAACTATAGATCATTGTGTTATCAAAATACACCAGATTCAAAAGAGAGCTGTGTTCTCTCTTCTCCTAATGATAGTGACTTAAAAAGGACTTAGAAGTAGAATCTTGATTATTTGGGTAGAAGGGACCCAGTAGACAAAGGGACAAAAGAGGAGAATGGATGTGGGAATATGATACGTTCAAAGGGCAAGACATTCATGTTTGAAGATGTGCTAATGAAACATGTGAGCAAATGTACCATGAGCATATGCTAATGAAAACATCTGAAAAGCAAAACAGGAATGCAGAATAGAAGTGATCCGGAGGAGAAAGGAGACAAGGAAGAAGGGAGAAGTGATCAAGACAGGGTCCAGGTGGTGGTTACTGTGATCAAAGTACATTCTGTATGTATAAAAACAACATAATGAGAATCATTATTTGCCACAATTACTGTGCTAATTACAAAGCCCTCCTGGAGTCAGAGCTGAGCTGTCAGTGGGGCAAGCAGCTAGCATGGCCATGGATTAGTTTTGGTAAAGGGGTGGGGTGGGGACTTCACAGCCTGGGGCTGAAAATCCTGAGTGGCTCTTTCTCTCTACCCCCTTCTTTCCCTTTGTAAGGAATGCTCTTTACCATTGGTGAGGAGTGGCTTATTGGCAAGTCACCCAGTTCATCACTGGGCTAGCATAGCTGGAAGTCAAACATTCAGAGAAGCCTGAACAAATAAACACAGATATCTGTGAGCCAGGTTTCTTATTGTCTGTGAGGACAATTTCAAGTATGTGAAGGAGCAAAACTAGAATAGTCCTTGAAGAACTGGGTTAGGTTCAAAAACAGTGTGAACTTTCTCTCTCTCTCTCTCTCTCTCTCTCTCTCTCTCTCTCTCTCTCTCTGTGTATGCACATGTGTATGAGCTTATGCATATGCATGTGTGTATATGCCCCATGGAGATTCCTGTATCCACCTGTCCAGTGCTTAGATCACAACTGCATGCTGGCATTTATATGAGTACTGATGGTCCAACTTTGGGTTCTCATGCTTTCTATGGCATGCACTTTATCAATTCATTCACCTCTTTAGTCCCCAACTCATTGCTGTTAATAAACAGATACAATGGACATGTGCAAACACACACATTGCTTTCTAGCTCTTTTCACTGGCAGTCCTAGAAGTGATCAGTGGCATCAAACAATCTGGGTGCCTAGACCTCAGGATCTCTTTAGTAGAGACTCTAGTTCTATTCCCTAACAAAACCATCACTTCCTATAGAATTGGCTCACTCCAGAGCGGGGCTGGGAAAGGAAATAGTGAGCTTGGAACACCTTGTTATATTGGGCAAATGAGTACTTCAGATGGGGTTTATGTCAGACGGACTCAGAAACCAGCTAGAAGGGGCCCCATTGGCCATGACTGGGACAACTTGATAATAATGGATGTTAATGAATAACAATGGAACCTACTCCTCAGAGTAGCCATTTTGAGAGCTGGGGTCGCTTGGGGGGCATTTATGTTACAAGATGTCTGTCTTCACCAATGGACAAATGCCAACATGAAAGGGTGTGGCAGTGGAAGCTCATTCCTTTCTTTACTCTCCAGCCTTCTTCCATATGAGGACACAGCATTCCCCATGTGTTCAGGAGCTTGCTTTAAACAGCAGCCCTCCCAACATGCCAGTGTCTCTATCTTGGACTTTCTACCATTCAGAAGGGTGAGGAATTTCCCTTCTTTATAAATAACCTGGTGTGCTATTCTGTTTTATCAGTACAAGTGGACTAAGACGTTTCCCATGAAATATTTGTTACTTACTGCTAATAAACACAACAAGCCTTTTAAAAACCTGAAGCTTTATTAAAAATGGAAGTTATAAAAACCATCAGTTTGGCTCTCTATCACCCATATTACAAGCTTCAAGTCCTTGGCTAGCCTCTGAGGTGCTTTGCAGAAGTGATTTGAAATGCCTTTCTGGGTTAGGCTCCGGTTGATAAGGCTGGGGTTTATGCCAGCATCTAGTGACAAACTGCAGTGACATCCAGCCTCTCAGATCATCTACTGACCCCTCCCTCTGGTCTGTTCTTTCTGATCTCTGTCTACGATGGGCAGGGGTGGTCCTTCTTCCTCAGTGTGATGTTCTTCCCATAGTGAGGTTCACCTCCTTCTTTGGTTTCGCATCTATTACACTATTGTTATTTGTTTCTTAAACTCTTTTTTCTAGACCGAACACAAGGGCCACCAGGACCCGTATGCATCCCAGCATCTTTGGGAACTAGAATAGTGCCTGCTGCTCAAGGAGGCCTGTGTCACTTTGGCCTTGGGTTCTGGCATCAGATTATTCACAGATGACTTGTGTTCTGCTACTCGTTAGAAAATCTTGGGAAAGTTATTTAGCAATTTTCCACAATTAAAATAGGAATAACAGAAATCATGGTTTCATGGGGTTGTTATGAGGTTTAAGTGAGAACTTCTGGGTAAGGACCTGAGACTGGGGCCTAGGACAGATAAACACAAGATAGCAGAAAATGTTCTTGTTGTGTGCCAATGTGTGAGGACAGTGCCGAGGACAGTGTAAATCAACAGTTTGTAAGGCTTCTTAGGACATGTGAGAGAAGGGAGTCATGGTTTTGGTGATGGACTCTGAGGGAAAGGACACTGGTGCCATGTCTGATTTAACTTCCTTAGCATTTGCTGTCTAGAACTGCGACGGTACCTCAGTGAGAATGGAGCTTACCCAGGATGCCAAGCAGAACTGCAAGGTAGCAGGAGTATAGTGATGACTAAGACTGTGGAAGTACAGAAGATGTGCTACATGCTTATTACATCAGAAGTAAGCAAGTAGGTGTTAGCATCTGTGTGTGTGTGTGTGTGTGTGTAGGCCAGAGGACAATCTCAAGTGTCATTCTTACGGAACCATTCACTCTTTTGGGGGGGGGGTTCTTTTTTTTAAAGATTTATTTATTTATTTTATGTATGTGAGTACATTGTTGCTATCTTCAGATACACCAGAAGAGTGCATCAGACCCCATTACAGATGGTTGTGAGCCACCATGTGGTTGCTGGGAATTGAACTTAGGACCTTTGGAATAGCTGTCAGTGCTCTTAACCACTGAGTCATTTCTCCAGTCCAGGGCAAGGGGGTCATCTTTTACTGGCCTGGAACTTGCCAAGTAGAGTTACCAAGTTAGGGTAGCTAGACAGCACACCTCAGGGATCTACCTCTCTCTGTCCCCTCTGCACTGGGATTAGAAGTATGTAGTACCATGCCAACCTCATTTTCCATGGGTGCTGAGGATTTTAGATAGGTCCTCATGCTCTACAAACAAGGTCTTTACCAACTGAGATCTCGTTTCAGTCTGACCTCTTCATTTTGTAGATAAGCAAACTGACATTCAGAGAAATAAGCAGTTTCCTCAGAGTTGGGAACCAAACTCAGCCTACCCCTCCCATTCTGCTCTGCCTCGAAGGACCAGAGGGGTGCATCATTGAGGGTTACAGAAAGAGAGACAGAGAAGAGAAGCCATTTCACACTGCAACAGCAGATAGATGGGCTACCCGTCATCCACGACCAGTGCACTTTGGAGAGCCCCTTAAGGGGGACTAGAAGAAATATAAAAGATCAAAGAAGGTGGCAGACATTAAAGTGTAAAACCATGCTGGAAGGCCAAAACTTAACCAAAAGCATACATGATAAACAGCATCAAGAAAATCAGGGCTCTCTATAAAACTGTAATTGCTATAGCTCAGGAAACGGGAGATAGAGCCATGCTTCTCTTGGAAGTCTGCCTGCTTGGCATGAGGTTTTGGCTCCATAAAAATAGTTGTAGCCAAGATTACCAAACACCTGAGGTGGCAAAGCACTGACTTATATATGAGAACTGTGTGGCTAACATGAGTGCTTTTACCATGCCAACTGCCTCACCATCTTAACCATTTTTCAAAAGAAAATAAACAAACTGGAGTTATTAGCATTACGAACGGTACTTGCTAAGCTTTGTTTGATAGTCTTAAGAAATTATTTATCTTAGTTTTATGTTTATGTGTGTGAACATATGTATGTATACCATGTACATATGTGAGCCAGTGGAGGTTAGCAGAGAGGTCCAATTCCCTGAGACTAAAGTTATAGACAATTGTGACCTGCCATGTAGGTGTTGGGGATAGAATCTATGTCCTCTGCAAGAACATGAGTGCTTTTAACCACTGAAGCATCTCTCTAGCCCCTACAATTGACATTTTTTAAGGTATCGAATAGCTCTTAAGGTTAAGTTATGCTTGTAGCACTTCTATTTACCATCTAATTAGGGGCTTGAGATTAACTAATAATATGCCTCTTTCATGGAGTGGGTTAAAGGCAGAATAGCATCAAGACTAGTGACAACTATGCAATGTATCGGCATCTTCTCTCATCTCCACACTCTTCTGTGACAATAGCCACTGTCCCAAATACCCACATGCCTGTTCACCTCTGTACAGTTTGATTTAATTGGAACATCTAAGCTCTGGGTTGCCATTGTCTTTCAAACTGTTTTGTAAGTTTTTGTATGTTAAAAATGAGATAGAATTATTTTTATCACGCACAGAGAAATGAAATCTAGTCATCCATTAGTCAGTGCTTGAGCCTACAGGATACTAGATTAGGTGAAATAATTTAAGCACAGGAAGGTAAGTACTGCATGTTCTCACGTACAATGCAGAAACCAAATAAACTGATCTCATGAAAAGAGAGTATAGTGAACTGTTACCAGAGGTGAGGAGGGTGTGGGGAAAAGAGAGACATAGAGAGGGGAATGGCTAGTGTGCAGAGCGTGTAGTACATAGTAGGACCAAGTTTCACTGTTGTGTAGCACAGCAGAATATCCACAGTCCATAGCAACTAATTAACTCTTAGAATACCGAGTAAAGAGGATTTCTGCATGTTCTCATCAGGAGGAAACAGTGACTGAAATGATGTATGATCTCAGTTGCTTGATATAATCTGCCTGATCAGGCACACTGTGCCTATAAATAGAATCTTATGCTGAGCCTCACAAGTATATATATGCAATTATTAAATGACAATTAGGAATAAAAGTGAGAATTTCTGCCAGCTACTGTAACTCAGACCTGAGTTCCCTGGGAGCCTAGTGGTGTAAACATAAAATTCCTTTGATTTTCGGGAGTTTGATATTTTGGTTAGCTTGTCTAGAATTCTAGGTGGAAATTTCTTATTCCAGGTTCCCAGAGTTGCTTTCCTGTGGTCAAAGACAGAATAGATTTGTGGATCATCAACATGGTGTTATTTGTTGGTTTACACAAACATTTTTGTTTTTATTTCTGTTTTTTCTTTTCTTCATTTCATCTTACTTGACTAGTATTTGTGCACTGAACTCCCATAGGGAAGCCTCTTCTTTTTCTAGAATGAACTCCTTCCAGTGAGTGAGCTTCTGCTGGGCTCAGTCACTCCCTAACACACACCTTTGCTTTTCACCTTTGAACATTTATTTCCAACATTCCCGGCCTAAAAGAGTTTTCCTGCTCCTACCTGCAGGTCGGATTCAAGCCCTTCCCTCCTTGTATTCATTTACATTGCTGTTCTGAGCTAGGTGCCAGGCCACCTTATGATCCAATTTGTTCATTTCTTCCCTACTGATGATTCCAAGTAGAGCACAAAGCTCTCAAGATTTGGAATGCAGGGTTTAGAGGTAAGGAAATGATTTGGTTCCATCAAGTCAGGACAGACATCTCTAGACACGCAGTGATTTGGAGGTGGTATTTCTCATGGAAACCCTACCAATCTAAGTACTATATTTCTCTCATAGGTTGAATTGTGTGCAACCCCCATGTGTATTGAAAAACCCTACCCCTAGCATGACCCACCAGGGTGTGATCTGGATATTCAGGGATAATTTTAAACGAGGTCAACAGGACAGACTTTAATTTAAAATGAGTGCTCTTAAAGGATTAAGGATTATGTTGGGTATGACGACATACTTGAATAGAAAATAATATGGCCAGACAGAGGAGGAGGAGACTGTGGCAGACCCTCAAGTTTCAGGAAGAGGTAACTAGGCCTCATGGGACTTCAGTAATCTGAACCAACTCAGCCAGTCACATGTGCAATGTGTTTGCAACTGTGTGGTCATTGCTCCAAGTCTAGTGTTACATGTTTCAAGTATTAGGTTGGGCAATTGGAACACAGATACTTAATGCTTTTGAGAGACCACTATAAAGACACTGGGAAATAGGTGATAGATGCTATCCATTCACCTGTTCATTTCAGTTGTATCTATTGAGTGCCTTTTGTAGGCTAGCCTCCATGTAAAGGGGCAGAGTAGTTAATAGACCCAATATAAACCCTATTCCCGAGGTTCCCAGTCTAGATTATAAAACCAGTAAGCATAAGAGCATAGACTATAGGCTTAGGCATCCAAGAGAGACAATCCCTGGAAGGGGTATCTGGGGTCAGTGAGTGGTGAGGAGAATCTTGACATGTAAGTGGTAGCCAGCCAAAGGTGTAAGCAAAAAGAAGTGCAGGCAGAATGAGGCGTAAGAAAGAAAGCAGTTAGAGAACTGAAAAGTTTAACTCCCATCTCAGGGCTAGAAAAAGTGTTGAATAGAAAGCTTCTTATGTCTCTGGGAAAATTTGGCTCTTATTTATCATTGTCTTCAGTGATGTACCTGTGAGTATATAAGAGGGATTGGAAAGCAGAGGCCCTTTGGGCCACCAAATCCTTCATGACAAGGATGATTTGAGATCACTGTATCACAAACTCATTGCTGCTGGGACACACCTGGATATGATATACTAACCAAGGAAAGTTGAAATGGCCTTTTCCTCCTGGCTATCTCAAAACACATTAGCCTTGATGTGGTTCCAATAGGACCTTGGGGACAGGATGGCATGGTGCTTCCTGCAGCTCCTTTACCCTGACTTATCAGCCCATAAACCTATTTTATGCTGCCTGGCTGTAATTTTCCCTAGACACATCTTGTTATATCTCTCTCAGAGTTTAATAGACAAGGTCTCAGATGCAGCCAGATATTGATGTAAAGGGCAATTAATTCAATCAGAACTGAGATGGACACAATATATACTCAGAAGTTAGACACAGAGACATGTACACATGTGGACATTGACATACACAGACAAAATATATACACATAGATGTTAGATACAAATATATCATATACTCAGAAACATACACATAAAGACAGATACACATAGAAACATATAAACAGACATATGCACAAATTGATGTTACCTTTGGACACACATAGATCTATACAAACATGAACACCACACACATGCACATACATGCACACACACACGTACACATACATACACACACACACATGTACACACACAAATGCACACACACCTCTCTGGAGGACAGGATGTTGCTATTCTCATTGACATTCTGTTTGCTCACAGAGGCACCTGCTCTTTCTAGACATGTGGTTTGTTTTCTTGGGGATGAAAAAAATGGCTTTCACAAATACATTTTTATGTTTGCCACATACAAAAAATATATAAAATTATTTTTCTAGTTAGGTTCAAAGACCTCTTTATGTAGAATGTGTTTTACTTGTAGAAATTTTCTTATCTCAGGACAGTTTATGGGACTGTATCTGTCTAAAGTCTGAGCAGATAGAAAACTCAGATTAGGATTTGTATTGGCTTATCAAATCCCTCATTTGTTTTTGATTATACATGATGCTATTTATTGCTAGGACCATTAGCACTGAAACACTGTTTTTAAACACACTTGGATCTGATAGAGCCATCAAAGCACCTCGTTTACCAAGGAAGAGTCTTGTGAGCATGATGTCAACACACTGCACTGGCCCTAATACTGGATCACAATATGCCAGTGCTGGACTCTGCTTCATTAGTGGTTTATAATGTTGGGCATGTTGCTCTGTTTGAATGTCAAACTTGTTTACTACAGAACCAGGATGACGATAATTACCATGCTAGCTTCCAGTATCTACTAGGTATGGCTGAAAGAGTGTCATGTGTGTTAATTCATTTGTTCTTCATGGCCTCTGGTGTAGTTATGTGCTATTTCATATTGGGGCAATTGAAGTAACTTGAAAAGATCACATAGTTAGTATGAATGCAAGAGCTAACCCGGTACTTGGTCTAGAGTTTTGACCTGTGTTCTCTTGTCAACCTCTGGCTTGTTCAGAGAATAGAAGTGGAGCAGCTAAAGGCAGCTGCTGCTGTTATTCTTGTGATCATTGTTGCTATAACGTTTTTCATGCACAAGACAGCGTAATAGGTCTTTGAGATTCCTTTTCGCTTATTCTTAGAACTATAACATTTAAAAAAGCTACTCTAATTTTGTTTTTTAAGTTTTTAGCTTCATGGAGCCCAATATTCCCCGGGTCACAGGGAATATTACATACTTTCCCAGCTAGGAAACCAGAGAGAGTTGGGCCCTCTGAGAGCTGAATTATGAATAACGGTGGAACCCATATGATTTGGGGAAAACCATAAAGAGTGCTTTACTCCATGCAAGATGCAGGTCAAGTGAATTTTATTTATAGCATATTACTAGGAAAATGATCCCCAAACTCTGAGAATGTGGTCAGTTTTAAATTTCCTCTTTTTCATTTCTCATTTTACTCATTATCCTCTACTCTCCATTCCAAACAATCATGAGCCATCATTGATATGGACTACGGATGCTCCTGAGTGTGAAAATCTGTACTGGAGGCAGCTGCTCCCCAAATAGCTCCACATATGGCCACTGTTGAAGACTGAGCCACAGAGAATGAATAACTGCAGAAAGGTAAAAACAATCCTTTTGTTTTCTAGTGAAAAATATATCTATCTGTGGCTATCTGGGCCATCAGGCCACCTGTCACTTTAGTCAGCTTCTGAGTGTGTCCTCAGTGACTAGGGCCTGCCCCTGGAAAGCTAGAGGCTCACCTGAAAAGCTTCACACTCATTAATTAATAAGCCTTTGTACCTACCCTACAGTGGGTGCTATTTACTCCTTACCTTGTGGATAAGGAAGTGAGGCTACAGCATTCTTCAGGGATGTGTTGAAGGAGGGACAGAACCAGGACTTGAGCTGAGGACGTGGCTCTCAGACTACACTCTGACTCACCATAGCAGCTTCGGAATTGACTTAGGATAAGCTCCTAGTTCAAAGTTGGGAATTGCTTTAAGACTTTCAGTTTCACTGAGCAGCCAGTGTCTACTTGGGCAAATCACTTAATGCCTCTCTTCCTCACAGATAAACTTTGAGAATTGGACCAAGTTACACTCTGAGAGTCTATAACCAGAGCCTCTGAGGGGGACTCATCTGTCAAAAATTCTAGACAAGATTATTGGCTAAACTTCTTGCAGATTTCTGATTTTTTGGAGAAACAGAAATTGTAAATAGTGAAACCCTGTCACCTTTGACTATTGAAGTGATGGGATATGGTGACAATTAAATAACCACTAAATTCTTTACGTGGCCATGATTCCTCAATCACCCAAAATGAGGGATCCCCAGTTTCAGAAACTGATTAGCAGCATTGTAATCCACAACAAATATGGATTTGCATATTTGTAATCTAGGTTGTATCATGATATTCCATCAATATTATGCAGCATAAGGCATGAGATCTGAGGTGATGGGCACAGGACCTGAAGGCATGGGACAAAGACTTTGGAGAGAAAGTTTGTATCTACAATAGCATTTTCAAGTGTGTGTGTTTTGTGAGCAAATGAGTACACTTAGCACTTAGGAAGTACATCCTTTGCAGACACTACTCTGGTCATAGACTAGGGCTTGGGGAGGGGGTTGTATTCCCAAATATTTTAACTTATGTGGCAGACTAGCAATTAAGGAACAAATGTTTGTATGACCTTTATAGTTTATTTACTATGAAGAAATATGGAAAGAGATTTTATAGTGCAGACAGCATTATAAAATTCAGAATGCAGACAGCTATAACCAGACATTATCACCAAGAACTTCAGCTTGCTACCTTACTTTAGGTCAGGAGTGTAATCCATGGAACTGCCTTCTCCTGTCTGACCTGCAGCTGCAGCGAGACTATGTATGGTAACAAGTAGTCTAGCTTTCACCAATCTTGTTTTGCAGAACTACCTTGCTGAAGATGGCGAGTGAACAAGGGCGAGCTGGAAAAAGCACCTACTCTTCTAAATCAAGGCGGGGTCAAGCTGACCCACATGTGGTTTTACTTCCCGCCAGCACCGGTCTGCTATATCATCAGACTCCATGCATTTAGAGATAAAAATGTACGACAGTGTCCATTTTCATACAATGCTTCTAGGTGTGCCTGGGATGTGCCTTCAAACCCGTGCAAAAGTCTGGCAGGTAACAAAGGAAAAAGGAGCGAGGAGACCTTCCTGGCCTCCAAGCTGTCAGCTTACTGTCTCTTTCCCCTAATTGCAAACAAATGGACTCCCATTTCAGAAAGCTGCAGAACATTGAACTTGACAGTGGGGAGCATCTTCTGAGATGATCTGGTTCTCCATCAGCTCCTCCCATAGTACAGTTCCAGTCTCGTTTTAGTTTTTCTTGCAGAGGAGAGCATTGATAAATGGCGTCTAACTGGTGGGTTATTTTAAATCTACACATACCTTGCTTATCACAGTTTCCTTCCATGATTCTATCCCAAAGCTTGATGAAGTTTAAAACTGTATGGGCTTTAGGTAGTCCCTCCTGTGATTTTCCTGGTTTGCTCAGCCAGAGGAAGAGTGGAGGCAGGAAAATGTGGTAGGTGGGTGATGACTGGAGAGTCTGTTATCCACAGAGAGCATCTTTTAAGTCGAGGGGAATTTCTCCAATTAGTGCATTTATTAAACAAACAAACTTCAGTTTTTTGTTTTTTGGGTTTTTTTTGTTGTTGTTGTTGTTGGTTTTTTTGGTTATTAAAACCTTCAATTTGTTTTCCTAAAGTGCATCCAAGGCATATTCAGGAATCATCTGAAGACTCCTTCTGTGTTTACCTCTGCCACTATAATAGCAGGAGTAGAACCCATGTAGTGTTTTGTTTTGTTGTTTTGTTTTGTTTTGTTTGTTTTTTGTTTTTGGCCAGGGCATGACTTTTCTGACCCCTTCTTTACTTTTAAAAAGTTAAAACAATTTAAAGGTTGACTTCTAAACAAGTGTGTCCATGACACTGCTCCCCACCCCCACCCCCTCCGTGTTAGGCAAAGCTTCCAGTGATGCTTGCACTATGAGCATGCAGCCTTGGAAGATGGATCAGATAGCAGGGGCCCTGAAAACCGATCTTCTAAAATACCTCATATGGCAAGGGATGAAGGGATGCCTCAAAAAAGACTAGAGAATAATAGTTCTGTACCTTGTACTTACACAGCCCTAAGCTTCACAGAGCCGAGAGAGCTTTGCCAAATGCTCTTTACCCGAAAGCTCGTGATCTCCAACTTTACAGCTGGGGATGATGACTCGGTAAGGGGATTGCACGAGCCAAGCCAAGCTGCCCTGATGTTTTCCATGGTTTCCCACAGTTTCCCCATGATGTGAGGTGAATGAAACGCTTCATGTGCTAAGTCCCTCTCTTACCTTCTGACATAATAGAGCTGGTTAAAGCAATAGACCATCCAGGAGAACTCACAGAAGGACAGGAGTAATGGGCAAATGGTGTCCATGTGGACAGAGGACCACGAGAACTTCAGTAGACTGATTTGATCCACTTTCACCAGTTGCTATAATTTTTGTTACAGGAACAATTTCTGTGTCATCTCCCTAGTTATTAAGCATAACTACAGGGAGCCTTATACAGGAGAATCAAGTAATTTAAGGCTTATGTGGGAAAGTGAAAGAGCACATGGCCAGCTACAAACAACCTTGAAGGTGTTGGAAAAGTCTATTTTAAGATTCTCAGGAAGTATGGAAGAGTATGCTAATAGTGTGTTTAACCAGAATTTTAGGAAAAACCTCTTTTACATCTGTAGTAATAAGGGAATTCTTAGGGTGGTTCCTTCCTTTAAGTTAGAAAACCCTTTGTTCAGCTCTGATATGATACCTGCTCATGTTCTGCCCATGACATTTATACCTTGCATGGAACTGAAGTGACTGGTCTGTGTACTGGTCTCCCAGTGGAGTTCTAGTGCCTTTCCCAGTATCTATGTATCAGACTATATATATCTCCAATAGCAGAGCAAGAATTTAAAAAAAAAAAAAAAGTTCACTGAACTAAGCTGGATTTTCTTTTAGTCAGCAGAAAATTGCTACCCTCCATGGGCTAGAGTTAATTGGGGGATACTTTTGGATCAGACATTCTCAAGAGCTGCAATTTTGTGAAGTCCACAAAAATTGCCTACTTCCTCTAAATAGGGACCACTCCTTATAGAGATATATAAACCTGCCTCCCATGAAATCCCAATTTAATACCTGTTAACTTAATATATGCTAGGCACCGCACTGAGCACTTAAGGTTCATATCCTCACAATGGCCCTTTTGAGATTAAAGAGGAAGAAAATGGGTTCTGAAGTCAAACAAGCTCTCTGCAGCCAAGCAGCTGGCAAATTCATATGCACTGAACCTTAACCCTAATTTGTGCAAGCCCATATTCTCAAGACTAGTGTAAGCTTGAGGTGAGAAATGTGCATCATAGTGTTTATTAAGCACATTTGCATTATTATTATTATTACTTAGTTGAATTGAACTGAATGCACAGGGAGGGAGAGTGAAAGAAATTGGAATAATGTACATTGTAGATAGGTTGAAAGGAGCCAGCTAGGAATGCCTTGGGGAGAGAGAAAGGAATTACTATATATATATATATATATATATATATATATATATATATAGAGAGAGAGAGAGAGAGAGAGAGAGAGAGAGAGAGAGAGTATTCGTGTATTCGTGCATGCACATACTCAGGAGGTGGTGATACTTTATTAGCAGCCATCGGTCAGTACAAACTGGGGCAACAGCTGTTTGTGAGGGCAGAACAAAACTTCAAAGTGCCAAGACAGTCCACAGCATCTTCCAGATTTGTAAGCCTAGGCTGCGTCTTTCTTCATGACTCAGGATTTCTTTCTTCTTTTCTTTTTTGTTTTAAGGGAAAGGAGTTCTAAGCTTAATGAGTCAGCATTGGGCTTTAGAGGATTCACTTAGGTCTATTTGAGCTCTTTTTACATGCTTCATTTCCTAAGGGCTTGGCTTTGCCCTGAGAAGTGTTGGCTCTGATGAAGTATTGACTCTATCCCATTCATCACAAGCCTTCTCCAGAAGCTTGCTCTGTCCTTGGTAACTCAAAGTGAGATGAAGAAAGAAAACCTTGTGACTTGTTTGTGATCTTTACTGGGTTATGGGCTACAGGCAACTAATGTTGATACTTTTCCTGGAGAAATTTCTGGGCCTATGTGGAGTGTCTGAAACAGGGAAGGTAGCAGCTGTAATGATGGATAGGTCTATATCTATCATCAATAAAGGGAAGGACTGACCTCCAAGCTCCTTTTTCTTTAAATTTTATTATTCTCTCATACATCACATGCTGACCACAGTTTTCTCTCCCTCCAATCCTTCTATACTCTGTACCAAATCTGGACCTGTCCTTTGGGGCTTATACTTCTCTCTAAAGCAGTGGTTGTCAATGTATGGGACTCAACCCTCCTAAGGCTCTCATATCAGATATTCTGCATATCAGATATTTATATTACAATTCATAATAGTAGCCAAATTACAGTTATGAAGAAGCAATGAAATAATTTCATGGTTGCACATCACCATAGCATGAAGAACTGTATTAAAGGGTCACAGAATTAGGAAGGTTGAGAACTACTGATCTAAAGACTTATTTAGCTTATATCTAAATGTAGGACAAGAATAGAATTATCATAAATTTATGGGGAAATTGCATACTATAGCATATATTAGGAGACTGGTACCACACCTGATGTGGAGGCTTTAATGAGCCACATTGGCTCATGTATTTAAGCATTCATTTCTTAGTTGGCGACAGTGTTTGGAGAGGGTATGAGTCATTTAGGAGGAGCTACCATAGCGGAGGAATTACATCACTGGTGGTGGGCTGTAAGACTGATAGCGTTACCCTACTTCCTGTTTTCCCTCTGTCCTTCCTGTGTTGTGAATAAAGGTGTGATCAGGCAGTTTCCTGCTGGCAGAAATGCCTTCTCTGCTTTTATACACTTTAGCTCTCTGGAACCATAAACAAAGCAAGCTCTTTAAGAAGTTGCTTTTGGTCATGATAATTTCATCACAGACACAAAAGAGTAATTAAAACAGCATGTCTGGCATATTGATAAGCATTAGAAAACTGTATCTCACTCACTCAAAGGTAGACTCAGGCCATTGGCTCTGCTACAGTTGGAGTTTCCTTGTTTTTCTGCTCTGCTCTGCTTTCTTTTTCTTTCTGCCTTCCTTATTCTCTTCCATGTTTGTGGAGACAACCAGCTAGGAATACCACAGCTTACACAAACCTCATTTTTTTTTTGACTTATCACAGGATTCTCTGCAGGGACAACATTGCTCATTCTCTGCTGTCATCTTACTTGCCAAAAAGACTCCCTGCCCCCTTTGTTGTAGCTCCTAAGACATTACTATGTTCAGGGCTTCTAATGGTTTGATTTGAGTAAGAATGGCTCCCATAGACTTACATATATGAAATCTTAGTCATGAGGAAGTGGAACTCTTTGATAGGATTAGAAGGATTAGGAGGTGTGGCCTTGTTGGAGGAAGTGTGTCGGTGGCATCAGGCTTAAAGTTTCAAAAGGCTACACAAGGCCCCTGTCTGTCTGTCTGTCTGTCTGTCTCTCTCTTTGTCTACCTGCCTCTGTCTCTCTGTATTTTTCTTTGTCTGTCTCTCTGTTTCTATTTTTCTTTGTCTGTCTCTTTTTCTTTTTTCCCTCTGCCTGTCTCTGTCTGTCTGCCTCTCTCTCTCTGCCTATGGATTGGAATGTAGCTCTCAGTTATTGCTCCAGTACCATGATGTGCCATGCTCCCCACCACAATAAGAATGGACTAACCCTCTGAAACTCTAAGCAACTTCCCAACAAAATGTCCCCCTCCATTCTTTTATTTTAAAAGAGTTGTCTTGGTTGTGTTGTCTCTTTACGGCAATAGAACAGTGCCTAAGTCAGGGATACTTAACTCCCTGTTTTCTTTGCCCCTATTTCTGCATCTCATTAAGTTACTTAAAATACATGTTATCAGATTAAGTAAAAATGTCAAATGTATTGTCCCAATAGGTTCCACCTTCCAAAGAACTTGTAGATACTATGGAGACATGTTCCTTTTCTAGTACAGCCATCTTTTTCTATTCATGACAAATACTGTGGTAGTCTGAATAAGAATGGCCCCCATAGGCTATGGGATATTCTATTCCTAGATTCCCTTAACTTTGCTCTTATCAGTACTTGGTTAAGAAATTTTAGGAAAAACTACGATGTATAGGAAATAAGTCCAAGGTCTTAGACCATAAGGCTTCGGGATTAGGAAGTTCCTTGTTCCCCTGATTGCTGTGGAGACCAGCTGAGCTCTTCCTGTGCTTATCCTAACAATCACCCCCTCCCCCTTGTCAGAATGATTATCTTTGATAGGTAGGGGGACTGAGTCATACAGGAACTAAAGTAGCATCCTTAGGCCAAAGGAAAATAAGAGCCACAGCATTTGTTTGAACTCAAAGCCCCATCCTTTTTTTTTCTCATTTTAAGGAGTCTTCCCTTTTCTGACGTAGAATATTTAGCATTGCCAGTTCTCCTCTTGGTGTTTGTTGTAGTCACTGTTGTATTGCTGTGAAGAGATACCATGACCAAGACAACTCTTGTAAAAGAAAGAATTTAATTGGGGGCTTCTTTAAGTTTCAGTATTGTTATAGTTTCAAATATTGTCCAAAATCCTTGGACAAATCTTTGACTGCCACTAACTCAAGGACTTTCGAAATTGATGGTAGGGAAAAAAAATGTTTTCCTTTTCAAGATGCCACTTCAGTTCTGATTTGTAAGTAGGAAGATTTCTGGACTATAACACTCCCAATGTTTCATCATTACATCAGGGTTTAAAATATATGCATCTGAGGTCAACTGAGCATGCATGATGTGATTGAGGCCCCAGATAGAATTCACATACCAAAGCAAAACAAAAACTCAAACAAACGAACAAATAGTCACAAAAGAAAAGGCCTTGACCATCTCTAAGAATTGGCATTCCCAGCTTCAGAGAACAAAGCAGGTTTTGTCCATGACTATAACCACAGCACAATGCCTGGCACAGGAAACAGTCAATAAATACTTATTCAATGGAGACTGAACAAAGAGAAATTCTGATTATCTTTAAGGGCATCATAAACTTCTAAGTAGAAGGATGCTGGGTATGGTGTTTTATAGTCTATGCACACATACAAATGTAATTAAGGTATTGTGAAAACATTTACTATTTTAATCTGCAGATGTCCTCAAGGCCTGAATGTCAGGCCTAAGTGCTCCATATGAAAAGTGAAATCACGTTCTCAGCCTGTGTTATGGTTCTTTATCATGGAAACCAGTACCTGTTTTGTGCAGAGATGTTTCTCTGTGTTAAATTTGATTCCAGGTTTTTTTTTCTAATAGAATCCATGCATATTTTCTTTCTTATTTGTAAAACTTTGATTCTGTAGGAAATATAATCCTTATCTTTGAAGGATCCCTCAGCGATCAAGTGCCATTAGCTAGCTTGATCATGACTTCCTTTATGATTCCCTTACTTGTGGTGCCATTATCCTGTCAGGTTGACAGGCTCAGTCAGCACAATACTGGGTTACTGGAGGGAGCAAACAAAATGCTCAAATTTCCATAGTTATTTTTTGTCTTTTTATACACAGACTATACCATTTCTGATTCTACATGAGAAACAATTGTGATACATAGGTGGTAATAAAAGCTAGCTATCACTGTTTTATTGTTTTGGGTGGTCAGCATGGGTCATCTTTATGCAAGCAAGACTGGCCCTATTATGACCCTGTTTAAGCTTCTTCATTGAGCTCTACTTACTGTAGGAAATACAGTCTAAGCCCCTTTAGGACCTGAGGCCCCCATGGGTGTGGCCTCTGCTTGTTTTTTATGGCACCTACTTCTTGTCCTTTCCTTTGGTCTGAAACATGTTCTCTTTCTGTCCCCTGGATGAATCCTTTTATGCTTCCTCATTCAGCATGGGCTCTACCTCCGTGAGGAAGAAGCCTCCTTGAGGTCTCAAGCTCCCTTGGAAGCATTGCTGCTTTGAGGTCTCCCCTTAACAGGTGACATCTTCATGATGGAGTTTTGTGTTCTGTTCTTTCTGAGGACTGGTACCAGCAGTCTGCTGGGCATGACGATGCCTGCCTGTTTTGTTTTTACTGTTTCAGAATTAAAACGTAATATCCTCTCTGCTTTAACTTTTGTGTAGAAACTTAACAACTGTCAATCTGTATAAAGACTTCACAGAGTTTAGGCAGGGTTTTGTTTGCACCTTTCTATAATGAATCATTTACTCTTTCAGGTGATATGTTTCAGGTTACATTTTGTTGCTTCATTTTCTCTCTAGCTCCACTAAGTTGAAATCATGTGTACAAACTAATTTTAGCCTCCTGACAATACTATTTTTATTTTTGTTGATATCAAAATGTAACTGGAACAATTCTAACATTCCTGGTGAAGAAGCAACCCAGGCTTACTACCCAATGAGTCTAACAACTAAGAAGCATGGTGCTTTGTTGTAACCTACCCATCAATAGAAGAAAGGGAAAAGGTGGAAGATACACCAGGATATGCCAGAGAAGGCATGGTAGTAAGAGTTGATACTCCAAAGGCAACTGAACATCGCCTCCTAATCTGGACTTAATGTCTGTGGATGCTGGTGAGCTTTGGTATGCTTTTGCCTTACGAATTTAAAAGTTAGTGTGGACAGAGCCGAAAAGCAGCATATGGAAGCTTTAGGGGACCAGCAGAGACAAACCAATCTTTAGAGAGCATGTTGAAATAGCAGCCCTTAAATCAGGACCTATGATGCTTTGAAAGCTCCATCAACTCAATGTAAGCATGGCTGTCTTAAAAGGCGACACCATTTGCGCTGGCCATTTTAAGTAAATATAAAAGGAAAGTTGAAATTGGAAATCACGTGCCATGCCGTCAGTGTGCATGGGTCTTGTTAGTGCACAATAAAGTGGGTGTTCTGGTCGGCTTTTAAAGGGGGGACTCAGTGAGCCCAACACACCCCTTAAATAAGGATTCTCAGCTTCTTTTATTCTTGTTGGTTCTCAGAAAAGTCCTAGGACTGTGAAGAGATTAGGACTAGCATAGAGGGTGGGGAGAGGGAGAGGGAGGAGACTGAATACCATTCCTGGAATTAGGAGCCCCCCCTCCACTGTTTATCTCCCCAGCACCACTCAGCTGTTCTCTGTTGCACAGAAATAAAAGTTTAGTTTGAGAAGTATGTTAGAACAAAGCTGCAGAAATTGCCTGGAATTTCCTTCATTTTCAGCCATCTGGCTTTCATTGCTGACTCTGTTCCCCTCCTCCACATACATTTACCAAATCTTTTCAACACACACTGGCTGAGCTATCAAATGCTTATAATTAATAACAGTCATACATTTTTTAAAAAAAGTAGTGCGTTCTGGTTTTCTTTGGCTGCTCATGTCACTGCTATTATAAACCAGGGAGATAGTAACTTATTTATTAAGACTTAGCGCAAATCTAATCGAATTTAAGTCTTGAATTTAAAAATACATGCTCTCATGGAAATTATGACTATTGGCTAAACTTAAAGATGACCACGTATTTCTTTGAGTGACGATTGTGATTTTGTTTTTATTTTTCTTCATTTTTAATTTTTGAGGCAGACTTTGGTGCTCAGGTACCTAAGGCAGGTCTGGAATGCATGATCCTCCTGATTCCACATCTGAGTTCTGGGATTTTAGACACGTGTTTTTATACCTGGCAGTGTGTGTGTGTGTGTGTGTGTGTGTGTGTGTGTGTGTGTAGTGGGGATACAGGGTATTGAGCCCAGGGCCCAGTGCATGCTAGTCAAACACCTTGGCACTGAGTTACACCCCAGCACAGATCCTGTTACTACTGTTGTTATTGACAGAGTCTCATCCTGTAGCCTATGCTGTCCTGGAACTCAATATATAACCCAGGTTTACCACAACTCCATGGCAACACGCTTGCCTCAGTCCTTTAAGTACTGAAGTTGTCGTTGTGACTCACTGTACCCAGCATTCTAAAATGTTATCCCATTTTAAAGAAGAAAATGAAGATCTAATAATGTCTATAGCTTTTCAAAGGTTAGTGAAGAGTGTCCAAAGAGGCTTGGACCACAGTCTGCATCTACTTGCTCGTCTTTTTGAGTGTCCTAGGTGAGAAAACTTCACAGTGAGCAGTGCTAAGTGAAAACTTGAACCTTCTGAGCAATAAATGCAGTAAGATCTTGTTTATAAGTATCAGAGCCTTGTATATTTGTGTATGTTCACAAATATATATAAATTCATGGAAAGTAGTCTTGAAGCACATAAACTAAGCTACCAGCATGTCTTTCTTTGGGCAAGAAAGGGTGGGAAAAGTGACTAAGCTGGTAAAAGGGGGGAGGGAGTTACCTTTCTGCCCTGATTACTACTGCTGTGCTTGAGGGGGATTTTAAAAAAATCTTTTGTTTTAAGAATCTTGTGCCAAAATACACTGTAATCACATCATTTCTACCTTTCTTTCTCCCTCAAGTTCTTCTCATGTCACCTCATCTCATCTTGAATTCATGATCTCTTCTATAATCATTATTGTTATATTGTTTTACACACACACACACACACACACACACACAAACGCACGCACAATCTACTGAGTCTAGTTAGTGTTGCTTGGATGTACATGTGTTTAGAACTGACAACTTAGAATTGGAAAACCTATCAGGGGTTCATCCCTAGAGAAAACTGATTCTCTCCCCCTCAACATCTATTGATTGCCTGCAGTTCCTCACCCAGGGGTAAGGCCTTACGAACTTTTCTACCATATATAATGGCATTTTGGCTGGTATGGTCACTGTGCAGGCCATGTGCAGGCAATTATACTGTTCAGAGTTCATGATTGTAGCATCCCTGACATGTCAAAGACATTATCTCACAGTAGCCATTTTGATCCTCTGGCTCTTTCCATCTTTTTACCTTCTCTTCCTTGATGTTCCTTTGAGTTTTAAAGGATAGGGCTCTTCATGAGCTACTTAGATAATTAGAGCACCCAGAAAGTTTTGTTTTTTAATAAATTGGGAACAGAGACTGACTTCTTTCTCTACAATGGCTCTGGCTTCTTTTTAAAATCTTCTTGGAGCCAACCTTACTCACTGATGGTAGACTGGGGAAAATGATATAGCCCCTGAGACTCAAATTGCTTAGTGTTAAACATGCACAAAAGAGTTTCCTTCTCTATGCTAATAACTCCTTTCCTATCAACTGCAGCAAAACTGCATCCAATGTTTTATGGCCAATTTTAGAGACTATTGAAAAGGAGTAAATATTTATTCTCACAGTCTGATCCCTGCCTTCCCATAACCAACCTTTCCATAGGCCATTGCTAACAGCCACTTGACCTCTTTGTCCCTGTCCCTTCCATTAATGCTTACTTTGTATTCTCCTTTACTTTGAGTATACTCTTCTGTATATAAGTGATAACATAAATGCTATAATCATATTTATATTTTAGTTTGACAATTAAGACTTTGAGTTTATGAAAAGGATTCTAATAATGGCATTTTAAATGTCACTTGGAAGACAGAAGGGAGGGATAAAGAGGATAGAAATAGCAGTGATACTTTTGGGCTCTCATTCACAGCATGGTCTAAACTTTGCTTATTACAAACATGGCCTCCAGCTGAACAATCACCTGCCACCTATTGGTTCCTAGATCGTAGATATCAAGAGAGAAGGATCAAAACATAAAGCTGAGAGCAAGGACTTTAAAATCTAGCTCCTTCAATAGAAATTCCTGCTTTTTAAAAGTTATTTAAAGAGGATAAGCATTGTACACATGCAGGCATATATACCCAGAAATACACACAAAAGCTGGAAAAGGTCCTTCCACCTGGAATGTGCCTCTCCTGCCATGAGTGACCAGGCCTGAAAGCTGCATGTGGGAACACTGGCAAAAGTCAGACATGTGCTTCTGATACAAACTCAGTTTCAGATAGAGAAATCAGAAGAACCATGTGTGTCTCAGAAGCTGCTCCAGAAAGACAGAGGCCTTTGGTGCACTGAATGCTGCAGCATTAGTCCCTGCATAGGTGAGACTGGTAGCTTCCTCACTGGCAATCATGAGCATTGGCAATTCCCCAAGGATGGAGGCATATCTTAACCCAAAGTCATTTCACAGACATCAAAAGTAAAGACTTGAAGCATTTCTGTATGTTGCATAGGAATGCTGTGCTTTTCATTTTTTCAAAAAAGCACATGGATTTCAACAAAGGCCAAGAGCATAAAAGAGTATAGAAAGTTTGGATCCATCATAAGATACATCAAAATACACAAGGAACACATAATAATGCTTGCTAAAGAATGGCCAACTGAAGATCTAAGTGAACTCTGACTGGACTAATGTAGAGGAGAAGGGTGCATGGCTACATCTCTACCAAACAAATGTGTATACATCTTACTCCAAGGGGATCAGGAAGAGAGGGCTGCTCTGAAGGTATCCCAGAATAGTCTTCAGGAGAATCAATTACAAAATAGCAGGGTAAATTAATCTTAGCCCTTTGAGAGTGAGAAAGTATACTTGTGTCATGTTTTAATAATAATGATGATGATGATGATGATGATGACAATTTCTGCTCAGAGAAAGGATAGATTCAGTGAATATGCATACCAGCAATTTTCTCCCAATCCAAGTACTGATTCCTTGGCCTTGCCTCAGCTCATCATAGCCATGGGATGTGCTAAAAAGACACTTCATATTTCCTAATGATGGCAAATGAGCAGGATATAAAGGACAGCAGTTGACAACACACAGAAGAGCTGATAGCTGTGTTAAACTTCTGCCTATGGGATAATGAATAATCACTGGATATTTGCATGGAGCATGGAACCTCATGTTGTCTTGTCCAGTAATTTCATTCATGGGGAAACAGAGAGAACAGGCAACTTGCTAAGGCTACATAGCTAGATGGTGACAGGTACGACGAGACCCAGCCCTGTTGACCTTGTAGCCAAGTGCCTAGCAGCCTTCTTTTAATATGGAAGACTGTCACCAAGTAGAGGAGTTTGTATTCCTTTCTAATCAACTAAAGTCATAGGGTCATACCCTTGGACAGCGGAGAGTTTGAGATAATTGAGGAACTAGTTGCCCCAGGGACACATGCATATAGCAGTCATGTTACAAACTTGCTTGGGATTTAACACACTGGATATAGCTTCTCTTTGTCTGCTTCTCTCTGCCCAGCCCTTGACACTGTTTTCCTGGCTGTTGTTCTGATGTGTAGGGCGCTGTTCCAGGCAAGTGGCTGGCTTTGGAGGATGTGGCACAGTTGGCCAAGGTCACATCTATATTTGAAGGGGAAAGCTCAGTCTTGGCATTCAGATTAATACATGGAACGACTATGGTGACCAGACAGTCACCATGGAGCTGTGTCACCTGATTGGAGAAGGCCTGAATCTGTTTCTTTCAAATCCAAAAGTAAGGAATCTCCTAGAGCTGGCTGAGAGAGAAGTCAATTGGCATACAGCTTTACCAGCAAACTACTGTTAGCACCTGAAAACAGTAGAGTGTCTTCTTTTGCAGAGAAATGAGAACTATTCAGAAGCATGATTCTTTTCATATCAAGGACATGACCTTATCCAATAACATTCTTCAATGCAGCTGTAGATTTGCAAGCCTGCCTTTAGGTCCTCAAACATATCTCATCCAAACCAGAATCGTATAGGGGATTTGCTCCAAAAAGTATCTAAAAGGCAAATTTCCTGAGACACCATAAAATCACGTGGACCAAAGCAGTGATTGGATTGATTAGCAAAGACTCAAGGTTGGGTGATAATAAGACACAGGCAAGGCTGAACAATGAAATGCTCTAATTGATTTTACGAATGTGGAATGATACACACATGCCCCCAAGCATGCTAGAATGAATCTGTATGCTGTGTGCACACAGATTTCACAGTGGGTCCATTATACCACCCAGATGCTTCAGTACCTTATACTCTGTGATTTGAAAGCCAGTTTATTACTATGGTTCAAGGCTTTGGGATACGGGCTAAAATGTAGCATAGATCATGAAGTCTGTGGTCAGTTCATTTTCACTTTAGGGGAAAGTAACAGAGTGCTACATGCACATAACATCCACACCATAAATTTGCTCAGTGCATGGAGCCTCTGGACTATATGACCATTGATTGGGATAGAATTCCAGGGCCCTGCTTTCAATTAAATTTAAGTGGATTTGACTAGAAGCTTGAACTGATGCTAATTGGCTTTCAAAACACTGGGTAACAATAAGCGTTCCTCTGTTACCCATAGAGAGATGCACCCAGTTCAGCACATGCTCCTGGATGGCAGGGGCAGCAACACATTCTTTACCTTGCTGGGCAGGGATCCAAGTTACAGGATTTCAGGAGCTGTGGGGGCCGTCGGCTGGTCACACACAGGTTCTCATCAGCGAGCTCCTGGGTCTGTTTGTTCAGGCAGCTCACCACAGCCTCCTGGACACCTGTGTACAAATCACACTGTCAGGCCAGAGTGTAGCGTGGGTGTGTGTTGGGGTGATGAAGTGTAGACAGGCAGCTGGTGGGAGGTCTCTGATCGGTGGGACTCTCATTCCACATTAGAGGCTACCGTTTGAAGCACACACTGCCAATCTTATTAAGCATCACTTGATCTAGGGCTAGGAGTGTAGCTCAGTGGTTGGGTGGATGCTCAGCATGAACAAAGCTCTGGGTTTGTATTCAGGCACCACCATTATTTAAAAGTAATTATTCCACTGGAACGGAGGAATTCATGAGCCTGTGACCTCTCCCAGTATACCTCTTGAGGAAGACAACTTTCTGAAAACGTAGATGGCTGAAATGCTTTAACAATGCTACCAGGCAGTCCAGCAACTCTTGAAATTAGTGTTGAAGATGCTAAAAATTAAATCTACCACATGACCCAGCTATACCACTCCTTAGTATATGTCACAGGATTCAACAGCCCAATTCACAGATACTTGCTAGCTCAGCCATACTCACTGCTCCTTTATTCACAATATCCAGGAAATGGAAACAGCCTAAATGTCCTCAACTGATGAATTAATAATGAAAATGTGGTATGCATACAGAATGAAATACTATTCAGTTGTAAAAAATATCATTAATTTTGTAGGCAAACAGATATAACTAGAAAAGATGATTAAAGGTGATTAAAGTCACCTAGACATAGAAACATACATAACATGTTCTCTCTCATCTGAAGTTCATACTTTCAGATCTTCAAATATGAGTATATAACCTGGAGTAACTATTAGATCAGGACAGGGATCCTTGCCAGTGTAGAGGAATGGGGGAGAAATTGAAGGGGTGCATTTCATCAGGGTACAAGTAATTTAAGGAGGACATAGGAAGATGGGGGATTTAATTAGGAAGTGGGGAGCTTAATACAGAAAAAGGAATGAGGGTAAAATAACAATGATATCTGAAAAAGTCAATGAAGTATTAATACCTAAAATGATATAGCGAGTGCGCGCGCGCGCACACACACACACACACACACACATACACACACACACACACACACACACACACACAGCTTAAATGAAAATTTTTGTCTGGCCTGACAATGCTTCCCTAAGTATCCACAGAATATTTACAAAAATCCAAACACCAGGCATGAGAAACTCCGTTTTGAATTGGTCAGGGTTGTTCCAAGACTCCCCAAACATAGGCTATTGTGGTGTTCTTGCTTGCTTTCTAGACATTGAAAACGACATGTTCTTTGGACACACGACTGAGATGATCTCTGCCAGTTTTGATATGAAAACCTCCTCTCTGAGGACTAAATTGGACTAAAGACCTACTTACCAACAGTAAAGTCATGCCTGATACTGGAAAACCCAGTCAATTAACAGGAGCTAGTGAAATGATGGATTTAGCAGAGAACCTGTTAGGGCCACATAATTCCTAACTATGTTCTAAATATTTATCCTTCTACCCACAGATCGGTATAGGTCTCACCCATCATCAAAGAAATGTCTCCTTGCAACAGACAGAGATCATCACAGAAAATCACAACCAATCAAAATGTGTGCTGTCCAGCCCCAATTGATACATCTAAAACACATCACTTGCACCTAAGGCTCAGGAATCATAGTGAAGGAAGGGACAAAAAGATTATAAAACCCAGAAAAACAAGAAGTTAAAGATGTCTCCTAGAAATATCAGAGAACCTATACACATAATGCCTTATCAACATGCCTAAACTTTACCTGAATAAGACACCAATAGACATGCTAACATGAACAGGAAATCTAATAGGCCCTCAACCCTAGACAAAGATAACTACAGGTAACTAAGGAATGCTAAGAGCAAGAGAACTGGTCTTTCTTAGTGAAGAGACCTCAAACAAATTAATACCAAGTGTTATTCAGCCCTAAAATCATAAACATATGAGTAACTTTATCTGAACTGAGCAGGTTGTACTTATATGTTTAGGAATACACACACACATATTTTGTGTGTATGTATGTGTATGTTAAAGAAACAGAGGCCATGAATTTGAGACAGATCAAGGGAAGATACATGAGAAAAGTCGAAGGTAGGGAAGGGTAAATGGTGTAATTATATTTTAATATAAAAAATTAAGAAAATGCTACCAGACTTTATAGCCACTGGTAGTAAAACATGATAATTTAGTGTAGAAGGAGCAGAACAGAGTAACAGGGTAACCATTAACAAAGCAACAAATGAAAAGAGATACTAAGAGATCCAATACCAAACATTATATTTTAATGAAGGAGAGATAGTTTAATGCAAGAGGGGCATGACATCACATTTTCATGTCTAGCATTTTAAAGCTGCTGTGTTCCTGTGTCTTTAAATCAATGACTCTGTTCCTGCTGGCTTTGTTTTGATTCTCTTTAATTTCTTCAGTGACTTAGGTTGACTTTGGAAGTTGAAACAATAAATAAAATGAATAATGATTATTGCCATAGGAAAAAATATCCCCACAGACACCTGTACAACCTAGATGGTGTTAGCATAATGTTTTGAGCAGTGACTGAAAAGGTTACTTGGTAGATAACTCAAGATGGTCTACAGGGTACCCTGTGAAGACTTTCATGGAGCATAAACCACTTAACTGAACAAACATTTTATTCTATTGCCTGGAGTTGTAACATCTAAGATATACAATGTCCACTATGGCTCAGGTACTGTAGCTAAGTACTTAGCATACATCATTTATTCTCTCTACAATTCTATGAGGCTAGCACTATTTAAACCCTAGTTACAGAAATGGAAACTGAAGCTTAGAAGCATGAAAAGGCTTTCCTGAGGTCACGTGGTTGCTGAGTGGCGAAGCTGAGTATGTCCGAGGCTCTAAGAACTCACTGACAGCATTAACACTTAAAAATACCAAGAGGCTGTCATATCTGCTTCCCTAGACATCTTCAGAAATAACCTAGACATTTGTCTGGAATCATTTCAGCAGCATGCAGTTTTAGGGAAGTGGCGTGACAAGACATTCCTGCTAATTTACTTTCAGCCATATACAGTTATATATGCAAAGATACCCACATCTAAAGATATAGATCTAATCTTAGAACTTTGTATTTAGTGATAACTGATATATGGATATCCACTCTTCTCCTCCTCTCTCTCTCTCTCTCTCTCTCTCTCTCTCTCTGTCTCTCACATCTTGTTTAACCAAATGATATCTAACAGAATATGAATACCTATTGCTTGTTAGTTTTTTTCCTATCTACCCTTGATTTTTGAGTCTCTCAAATAAGAGAATACTTCCTAAGTTGATGTTACATTGACCTAGGTCAGCAAGCAAGGGCATCATTTAATAAGTGGCACTGCAAAACCAGAATCCAAATTGGTTTCCTTCCATCTGAGATATTATTTTTGTCCTTAATAGACTGTGGTATTTGTCATGCCTCTAATATGGCCATTTCAGCATTTTATTCCTTTTCCCCTAAGTTTTTATGGCTTCTAAATTTTCTTTAATTTGTGATGGCCAGATCAGTGTAAAACATTTAAGATTTATGGCTATTCAAATCATTCTATTATAGTATGTAATGCCAACTGTGGACAGGTTTCCAAACTGCAAATTCATGGTATGACAATATAACTAAACAGATCACAAAATATTGTTGCTTCCATCTGTGATTTCCCAAAGGGATGGTATAGGATTCTTAAAGCCATGATGACAAGCCACTGCATGCAGCTTACTGTTATGGTTTTAATCTGAGCTATCCCCTAAAGGTTCATGAACTGGGGCTTTGGTTGCCAGCTGAAGGGAACAGTATTGAATCCTGAGGCTGCTACCAATGCTGTTAAAATACTTTAAAAATGCCAGCAAGCCTAGAGCCACTGATGCCAAAATGTGATAATTTAATGCATAGGGAGCACTTCATGGCACAGTAACCAAGACCAAACAAATTATCTGAAACCTTGCTGGGTGTGATAGCTCATGCCTGTAGTCCTTGAACCCAGGAAGGTAAGGCAGGAGGACCGTTGCTGGTGTGAGGCCAGATTGCTACATAGTAGGTTCACCATGAGTTCTGGGCCAGCATAGGCAACAGAGTGAGACCCTATCTCAAAAGAATCAAAAGTCTAAACAACAACACAATTTCTGGGCCTAATCAGTGATTTCCTTTGATAGATTCATAGTACAATGGCTGGGTGTAGGGAGGAAGGTGGGTCACTGGGAGTGTGCCCTGCAAAAATACATCAGCTTTCTCCCACAATGAGGATGATAGGAATACATTTTCTGTGCATCCTGGTCCTGCTGCCATGACACTCCACCTAACTACAGGCATAGGAGAGTGAAGAATGCTAACTATGGACTGGAATCCCTTAAACTGTGAGCCAAAGTAAAACTGTTCTCCTTTGAAAATGTTTTCCTCAGTTATATGTCACAGTGATGGAAACACTAACAGCCATGCTTACTGTCGCATGCAGGATCTGGAGCTGTGCTATGCTAGAAATGATTTTCTAAATCACACAACAGCTTTCACAAGGAGTAAAATATCTAGGAATACATTCTACTAAATAGCTGAGCAACCCTTCCACAGTAAAATCCTTAGAAGAGGCAAAGACTTCATCGTACACCTATAGATAAACAGATTTAATAATATATAAATAGCTGTATAAATGTGGTTTACAGATTCAATGCGATTCCCATCAAAATTCAAGTGACATTGTCCATAGAAGTGCAAAACACAATCCTAGGTTTCATATGCAACCACCAGAGGCCCTAATCACTAAAATACTCCTTTGTAGAAAGAACAACACTGAAAGTGTCACAGTACCCAATCTTGAATTATTCCAATGAAACCAGCACAAAACCAGGCCAGTATTCCAGTAGAAAAGAACAGAGCACCCAGAAATAAGGTCACAAGGTTATAGAAACCTGATATTTGATAAAGGTATAACAACCATACACTGGAGAAAAGACAGTGTCTTAAGATGTATTAGGAAAAACTCAATTATCATGATAGAGAAAATGATTCAAAATGAATCAAAGACCTTATGTACGGCTAGAAAGTTTACAGGTGAAGCACTTAAGGATATAGGTGTAGGCAAGAACTTCTGAACAGGTTTCCAATAGCACAGAAAATGAAACAAATCCTTGAAAACTGTGTACCAGGCAGGTATTAATATTAAGGATAAACAGAGATTGCAGAAATTAAACGCACACACAACCAAACTCCAATCAACAAATGAGCCAATGAACTGATGGGCAGTTCTTAATAGAAGAAATATATGGCTGGAGAGATAGCTCAGTGATTAAAGGTGCTTGCCAAACTTGAGTTGCTCTGACAACTCAAGTTTAGGTCCCTGGCACCATGGAAAAAGCCAGAGGCAGCAGCATGCATCTGTAATTCCATGTTTCTCTGTTGAGATGGGAGGTGGAGAGGAGAATGGCTGGAAGCTTGCAAGATAGTCAGATAGCATGGCAAAGTGTCAGAAACAAGATGGAAGGTAAGAACCAACTCCCAAACTCATTTTCTGACATCCACATGCATACCACAGTAGTTATGTGCATCAATGCACACACAGTACACAACTATCCACATACATCCACACACACCACACACTACTAAAAAGGATGAGAAGACAGATGAGAAAAGAGGAGGAGGAGGAGGAAGAAGAAGAGAAAGGAGGAAGGAAGGAGGGAAAAGGAAGAAAGAGGAGGAAAAGGAATAGGAATAGGAATAGGAAGGAGGAGGAGGAGGAACAGGAGGAGGAGGAGGAAGAGGAGGAAGAGGAGGAGGAAGAGGAGGAAGAGGAGGAGGAGGAGAAATAAATACCTGAACAATGTTAAATATCCTTAGCCATCAGAAATGTAAATTAGAACTCCCTTAAGATTCTATTTTACTCCAATCAGAGTACCTCTCACTGAAAACCAAATGGCAAAGAATGCTGATGAGCATGTGGAGAAAGAGGAACTTTTATTCACTTCTGGTGGGAATGAAAGGTTGTGCAGCCACTATGGAGGCAATATGGAGGTTCCTCAAGACACTGAAAACAAAACCATCATCTAGCTGTGCCATTCTTGGGTGTATAACCAGAGGCTGTAGATAGGTGTGCAATTGAGATACTTGCATATATGTGTTTGTAGCTGTGCTATTCATAATAGCCAGGAAGTGGAACCAGGTTAGATATTAATCACAAACAGCTAAGAAAAATGTGTTGCATGTACACAGTGGAATTTTAGACAGCCATAAAAAAATAAAATCATTGCATTTGTGGGAAAATGAATGTAACTGGAAATCATTATGTTAAATGAAATAAGCCAGTCTCCAAAAGACAGATATCATGTATTTTCTCACATGTGTGGATTCTCTCTTTTGTTCTCTCCTGCATGTATGTGTGTGTGTGAGTGTATATATGCATGTGTATCTATATATGTGAATCTACGTATTTATATGTTACAAATTGAGGAAGGAGAGGAATAGATTTTCAGAGGGGTGGGAAGTAGAGAAATTTGTTTTACGTATAAAAACAAACAGAAAGGGAAGTAGCTGGAAGATGTGGGATGGGGGATTGAGAGCGGAGGGGAAGGGAGAGATTGAGAGGGAGAAGAAGGGCATGAGTGAGGATGCCATAATGAAATCCAATACTTGTATGCTAACTTGATAACAAATAAGACATTTTCTACTAACTTGCCTACTTGATAGCATTTTAGAAATTCTAGAAAACATATTTGTGTTTTATTCTGGCTGTGGAAAGCCTTACGAACCTGGGGTGATCTCCAAGAACTCTGAGGCTGTAAGTGACCAGAGAGCTTGCCATGTGCCTTACATGAAAGTACCTGCTTTAGGTTTGTGAGGGCTGGAACTTGTTTGTTCCAGCCCTCTTTGTTTATAGAATGCAAGTACTTACAAGATGGCAAGGAATGGGGTACAAAAGGCAAGGGTTCTGCAGGACATCAGTAATCTCCCTTGGATTTCAAAGCCCAACTATTACTTCTTCAGAGCATTAATCACAGCAGATCAAAAGCACCTATGGGGTAGCCACAGCCTGAGATCAAGGAGCACGCCACAGTTACTAAGTTTTAATCTAAGGAATTATAAAACAATGTGCTAGGCTCTGCAACACTGTGTATTAAGCCTCTTTTGCCATGGGACCAGTTGTGTGGACATTCTTAGGTGGGGGAACCCAAGACAGAAGTACATGGGGCCAACCCCGTGATCAACATAGTTCATTTTTCTAGGATGAACACATCGATGACTAACTAATGGGCAGGGCAGTCTAACCACAGAGGGAAACAGACTGAAAGGGAGGATGGGGTGCCTGGAGGAGAGGACCATGGAGGGAGGTGCTGTCCTGAAATAGGTAGTGTGGTAAGAATGGGATGGGCTCTGTGCTCCCAGGATTCCTGGCACTGGGAGGAAGGCAAAAATGTGCTGTAGCTTTCTAAGTTCCTGCTCCATGGAAAAGGACTAAGAGAGTCCTGCACCCATACATATCATGTATGTTTGTATATGTATGAGAGTGCAGTGTATGTGTGTGATATGTATACTTGGGTTTGCTAGTGCATATGAAGATGCCAGATGAAGATGTTGGGTGTTCTGTTCCATTATTCCCTGCCTCATTTCTCTGAGACAGGATCTCTCACTGAGCCTATAGCTGTCAGTCAGCAAGCCACAGCAATCCTGTCTCTTTCACCCCACAGTTCTCAGATTACAGTCATGCAGTTACCCAGGCACACCGAGGTTCTATGTGCTAGTGGGATCTGAACTCAGGTCCTCATGTTTGCATAGTAAGCACTCTCACCCACTGAGTGAGCAGTCTCAAGGATCCCCTGAAACCAACCTTGCAAAAGTAATGGAGAACCTGTGTTCAAGCACAGTATATTCCAACAGAAGGGTTCTCCCCTTCTGACAAAAGGAGAAGAGAGGAGTAAGAAGGAAAAGTAGCAACCAGTCCAAGATGCTACCCTAATATCTGCTGGAGCCAGTGCCCCGTTTTTCCTAAGCTAGACTTTCAAGTTGCCTTGACAGCTAGGAAGTTAATACCTCAGTGCTGCTTAGATTTAGAATGGCCTTTCTGGATCACATCCATCAATCCACTCATAGGAAGTCACAGCACAATGCATACGGGACAGTAGGACACCATTTCCAGGTCTGAGGACATTCATCTTCAAGCAGGTGAACTTTTCCATGTTTATATTTCCCAGAATTGTCCAATAGTTGCATGATATTTGATGATAGCTCTGCAAGCCTCAGCCACCAGCTACAAATTGAAAGCACTTAACTAGCTCCTCTACTTACCACTTCTGCTAGGTGAAAGATTAACTTTGTTCTATCCAATTTTATCTCTTCAGATTATAGAAACAATAAAATTAGCCTTGCTGGCTCTAGAACTCCAACTAATTTAAAATCTGTTGTTAATACTGCACATTTTAAGTCGGTATCAGCAAAAGTGATTAAAAATATATGTAATCAGTGGCAGGAGACCTCTGCCTGGGCCACCAGGGCTCCATAGCCAAATAGTGCCAGGAGAAAGCTAGACTCCCAGGTGTGTGGGCAAGCCTGTCTGCTCAGAGGGACCCACTTGGAATCCCCAGGACACAGGGACTAAGGAGTGGTCTTCTGGTTTCTTTCAGTGGCCAGGGAGTGGATCCTGTGACACAGGGCTCCATACTCAAATAGTGCCAGGAGAGAGCTGGTATCCCAGGAGTGCTGACACAACTTCAAGCAAAGGCAAGACCACCACTTCTGTTCAAATTCACTAGATCAAGAGGGACCCTTGCAGAGCCATCAGGACACAGGAACCAAGGGATAGCTGGGGACTAGATCCTTCTGGTTTCTGTCTGAACCCCAGAGTTAACCCTGTACCACAGCTCTCCAAACCCAAATTCCTCTCAGAGAGAACTGGTCTTCAAGGAGTATTGACACTTAGGCTTGCAGGAAAGACAAGCCACAGTCAGAGAGAGTAAGACCAGCTAACACCAGAGATAACCAGATGGCCAAAGGCAAGGGCAAGAACATAAGGAACAGAAACCAAGGCAACTTGGCATCATCAGAACCCAGCTCTCCCACCACAGCAAGCCCTGGATACCCCAACACACCAGAAAAGCAAGACTCAGACTTAAAATCACATCTCATGATGATGATAGAAGATTTTAAGAAGGAAATAAATAACTCTCTTAAAGAAATACAAGAGAACACAGGGAAACAACCAAAAGCCCTTAAAGAGGAAACAGAAAAATCCCTTAAAGAATTATAGGAAAACACAATCAAATGGGCAGAATTATGGGAAAACACAATCAGACAAAGGAAAAGAACAAAACCATCCAGGAACCAAAAAAAAAAAAAAAAAAAAAGAAAAGAAAGAAAGAAAGAAATAGAAACAATAAAGAAATCACAAAGGGAGACAACCCTGGAGTTAGAAAACCTAGGAAAGAGATCAGGAGTCATAGCTGTAATCATCACCAACAGAATACAAGAGATAGAAGAGAGAATCTCAGGTGTGGAAGATACCATAGAAAACATTGACACAACAGTCAAAGAAAACGCAAAATGTGAAAAGCTCCTAACCCAAAACATCCAGGATATCCAGGATATCCAGGATACAATGAGAAGACAAAACCTGAGGATAATAGTTATAGAAGAAAGTGAAGAGTCCCAACTTAAAGGACCAGTAAATATCTTCAACAAAATTTTAGAAGAAAACTCCCCTAACCTAAAGAAAGAAATGAACATAAATATACAAGAAGCTTACAGAACTCAAAATAGATTGGAGCAGAAAAGAAATTCCTCCTGTCACATTATAGCCAAAACACCAAATACACAAAATAAGGAAAGAATATTAAAAGCAATAAGGGAAAAAGGTCAAGTAACACATAAAGGCAGACCTATCAGAATTACACCAGACTTCTCACCAGAGACTATGAAAGCTAGAAGATCCTAGGCAGATCTCATACAGACTCTAAGAGAACACAAATGCCAGCCCAGGCTGCTATACCCAGCAAAACTCTCAATTATCATAGATAGTGAAACCAAAATATTCTATGACAAAACCAAATTTGCACAGTATGTTTCCACAAATCCAGCCCTACAAAGAATAATAGATGGAAAACACCAACTCAAGGAGGGAAACTACACCCTAGAAAAACTCAAACTTTCAACAAACTCAAAAGAAGATAGCCACACAAGCATAAAAATAACATCAAAAATAACAGGAAGCAATAATCACGCTTCCTTAATATCTCTTAACATCGATAGATTCAATTCCCCAATAAAAAGGCATAGACTGACAGACTGGATCCATAAACAGGACCCAGCATTTTGCTGCATCCAAGAAACCTACCTCTGTGTAACGTACCTCAGAGTAAAGGGCTGGAAAACAATTTTCCAGGCAAATGGTTGCAAGAAACAGGCTGAAGTAGCCATTCTAATATTGGATAAAATCAACTTTCAAGCAAAAGTCATCAAAAAAGATAAGGAAGGACACTTCATACTCATCAAAGGAAAAATCTACCAAGAAGAACTCTCAATTCTAAACATCTATGTCCCGAACGCAAGGGCACCCACATTCGTAAAAGAAACTTTACTAAAGCTCAAAGCACACATTGCATCTCACACAATAATAGTGGGAGACTTCAACACCCCACTCTCATCAATGGACAGATCTTGGAAACACAAACTAAACAGAGACACAGTGAAACTAACAGAAGTTATGGACCAAATGGATTTAACAGATATCCATAGAACATTTCATCCTAAATCAAAAGAATATACCTTCTTCTCAGAACCTCATGGTACCTTCTCCAAAACTAATCATATAATTGGTCACAAAACAAACCTCAACAGATATAAGAAGATTGAAACAATCCCATGCCTCCTATCAAATCACTACGGATTAAGACTGGTCTTCAATGGCAACAACAATAACAGAAAGAACCACATACACATGGAAGCTGAACAATGCTCTACTCAATGATAACTTGGTTAAAGAAGAAATAAAGAAAGAAATTAGACTTCTTAGAATTTAATGAAAATGAAAGTACAACATACCCAAACCTATGGGACACAATGAAAGCAGTGTTAAGAGGAAAACTCATAGCTCTGAATGCCTCCAAAAAAGAAACTGGAGAGAACATATACTAGCAGCTTAACAGCACACCTGAAAGCTCTAGAACAAAAAGAAGCTTATACACCCAAGAGGAGTAGAAGGCAGGAAATAATCAAATTAAGGGCTGAAATCAACCAAGTGGAAACTAAAAGAACTATACAAAGAATCAACAAAACCAGGAGCTGGTTCTTTGAGAAAATCAACAAGATAGATAAACCCTTAGCCAGACTAACCAGAGGGCACAGAGACAGTATCCAAATTAACAAAATTAGAAATGGAAGGGAAAATATAACAACAGATTCTGAGGAAAATTAAAAAATCATCAGATCCTACTACAAAAGTCTATACTCAATAAAATTGGAAAATCTGGATGAAATGGACAGTTTTCTAGACAGATACCAAATACCAAAGTTAAGTCAAGATCAGATAAACCATCTAAACAGTCCCATACCCCCTAAAGAAATAGAAACAGTCATTAAAAGTCTCCAACCAAAAAAAGCCCAGGACCAGATGGGTTCAGTGCAGAATTCTATCAGACCTTCAAAGAAGACCGAATATCAATACTCTTCAATGTATTCCACAAAATAGAAACAGAAGGAATACTACCCAATTCATTCTATGAGGCCACAGTTACACTGACACCAAGACCTCACAAAGACCCAACAATAAAAGAATACTTCAGACCAATTTCCCTTTTGAATATTGATGCAAAAATACTCAATAAAATTCTTGCAAACTGAATCCAAGAACACATCATAATTATCATTCACCATGACCAAGTAGGCTTCATCCCAGGGATGCAGGGATGGTTCAATACCCAGAAATCCATCAATGTAATACACTAGATAAACAAACTCAAAGAAAAAAAACCCACATGGTCATTTCATTAGATGCTGAAAAAAGCATTTGACAAAATTCAACATCCCTTCATGATAAAAGTCTTGAAAAAATCAGGAATTCAACGCCCATACCTAAACACAGTAAAAGCAATATACAGCAAACCAGTGGCCAACATCAAACTAAATGGAGAGAAACACACACACACACACACACACACACACACACGCACACCACACAAACATATATATATTCAAAGTATATACATATATGAAACATTCAATTTGGGTGACTATGGAATTTGGAGATAAAAACACATCCATTTGAATTGGGAGTCATTCCTTGTATTTGACAGTGCAGTTGGGCATCATGGTGCATGCTTGTGATACCAGCACTCAGGAGGCTAGGGTTGAGATTACACAAGTTCAAGGATAGCCTGGGTTAGATAGTGATACCCTGTCTTAAAAACAAAACACAAAATAAAAGAAGCAATGGCAGCCACCAACTACATCCAGACTTTCCCCTGACCTCTTGGCTCCTATAGGATCTCAGAGACCTGAAAAGTTTATTTAACAAGTCTCCCACATTAGGCATGAAAGAGAGGACACGCTGAAAGAGAGGGAACCACACCAAGTAAATACAGCATATTAGCCGAGTTCCAGGAAGCTCTCTCCTACAGTCATTTGGAAGAATTTCGATTTTAAAATACCAGGGCTCTCCATTAAAACACTCCAACAATTCCAGGGCTTGAAATTGGAAGATGTGCAAACAAACAAGAACCCTGAGGTCAGAACTATTAAATGTTTAAAAAGAGCAGCTAGAGAAAAGTACATTCTTTGATAGTAGCAGTCATTCCCTTTCAACCCCATGTGAATGGCACATTTAGTCTTACATTCTCAACCAGAACAAAAGATGCTTTTAAAAGAATTTCCCAAATGTCATGCTTTTGAAAACAGTTTAGGGAATCTATTTGACTACCCCCCCCACCCCTCTACACACACATTGGTTAAGTAAAATCTTTGCTGGGCACTTGGGACCTCAATCCTCACTAATACTTTAGTGGAGAATCAATCTGCACTCTGCCACCTGTCAAAACCTCTCTTGGGACTGATGTGTTCAATAATTGCAATATGAATCTAATAATGTATTTATTCACAATGGGGAGGCATAGAATTAATTGATTTTCCTAGCACATTCATTTTCATAGCATTCTTAATAAAGAATCACTGAAGCTGCTGAGCAGATGACCCTGTGTGAGCATAAACATCCAAGTTCAGATCGATGGCATGAACTAAAAGGCTGAGCTTGGCAGCATGTGCCTGTGATCACAACACTGGAACCTGCTGGCTAGCCAGTCTAGCTGGAGCAGTCTGCTCCTGGTTCTAGGAGAGACAGTCTCAAACACACGGTGGAGAAGTAATTCAGGAAGACACCTGACATCACCTCCTGGTTTTTCTACACATGCCCATAGAGATTAATGCAACCACACACACTTCTGAGGCCTCCCCCAAGAATCACTGAAGAGATTAATTAGCTTGGTTAATATTCCTTCAACAAATACATCAAAATCATTCACTACTCCATAAATATAAGCAGTTATTGGCCATCATTAATACATTAATGTCAACATTACTGAAGTTATTTCTAGAGCATCATGGAATACACCCAAGGGAATGAGGTGAAAATATATGTAAACATTTGACACTAAACAATATTCATAATGAGAAAACTTCAGGGATTCTGTATGAGCCAAGACAAGGTATAGTATGATAGAAAGACTGAATGGGGACAGAAAACAGAAGTCTTGGCTGAGGCCCAGTGCTATTGTTACTAACTGTGAGAGATGGAAAAAGTCCCCCTGCTTCTCGGCATCCTGATTTTGATTTTCCTCTTAAAGAAAGAGCAGGTCTGCCTTTGGTTCTCTCTCTCTCTCTCTCTCTCTCTCTCTCTCTCTCTCTCTCTCTCTCTCTCCTGTTATGCATGGTGTTTGTTGGCTTTAAACACCCTTCTTTAGTTGGAAAACGAGCTGAATAAATCTCAGGGACTCTATTGTGTTCTTGAGAACAGTAGAATGTGCTACAGTGGGGTTTCCCTTCACCTCAAATGCACCACGGAAAGGGGCAGACAAATAAGACTGAACGTTGAGAACAAGACATTGGAATGACAGCTGCATGCCAAGGCATCAGTTGTGCTGGTCGCTCAGGGCTGACTGTGAGAGCCTCTCAGGACGAAAGAAATCCATTAGGGCTTTATTCTGGATGTTTTACCTTTGGAATGTCTGCCTCTCCTTTCTTTACAGTTGCCTGATAGAGTTGCATGCAGGGACAGAAGAAGCCAGGAAGATGGCAGGCTCTGATCTAGGCTCCTCTCCTTACCTCCTCCACATGACTCAGAGCACTTGGTGAAGCCTTCATATTCCCAGTCATACAGCTCGTCCAGGTCCTGCAGGCCACCCAAGAGTCTGTCTCCATTATCTGGGTTAAATTCAGGAGGCGTTTCCCCGTTGCACGGTCCCGCATAACAGGCACGTTGAGATGCTGGCTTGGGCCCTTCGCATTCATCCGCAGGCAGGTCAGCCACAGACTGAGAGAAAGGCAGGAGCACCTGGCATCTTATTATTCGCACCTGGGTCCCCACACCACAGGTGACAGTACAGGCAGACCAAGCTTCTGGAATGAACCTGCAGTTGGTAAGCAAACAAGAGGATAGGATGAGAAGCCCCAGGCAAGAAGCCATGGGTGCTGTGAGGGACTGCATCGCACCTGACTCTGGGGCCCAGAGCTGTACCAGGATGTGCTCGGGGATCCTCCACCCAGTCCTGGGCTGGCAGCTTCACTTTAGTTCATGAGCTCATTGGCCACTGATTCTGGAGTGCGTGTTTCAAGAGTGTCATGTGAACTCCCAGCTGTAAGACATTCCAGCCACAGACCACCTGCTTGCTTAGGGCTCTGCACCCCTAGAGGCAGCAGGACATTGGTGGGTCTCCTCCTTGCGCTAAATCCCAGCACTTGTGCCTCTCGCAGGATGCTGGCTCTTCTTACACCAGACTAACACGGATACCAAAAAATGATAACAAAAATAAGCCCTTGGAGATATTTGGGAAGAGTTTTCTTTTAGCTTGGAGCTCATATCTGTAACTTTCCCTTTCTCATGTTCAGTATACTTCCCAGGATTTATTTTTATGCATAAAGAGGGATTTTTTTTTTTTTTAAGTTTCCAAGAATGGTGCTGTCTTTTCCCTCACACATTCTTTGAATCAGTCTGAACTCCATGTCTTTTTATATCACATAGAAAGCCACACTCAAATTGAAAGCCACAGGCATGTTACAGTAAACAAGAGGTTCTGCAGCCGGGCACGTTTGCTCCACATCCTCCACCCCCACCCCTGGAAGGGAGCTACACTAGTAAGAACTTGGGTTTCTTCTTCTTCTTCTTCTTAACTTTCTCTAGAATGTATGAAAATATCCGAATTCCCCAAAAGCTTTTGCTCCTCATTAATCAACCATGGCCACAACTTCAGTGGCCTTGAGAGGTCCTAGGGAAAATGCCTAGAGTGAGCCATTAACATTTTCTTAAAAGTTAGTATAATAATTTGGAGAAAGAACTTTGAGATAATCCCCCCCCCAACACCCATGATCCTTCTGCTTTCTCATAGGGAAGCATGCTGAAGAGGAGGTGAACCTGACTTCTTAACCATGACTTTGGCAGAAAATGAAGAACTTGGTAAAAACTTATGGCCTTAAATCTCAGCGAGCACAGACAGTTCACAGCTAGTTCTGGGAAACTGACATTCTAGGAACAAGCCAATCCATTGATGACACAAAAAAGATGCTTCCTGAGTCTGAGGTTGGCCTCCTGGAGGACAGACATGGTCATTCTTCCCTGGTGGACAGTCCTGTCCAAAGCACACATACTATTTGGAGGCATGGTAAAAAGGCCCTTCCTAAAGAGACTCACTCCAGTTATCTTGGCAGACCCATCTTGGAGTGTGCAAAGGTCACTAGAACACCCATCAGAAGGGTAAACATGGATGGAAGGACCACTCAGGATGAGCCCCAAGAAAATTTCACCCCAATATCATACCCCCTTGTTTTTTCCTTCTTTCTCATCTGATATAGAGACACAGGGGCAAATAGTATTCCCAAAAGATTTCAATGTCTTCCTCCTTTAAATAATGCCACCTGCATGAACTCATTTGAAATATAAAACGGAAATCTAGCATCAAAATCACTTTAATTCTCTTAGTGCACACTTGCATACACCTGCCTGGCTCCCGGAATAACAGTCATGATAAAAACACAGCCCCGGATTTTAGAACCATGGTGTTGGCATAATGGGAAATGCATAGTAAGTCATTTTGCATATAAGAAAGCAACTGATGCCGCCAGAGTAATGAATAATGCTTCCTTAAAGAATGCAGCACCTTATTTTGTTCTAGAGTAAGAGAGCTGGCAAGAACTCCAACTGTGCCCGATGTACTGTGCAGTAAGGATTATTCTTGTGCTACCAATAAGAGACTTCTTCTGTGACGTTTATGTGGAACAGAATCAGCAAGCTTTTTCTGTAAAGAGCTAAGTTAGAAAATCATTCAGATTTTGCATGCTGTGCAGGGTCTGTTACAGCCACTCAAGTCTGCCATCGTTGGAAGAAATAAGAGGATGAGTGGGGCTATGTTCCAGCAAAACTTTAGTTGCAGAAACTGGGTAAGAGTAGACTGGTGGGCAGGATGCTTATGAAAGGATCTGGATCTGGCCTGTAGGCTATTTTCAATCCCTGTTATAAGAACAGAATATTTGCTACAGTTCCCAGCCTCTCTCTCTCTCTCTCTCTCTCTCTCTCTCTCTCTCTCTCTCTCTCTCCCAACCTTTCCCTCTCCATCTATATATTATACAAATAAAACACACATACACACACACACACACACACACACACACACACACAGTGTCCTCAGTTCTCTTTGCCTATAAGATGAATGACTTTGCATTTAGTCTCTTTGAAGAATCTGACTAATATTATCGCCAAAGATACAAAAACCTAGGGAACCTACAGTAGCAAGAGCTGGGTTTTTGAATGATAAAGAATATGTAAATATGCACACATATATGTGAGAGAACTTTTGACTATATGGATGACAGAGTTAGTAGCAATAAAATACCCCTGCCTCATACAAAGGCAAATAGACATCTACTTTGCCCTAAATGAGAGTTTTATTAAGTGCAAAACAGCTTTGCTGGCATAGCTCCCAACCTGCTATCTTTGGAACATCATCAGGTTCAGACCAATCCAGAACAATTTGATTTTGAAACGGTGCTGTCTCTTGGCAGTCATTTTAATTTCTATACTGCACACACTGTATGACACAACACATTCTCCTCTTGTTGAAGTCGGGAGATTAGATTTCAAAGAAAACTATCTGGTCATACAAATGGCTACATGAACGGCTGCTCTTCTGAAGCTTTTCTCCTCAGCCCTCTGTCTTCTAATGCTGCATTCTCTATCTTGAGTTTTGTGGCCACACGTGGGTGGAAGCAAGGTCACAGAGAGGGCAGCAGGAGGAGGTTTAAGTGGAATGTTTTAAAGTCTCATCCTGAATATTTCTTGTGGAGCTAGAATCTTTACAGTGTGTTGCTATATTAACAGTTCCCTGTTCTGACTGAGCTCTGACTTGGGCATTTCGAGGGTTCTTTGTGCTAATGTAGCACTGTTGGATGAAGGAGGAGAGGGGCTGCTCTGGTGAAGGCTTCAAGAGACAGGAGGGGACTTCAGAAGTGGTGATATGACCCCCACATTTAGATTTTTCATTTCTAAGATCACACACACACACACACACACACACACACCCCTCTCTCACACACACACCACTTGGTAAATGAATGAAGTGGGCTTTGGTCTGGTCTCTTATTGCAAGCTTAACTGTTCTAACAAAGAGCTTCTGATTTAAGCTTATTACCAGAGTCCTTTTTATGACACAGAAAACAGTGACAATCACAGTCACTTGGAATCAGGGGCATGCCCTAAAGTAGTAAAATCAACTATTTTATTAATAAACTGCTAAACAAAAATAATATACTCTTGATTATATATATATATATATATATCACTAAAGACACAAGCCAAAGTGAAGCTGGGCTTTTATGGATATGCTCTGTAAGGTACCTATTTAACTTTCCCCTTTCCTCCACTGCGTTTTGCTCTCTCTCTCTCTTTCTCTTTCTCTCTCTCTCTCTCTCTCTCTCTCTCTCTCTTTCTCTCTCTCTCTCTCTCTCTATCTCTCTCCCTCTCTCCCTCTCTCTTCCCTGTCTTCCCCCCCCCCTGCTTTCCCCTCCCCTTCCCTGTCCCAGCCCTTCCCACCTCTCCCTTTCTCTTCTCATCTGTCTCCTAAACACAAGCCTATTTCAAAACTTACTGTTATCAGGGCCAGCAAGAGGCTTAGAGGTAAAAAGTGCTTGCTGAGCAAGCGGTCCAGCCTGAGGACATGAGTTTGATTCCCAGAATTCATGGTATGAGGAGCGAACCAGCTCTCAAAACTGTCCTCTGACCTATACATGTGTGCAGAGGCATGTGTGCACATACACACGTACACAGACACAAGCACTCGTGCACATATGTGTACGCACATAGACACAGCAATAAAAATAAAAGACGCATCAGGAGTGGTCAATGTCAGAATAACTTTATAGGTGTGCCATTTTTTAAAAAAGATGTATTTTTATGTATGAGTGTTTGCCTACAAACATGTTTGTGCCTGGTATTTGCAAGACATTAGCTTCCTAGAACTGGAGTTACAGGTTGCTGTAAACTGAGTAGGGGTCCTCTGCAAGAGAACCTCTCCAGCCTGCAGGGAGGTTATTCTCATGTTGTTGTTAGTCTCAAACCCTGGCTTCAAAATGCATATTGGAAGTTTCAGGGAATCACATTACAAGCATCTAACTTTGGTAGTTTTCAGTTTAGTTCATTTCCCAGCTATGAGTCTGTAGAGGTTGTGGCTTCCTCTTTTTTCTGGTATGTATTTATGTATGGAGTTTGTGGCGTGGAGGCACAGTGAGAAGACAGGCAAAGAGAGAGAGGGAGAGAGTGTGTGTGTGTGTGGGGGAATAGAAATTCTTGAAAATGGACGACAGAGGGAAAGGCGCCTTTCCTGACTGTTTTAGCCTCTCACTGGCTCTCGGTCATTTTATCATTTTATCAGTTGCAGAAAACTGGCAATGCAAATTATTTTCCTTTAAAAAAATAGGCAGAACAATTATCTTGTGAATGCAGTGCTTCACTGTCCAATGTATTTGCTAATTTTGCATCTATTTGCAAATTCCTTTTATTCATATTTACTTAAATATGTATGGCTTTCTAAATTCTTTTGAAATGGTTATAGCAAGTAATTGGCTCCCTCATTAGTTGAGTTCGCTTATTAATGAGCTACAGTAGTCTCAGTCAGGAACTCATTTGCCATGGTTTCTATTAGCCATGATCAACCATGGTCCAAAAATATTAGATGAAATGCTAGAGAAATAATTCACAGCCTTAACTACTTTTAAAAAATGTATACCACTGTAGTTACTTTACTTTGTTATTGTTATTGTTAATCTCATTGTGCATAATTTACAAATTAAACTTAATCATTGGTATATACAAATAGCAATATTCAGTATCTACAGAATTCAATACTATTTGTAGTTATGGTCATGTTCCGGAATTTGGGGTGTATTTATGCCTATGGATAGGGGAAATACTGTAAATGCAAATTTTGACAAATGTTCACTTTAAATTTACATATGAGACTTCTTTAAAACCTTTATTAACTTTTTAAAATAACATACACTTTATTTATTTATTTAATGTAAATAAGCATGTTTGTTTCAATGTATGTATGTGCATCGTGTGTATTTTTAGTGTCTTTGGAGGCCAGAAGAGGGGGTCAGATTCCATGGAACTGGAATTATAGGTGGTTGTGAGCTGCCACATAGGTGGTAACCAAATTTGGTTCCTTTTCAAGACCAGTGGGTATTTTTACCTTCTGAGCCATCTCTCCAGTCCAAAACCATTATTAACTCCAGTACTAACCATAGATGTATCTAGAAAACATTATGTCAGAAAAATAAAATATAAGACAGTCTGCCCTGAATTAACCAGGAAGGCCTCTGCACAAGTATATCATTGGGGCAAAGGTCACAGGCTTGATCTGATTCAGCTCAGTGGAAAAGGAGACTCGGGTGGAGCAGCCTCCTTCCTCTCTGTTCCTGCTCTTCTCCAATTCCACCTCTCCATGACATCAGGAAGACTCACATAAACCTCTTAATGTCTCTAAATGAAATTGAAGGGGGTGGGTTAAAAGCTTTACAAAACAAGCAGATAGGTACAGAAAACTACAAAGCAAAGACAACTCTTCCATGAAATCATCTTAATGATTTTCAAATTAGTTGTTTAATTTTCAGTTTACAGGAACTTTAAAAATGATCACCAAGGTATATTTTTGGCCTGTTTGTCAAAATTAGGGCAGCAAAAGGTACATGCTTTCTGAGAAGAGTTTCGGTGGGAGGGGTGGGGTGAGACCAGGTAAGACAAGGTGAGAAGGATTCAAATTTAATATATATTTGTATGAAACTGTCAAAGGATTAAAAAAAAATCAGTTTTACAAGTTTAAACAGGATTACTGAAAAGAATTAGTTTGTGGACAACATGTACCCAAGATACTATGCTATATTTCCTCAGAGCCTAAGTCAAGTCAAATAAATGAGAATCTCCTTTAAGCATGCAAAGCGTCCAGCTAAGGACTCTAGGTCTGAATGTGGAATCATGACAGGGTTATCCAGCTGTCGTCAGTTCACAGTCTCTGAAGCTGCACGATAGTGATGCGGCTCATACTGAGGTCTCCAGGCCTCTCCTCTACAGAGGCTCTGGCAGTACCACATCCTGTAGCTTCTCTACATCCTTAAGCATCATGCCTCCCATGAGTGAGCATCATGAACACTACAGTGCTTCTCAGTAGCAAGACTGAGAATGGAACGATGGATCTTAGAATCCAAACAAATGGAAACTGGTGGAGTCATCAATACAAGGATTTGAAAAGACAAGGGGAGAAAATCTGTGGCTACCTGTGTCGCATACGGTTAACCCGTATGAATGTGACCCGTTCCCAAACACACAGGCAACATGGGAGGGTTTTCCCTTAGAGGCTAGTAATGGAATTCATTTGGGAATCTGAGAGAGAGAGAGAGAGAGAGAGAGAGAGAGAGAGAGAGAGAGAGAGAGAGA
>JADRCH010000076.1:13181891-13221521 GCA_019843965.1 Rhynchomys soricoides | reverse complement strand
AGAGAGAGAGAGAGAGAGAGAGAGAGAGAGAGAGAGAGAGAGAGAGATGATTTCTGTAAGAATCTTTCAATGAGTTTCTTGTAGAAAATGCTTAGTGCTTGAAGTGAAAGAGAATTTGAGTGCATTAAGGAGCCAGCAGGAAATCTCATAGGAATTGCCACAGAACTGGGAGCTGAGATATCCCTCCCTGCCCAGGTCACTTTTGTCAGGGCATTTGTCAGGAACAGGTAAAGAAACTAAGATAGCTTCCTACTTAAAGCGCTTTCTTGAGCTAATGACACCAAGCTTGGTTTGCTTCTCTGATTACCACTTTCTCAGTCATCTTTCCTAGGTTCTTCTGTCCTCAAACCCTAAGGACTGCTATGCCTCAGAGTTCAGATTTGTAGCTCCCAATGTATTCATTAATGACTCCTAATTTCAATTACCATTGACAGGAAATTTCTAAGTATTTAATCTTATAACTTTTTAAAGGACAAATGTTAATTATTTTAATTAAATAATAATTAAGTTATTAAATTATAAATTAATATATAACACACTGTAATAATAAATTAAATAGTTAAATAAATAATTAATATTAATCTTATCTTAAAAAACAAACAAACATAGGGCTGGTGAGGTGGCTCAGCAAGTAAAGGTGCTTGCTGCCAAGGCTTATGACCTGAAAGCTTGTCATTTTGGTTTGGCAAACCAATGGGCTCTTAGGATCCACTCTTCTCTGTCTTCTCTGATGGGATTATAGGCATTGACAGCCATACCTACCTTCTCACTTGGGGGCTCGGGGTTTGAACTCAAGTCCTCATGCTTGAAGAGCAAATGCTCTTACCCAATGAGCCATCTTCTCAGCTTCCCCCAAATGGAATTCTTGATTTTTGCCCTCAGCAATGTATTCAACTTCTAATCTTCTTTATCACAACAGATATTTCCACTAACCACTAACCACTTGCTAAAAAGCATTCATGAGTTAATCCTGACTCCTCACTTTCCTTCAATCCTTAATTCCAACTGACAGGCCAGTCCTATCCATTACGCCTTGAAAAGCTAGTTTACCTTTGTTCCCCCCCCCCCCATTTCCTGTCAGCACCACGCTTTAAATAATATTAGCCAACAGTTACACTTACTGCCATATGTATTTCATGTACATAACTCACCAAAACACTGAGAGATGGGGACTGTTGGATATTTTGTAAAGTGGATAAAAGAGATTTCAGAACCTTTTCAGCGAAGCACTAGCATCATCCAGCACCTTTGTCTAGGGGTGGTCTAACTCTGAGAGACTACGCCTTGGAATGTCTTTGGATAGTTATTTTGAAACTCCATAGAGATAGAAATTTCCTTGTAAAGGGTTGGTGATGATACAGATGTTTCTTGTCCATAATTATGCAAATTTTTCCTGTCAGTGTAAATGGTTAGGTCCAACTCTCTATTTGGATTAATGAGCTCCCTGAATAATTCATGAATTAAAATTTTTGTTTGATATATTCACACTGTGTTTTCCTGTGTTTCATGATATTCTTAACAATTATATTTTCACAGTGCTTATCTTCATCCCAATGGGGCACAGAGACCACCAGGGTCGCAATGTTGGACTTACCAATGAAGCTAGACTGTCTGGCCAGTGAGCCCCAGGAATCCCGTCTCTGTTTCTCTAATGTGTAGATTACAAATGTGTGCTACCATAGTGAGCTTTTTAGTATAGGTTCAGGAGAAGGAATGATGCTTTTATGACAAGCACTTTATTGACTGAGCTATTCCCCTCTCTCTTCTTTTCTTCTTTCTCTTCCTCTTTTCCTCCCGCCCTTCCTTTTCCTTGCTTAAGACAGGGTGACTTAGAACACACTAGATAGCCGTAGTCAAGACTAGTCTCAAACTTGTGGCAGCCTTCCTGTCTCAGCCTTCCAAGTGCTAGGGTTATTGTGTGAGAGCGAGCATGCACAGCCCAGTGATTCATTTTCTGATGGCCATTACCTATCTTTCGTAACTATGGGGTTTGGTTTATATTGATGGAGTTTGGGTAGCCAAAGAGCTTGAGGCAAGTTTAAGCTCTCTGCCAACTACCCTTCTCTAAAACCTCATTGAAAGCGCTGCTTCATAGAAGAAAGGGTTTGGAGACAGATGCGGACTTCATAATTAAGACATGACTTTTTGGTCAAACATTGTCTTATCTTACTGCCATCTATGTACTCAATAGAGAACGCTTTAGAGGATTCTGGAATTCGTCCGAGGTTATGTGGACTCACGGAGAGCCTTTATTGTTAGTTAAAATTTACTTTAAAAACCTCAGCACATACAAAGCTTTAGTGGGAGAAAGTGATATGCCATTAACTGCATAGAGCAGATAGGAACAAGGCCAAGTTACTCTCCTCACAGACGAAGACATGACACTGTTTAGGCCACCTTTCTGCTTTTCCAGTGTGCATGAATGGAGCGTAATTTGCAGGCTTGTTTTCTCTTTAGGATCATCTGCCTATTTAAAAGACCATATCCCAAAGGGACTAAAGACATCATGTGGCTGACAGCTATCAGAGCATCTGTGGTTCTCAGCTTAACACCATAATGAAAATTTAAATCCACACCAATCTTTGATAAAATCTAAAGCACTGTAAACTTAGAATACTTTGAGTGAACCGTTTCTTCTTCCAATGGAGTGAAATGAGTTTATCTTGCGTTTCTGTAAAGCTTTCTTTCCTTTAATTCAACAAATTTGGCAGAGCTTTCCAATGAAAAGTTCAGTTCGTTAAAATATGACCTTAATGGACTTAACATATATTGGTGGTGACAGCGTCCATACTTTATTTTGGCACACGAGGACCCTATTAATTTGTCTTTGTCACTCTCTAGAGTTCAGCTGAACAAGAGCTCAGAGTTAGCTTTCTGAAGGCAGCTATGGTGTGAGCAACAGTGATGGTGGTAGAGCAGCTGATGGATACAGGACTTCTTGGATTGTAATGAAGGCCTTTACTGACTACATAAAAATGGTTCTGTCTGTGCTTTTGGCTTTATTATTGATTTTGCTGTCTCTGTGCATGCTGGGAGCAATCTGTGGAAATTGTGTGTATTAACTCAGGGTAGGAGGAGGCTGCTCTTCGATGGGAGAAGTTTCCAGACGCTCTTTACTCAGTTTTACAATTTTCCATACATTTCTTTTTAATTAAAATGAAAGTAACTATCTTTTATATGTTAGAACAGACTCTGGACTGAGGTAAAAGTATGGTGCCCATGAGTCTTCAAAGAACTTCCGAAGTACTGAGGAGGAGAGGCAGGAAGGAAGTGTAACGTGGGAACCATAAGCTGAGAGTCAGGTTAAACCTGTGGTTCTTAAATGGCTTTAAACAAGATATATTTACAATGGGTGGCTATAATAGATAGTAACTCTCTCAAAGATTCTCTAGGAAAACCAATGGTTTGAGGAAAGGTTTAGTTATGGCCACAGGTAATACGTTAATCCTCATAATCCCTGTGCTGTAGAGATCACAATGTTCAGTTTACAATGAGGAAATGGAAGTTTATAGGACTCAGTGATTGGCTTAGGCCCATTGTTGCTAAGAGACCTCAGTAGCAGCCCACACTTAACTACTGTGCACTGTTGTCCTATGTGGAGAGATGGTTAGATGGAATTTAATCCTTGGTCCTAACAGGGCCACATCCATGTTAGGGCATATGAATACACAGCCCCACTCCTCGGCAACTCATACATGGCAGCTAGATGTATTTGAGAAAGAAGAGTGAGTTTAGGAAACCGTCATTTTTTAAGTCTTGTTTCGACACATAGGTTTGGCTCACTGAGACATAAAGGGTGATAGAAGTGTGTGATCATATCACTTCATTTCCAAAGCAATAATTTTGACATTAATGACAGATTCAAATAATATCTATTGTAAGCTTCCAACCACTGGTTCATATGAACATGTCTCTCCAACACTCACAGTATATATATTAATTTAATCTATTCATTTCTTATTATTTGTATACTAAGACATATGAACTTAATTATTCTGATATTTTAGATCAAAGATAGATACAATTCTAACATAGATAGTACAGAACTGGGGTTCTAATATCAATCATACTGCACATACCAAAGCATCAAATAACATTTCTTTTTTTTCTTGATTTATGATTTTTTTTATTTGTTTATGTATGAGAGTTCTGTTTGCATGTATGTATGTTTACCACATGTGTGCCTGGTGGCCACAAAAGTCAGAAAAGAGGAACAGATCCTCTGGGTCTGGAGTTAGACAATTGTGAGCTGCCATGTGGGTTCTGGAAATCAAATCTAAGTTCTCTGGAAGAGGAACAAGTGCTCTTAATCACTGGGCCCCCAATGGCATTTCTTAAATCATGTAGAACTCATTTATTTAATCTAGGAATACTCGGCCAATATTCACATTTAAGTCACAATTCTATTGCTTCTATGACAATAGTCAGAAGCTTCTTTCTTTAAAAACATTTGTGTGTGTGTGTGTGTGTGTGTGTGTGTGTGTGTGTATGGGTGTTTTGTCTGCATGTACCTCTGTGTACTACATGTGTGCTTGGTGCCTGTTGATGCCAAAAGAGGGCATCTGATTCCCTGGAACTGGAGTTACAGACAATTGTGAGCTACCATGTGGAAGCTTGGAATTAAACTCGGGTCCTCTGGAAGAGCAGCTAGGGCTCTTATCCACTGAGCCATCTCTTTAGCTCAAACCCCAAGGCTTCTTGAGACTAAAACAGTTAGGTAACATTTGAAATATCTGCATCTACCAGAGAGTCACTGTGCTGAGCAGGTGGCTCATGGGTCAGTTTAGCTCCTGCTACTGAAGGCATGAACAGGGAGCAGGTGCTATATGCTCTTCCAAAGTTACCTGTCATGAAACGTATTACTAGACAGAGAATGTGCATCAACAGTCTGCTACTCTAGGAAATACGCAGGGTAGGGATAATTTTGGTAGATGAGGATGAGACCAGAAAGGGAGGAGCTGATGAGAGAGGAAGATATGGGAACATAGCAATGTCTGCTCAGTGCAGAACATTTACTCACTGCACACCAAATTCCTGAGACCGGATGCTTGATTCATGCGTTCTCACCCCATGCTTCTAATGCTCAACCTTCTGTTGCTCCAGCATCATTTTTGTTGACTTCTATTCTATAACGTTCTACTTCTTTCTTGGTTATTATATGGAATGAGCTTGATTTTTAAAATATGCCTATTTCTATGTATAGAGAAGACATTCCTTGGTATGGGAGATGGCTTAGTCATTAAAGATTAATGCTCACAACCAAAAAGACGAGATAAGAACTTCCTGTTACTTTCCATGGCCTGAGCCTCGTAAAGAGAACAGAACTCAAGTACTTTGTGTTGAGAATATAAACAATATTGCTATCTAAACCCTTCACTGATGTTTGATTCACTGTATATTCTTTGGGGAAATATAAGAATTCATGTCACATAGCTGAGATTTCTAGCCATTTTTTAAAAAAAGTATACTTTCTTAAGCATTAAGAAACTTATATTATCTAACAACTTCATAGTGTACAAATACTAACTATATAGAAATACAGTCTTACATGTATTGAGATGCTGTTTCCCACAAGATAAACAAGGCACATAAGGACTGTAGAATCATCATGGGGGATCTTATTGATCCTTCTGTTTATATCTAAATCCTGTGGGCTCAATTCACACAGATGCATGACAAGAATTTCCTTTTGTTTCTTACGAAATCGGCCCCATGGCTAACCTGATGCCATCTGGCATCCAGACATCACTGCTGCTTTCTGACTGCTTGGCTTTCTTTTTTCTTTTCCTCTGGCTCATGTCAAGGTTATTTGTGATAGTACATTTAAGACATGGTTATTACAGTGAAGCTTCCAAATGACTTACTAACCAAAAGAATTGACTGAAAATCTACTAAGATAAGGTTTTTAAAATGGACGATTGAGGCAGAAGCGCTACCTGATCTTACTGTATCTGGTTTTCCACCTTGTTTATGCCAGCTATTTGATGAGGGGATGCTTGATTAATAGTAACATTAATGATTAATATGTTGGCTACATTGAACCTGAAAGGGCATTGTTCATCATTGCTTACTCTGAATTACCAAGGAAAAACTATCAGCAACCGAAATATACATGGGAAGAACTGAGCTATTAGTCCTTGCTTTCTCTGTGTGGGATGTCTTCCTGTAGACACTTCAAAGTTTAGAAAGACAAAGTCAGAGTGCCTGGTGCACCTTGGTCATACTTTTGTTTGTTGTAAATATATCTCCTTCAAAAATTACTCTTGAGGACATTAGGCAGTGTCTTACTGCTTGAAGGAGGTTAGGAGACAGGAGACATTTTCCTTCCTATTCCATATCTGTTCAGATTTTTAAAGGATGCCAGACAAATAACTCTTCAACAACTCTTCTTTAAAAGTTCTTAGAGATTGGTATGATTTTTTCCTTTAAGAAATTAAGCTGTCAAAGAGGTCATAGTGTGTACTTGTCAAGTAGTTGAGATGGCGATGCTACATCTCAGCTAAGATTGAAGATAATACGTAGAGATAAGAAATGGAGACTTTACTATTAATCAATTTTAGTTTCTTCCTGATTAAAGTAGCCAACTGAACAACTACACTGCACTTTTGAACTACCACCAAATAAAGTTACTTCTGATGATTTCAAAGTGACTCCTTTATTTCACTGGAAGTGACCAGACGGACTCCACTTGGCATTTAAGTGTGAAACCTAATGAAACTACACAGTTCAAAAGCAGCAGAGGGAACTTCCTCCTTTACCTTTTCTAGTTATTAGAAGCACTGGCTCCTTAGAAAAGCCTAGCTCTCCAGAATCTTAATTGCATATGTTTATCTTCAACCATGTATGGCACAATGATTTCTTTAAAAGATTTTTATTGACAGTTTATACATTTATATAATGGACTTCCATCACTTCAGCTCCCATTCTGTTTTCTCATTCTCCCTTTCCTTTCTGAAAGAAACTGTCTTCACAGCATATCCTTCTCCTACCGTCATGTTATGTGTGTATGTGCGTGTGTGTGCACGTGTGTGTATGTGCACGTGCGTGTGTGTGTGTGTGTGTGTGAGTGTGATAACCACTGAGTTTAATTAGAGGCTTGCTTTAGTTTTTAAATAGATTTTGAATAGAGGTTATTTACCCAAGCAAGGGCCACTGGTCAATGGTTACATCACTGAAGAAAATGGTGTCTCCTCATCAACAACTGCTAACAGCCACTAGTCCTTTATGGAGTAGTGGGGTTGCATAGGTTCCTCCCCCATCATGCCATCATGATGGAATGTTGATTGCCCCAGTCATGTTTCAGTCTCCTGCAGCTAATCACAGCTACAGTGGGTTCATGAGTGCAATGGCTGTGTCCTGCCTACATATGTCAACATCCTGTGGCTCCTATTCTTCTACCCTCTCTTCTGTGCTCTCTGAGTCTTGGAGGGGGTGACACAGCTGCATCACTTAGAGCAAATATTTCTTCTCATTCTTCAGTGCACAACCTCTGAGACAAGTTTATTTTACTGTAGTTATTTTTATGACTGTCTATGATGGGTTTCATTCATAATAGCCCTCACTAGGTTTACATTTCAGTTTGATGCTTGGATTGTATTTGCATTGAATTACTCAATGGGATAGAGAAAAAAAATACCTTACTTAAAGATTCTTACTGGGACAGGGGAGATGCTCAGAAGTTAAGAGGGCTTCCTGTTCTTCCAGAGGATCCAAGCTTGGCTCTCAGAATCTCTATCAGAAGACTTTCATCAGGGGTCTAACATGGCATGGCTTCTGTCCGATGGCCTTCGGGAATATTTGCTCTCACACCACCCCACATACTTGAAATAATTTTAAAAAATTGACTAGGGAGAAGGCATAGCAGGCAAGATCACTTTCTGTTCTACCAGAAGACCCTGGCTTGGTTCACAATACCCATGTGGTGGTTCATAACTGTGGTTAACTCCAGGTCCAGGGAGTCCAGCTCCCTGTCTCACCTCTAAGAACAATGGGCACATAATACACAGGCATACATATAGATTAAATACTCATACACATAAAATAAGATTTTGCTCTTTGTAGCCAGGATACTTGGTTTAAAAAAGAAAGTCTACCATAGAGGCATGGATTCCCATAAGTGGGCTCAAAATTCTATTTCTGTATATAAAGATGATGTATTTGCCACAGTTTCTCTGCCTAAGATAAATCTTCTGTTGTTGAGGAAGAAAACAACATCTCAAAAAATGTTTATGTTTTGTTTTTGAAGGCAGTGGTGGTGCATATTAGGCAAGGTCTCTATCACTGAGCTTCAAACTCTAGTGCTCAGGTGAAACTTAATATGATGAATCTATCTCACGTGAAATGATCCAATCTGTATACTTATTTCAGTGCTTTTGGGAGATATATCTGGTTTCACATATTGCACACAACGTTTAGGTTAGAAGATCCAGAACGTGAGAGCATTCTTCTGTTGTTCAATATTTTACTTATTTCTTGGCAATACAGTTATTTGTCTTTTATCACAGTTTTTCTCTAAACAAATCTTAGAGATATTGACTTCCAACATACTTCTTCCTAATGTTAAGCAACTTTTCCTTACATTTTTGGGTTATTAAGAGTATCTAACACTAAGTAAGGGCATTTCATATGCTAAAGGATTAAATGCAGTGTTTCCCTGTATTTATTCAATGAGACAGGCTGTTGATAATATTTTCACTTTCCATATGGGAAAGTTGGTGACATTTGCTGCTTTCGTTTATAATTCTCCCAAGCCTGCTGGATCTGGTGCGGAAGATAACAGCTCTAGATCTCTGTTCCCTCCAGCCCCAGAGCAGCAGTTCAGAACTGACAGCCACAGCTTCTACACATTACTGTTTAATTTAACCAATGTGAGTCTTGTCGGTGGGAGAAGAATGGTTTACTGACAGTATATCATTTTTTTTTCATTGAGCTTTGGAGAGTAATTATGGTTGTTATACCCATTTGGAAGCTTGTCTATGTATTTTTTTTAAAGAAGGAATTAAGACCATGCAAAATTATGTTTTTAAAATTCAAAATCAATTAAAAACTGTGACACTTAAGATCTTTCTGAGGGCTCAGCACATGAAACATGTAAAATGTATTAAAATATGGAAAACATACAGCTTTCATTACCTAATTCTACAGCTGTCATTTATTTCATTTTGGTATTAATGTAATTGTTGTCCTGAACATAGCTGTATACATTTCTTTTATGTTAAATTGGCACTCCAATTATAATCTACTTCAACTCAGATTAATCACACCAACATGGCAATTCCATTACATGAAGAGTGAGATTTAATGGCTTAATTTTATATGGCTATAATTTCAATGGCTGAAAGTGTATTTAGCTGCTTGAGGGGTTTTTATTAAAATTAAGCACAATGTACCTTAATTGGAACATTCATGGAAAAAACATATCATAAAATATGCGTGATCATGGTCTATGAAATGCTTCTGCATAAGCATTTAATTCCACTTTCAGGTTTCACTGGAGCAGTATTAACTAATCAGAAAGATGTATAACTGTGGATGCAATATGCTTTTATTTAGTTTCAACTTTGTTCTATTATTTAACATTAGTCACAATGCAATGTTCTAGACAGATATGCCTTACACCAGATGGCAGAATCTAACGAATAAGGAGAGCAGACTATTTACATAAACAAATACACAGTTGGTTGGAAGCATGTTTAACCGTAGAGCACACATAAGGATTAACCAGGGCTGGTGACGTGGCACTTTTCTATGTCTCAGAGAGAGCCTTGGTAGATGCAGAGTTAATGGCCCTGACATCCTCCTCAGCAATTAGATCTGCCAAACTAGGTCCTGGCTGGGGAATTATATCCCAGGCAGGAGAAGGAAAGGAACGTCTTTATCTATTTGATTAGCTTCATGACCTCAGACACTATCTCTCCTCCAAAATTTTCTCATCTTCGGTTACCTTTCATTGTTTTTTTACTGTAGTAACTTTAAGGTAAACAAGGACTTTATGTTTAACTTAATTGTTCTCTTAAGTAAAAAATATGGCATTTAATTATGTACATTTTTTAACTTATTTTTTTTTTACTTCTGGGAAATCAAGTACTTTGGTATAATTGATTACAAGTGAACATTGATTACTGAGATTTCTTGAAACTCAGGAACATAATTTCTCATCTGAGAAAATCTTATCAGCTTTAGATTCAAGCAGGATAAGTTGGAGAAAATTGCATTTGAATATCTTCATTAATATCTGTAGAAAAATTTGCACTTTGACTTGAATTTGAAAATTCTATGATATGTACTCTACTGTGAATTCTGAAGACTGGGTCACATCTTAAACATCCATATGTGTCCTAGTATCTACAAGGCTTCAAGCTGTGCAATGGTTTTGCAATGGATCTATGGAATGGATCAGTAAAGTATACTCCCTTGTGCAATAACAGTGCAGCAGATAAGCCTGTCAGTGTTCTCTAGTGGAATCAATGTATATGGATCAACCACTCAATCTGTTATATCTTCTTCTTCTGTGTTACTTTTCTGAAGTCTGGTAAATCTGTGCCTATTGGTCAAGATTTCATGGTTTACAAACAGAACCCGTATAAAACCCTAAGTAACTGGGTATGAACTACAATCTTTCCAATGATGAGATAAAGCTATTACATGCCTTTTACACACACACACACACACACACACACACACACACACACATATATATATATATATATATATATATATATATATATACACTTTATTTATTCCTAACATTTTGTGAATAGCCATACTCCATACTAAAGGCTCAAGGATAAGGAGAGTGGAATGCTGCCCACAGTTTCATATCAAATCAGTCTGTCCATCTTTCCTTCCATCCATCCATCATTGTACTGGGGATTAAATCCAGAGCCTTGCATATGCCAGGCAAGCAAGTGCTCTACTACTGAGCTACATCTCCAGCCTATCTCATCAGCCTGGAATTTCTCACCTTTGGCTCCTTGCCAGAGGTAAAGAATTTAGAGAAGAGGGCAAGCACCTCATTTGTATCTCCCTGTCAAGCAAAACTGAAACATACTAGAGTCATATAGGAAGAATGTGAGAAACTTATAAATCTCATTTGGATGCAATCAACATTTTGACCAACATTTGGCGACAGATCCATCTCTAATTAGGGATCCCAGAGGGCTCAAGTCCCTTTGGGACATAGATTAGAATCCAAAAAAGCCACATCAGTGAGATCCAGCTAATTCCATTCAGGGGATTTCCCATACTGGACTTACGAAGGCTCTTCAGACACTGCAGCTCCTTCCTCTAGCTCCTGGGCTTGCTTGAACCATGGCAGCTTGGCCTCTACTGGAAGTTTCTCTGAGAATAAGTACAGAGGGAAGGTAAGAGATTAGAAACCACCTGAGGGTTCAGAGAAGTTCTTCACTCTCAACTTTCTAGTTTAGCAGCATATGTAGAAGTCATGCTGATAATGGCAAATAATTATTGTTTGGGCAAATAGCTGTTTCTGAGGACTGTTGTATCAAGAAGACTCGCCTGTGGATTTAAAGACTTCCTAGTGTCTATACACCTGCTTCTCTCCTCTGTGATGAACTGCAAAGTCCTTTTTTATGAATATCCCTGTCCGAAGCACTGACAACTATACAGAGAATCCACAAAGCTCCTTTGACACCTTTTAAACACAAAATACAACAGATGATATTGTGGTATTTTGTAATTGTTTTGCCTTTTGCCTAAATGTGACCTTATGTTGCATTATTTCAAAATCAAACAAACTATCAAGTTGAAATTTGTAAAACATCATTTAAAAGTTCTGACTTAATCAATATTACTCCCAGGGTTCAGTAGCAATGAAAGTTTGTACAACTGAAGGTCCATAAACCATGATTTGATGTGTTTTACCTATTCATCTAGTTTTCGGCAAACAACTCAAGCTTCTTAAGTGCTTCCTGGGGAAAATGTGGAGGAGCAAAAGAACTAGGGAGGTTCTAACTGCTCCTATAGAACTAACTGCCAAGATTCTCATTTCTGACATATTTATTAAGGTCATTTATGGGCATGTTTGCCTTTATAGTATGAGCCAGTGCAGCTCTGTCACCATTTTATAACATATAATTGCAAAGATGAAAGAAATATGTCCACATATGCATGCATGGAGTAATGTGGTATTTTAACAATGCTTATAGAGTCAAGATCACTACTTAGCTGTGAAAAATCCAGACTTCATTCTTGATTGTTAACTGTAGACTGAATTTTCTTCCCTGTAAAGCTGCTTGGTAAAGATAGATCTCATAAGTCATTGGCTAATTTTAGTTGGGTTTTCACTACTTGTCTTCTATTTGTAACCATCACTTGTAGCTAGAAATATAGAAAGAAATGAATGAGCCAAGATGATTGATTGGCTCATAGGTGTGGGACAACTGCACATGCATCACTGTATAACTCCACATTCACCCTGGTTAAAGGACAGCCAGTGTCCAGCTTGGCACCAGCAGTAGGCTTGTAATATTCCAGTACTGTCTTGTGCCCATGAGTGCCTGTGGCCATCTCATCTGATATTTGAAAACATTAATGATAGTCCACTTAAAGTTAATATCTAGAGAAAACCCAACATGTGTTAGGGAGCATATTAAGAACCCTATTATACAATAGCTCTTGTATTCCTCTCATGATCTTCATGTATGTTCTAGTATTTTCCCCATCTTAGAGATGAGTAAACTTAGACTTTGAGAGGGATTATTAAGAATAATCAGGATTTCTGATGTCTTTTTGTTTTCCTTTTAGACTATTAAGAGCTCACAATGTTACTTATTCCAATGACAAATAAAGTGTATAGCTACTTCATGGCTGATTTTCATAGAAATGTAATGTCTCAAAGAAGTGATACAAAGAAAGAAATGACAACTGTGCTTGGCATTCAAGGCTATAAGAATATATCATAGAAAATCCTGAACATCCAAATGGTTTGTGATTCTGAGTTTTCCTGTTTCATTGGCACACCAACAACGCCAACAGAAATCAGATTGGTATTCACACTGACCTAAAAGACCCAGTATAATTATAATGCCTCTTGCTTAAGCAGATTTTTCTAAATTCTTTTGTAAAATGGAATAATTTTTGACATCTATTAAATTCAGATAAATGTCACAGACAATTCAGAGAATTACACTTCTGCAATTCAGTCTCATTTCATTTTCATTTTCAATAATACAGAAAGTAACATGTTTTTGCTCCCTCTATTTGAGGTCTGTGACTTCCCAGTATATGTCAGTCTCAGTAAAGCAGAAATATTTGGATTCCTTGTTTTTAAAAGCAAGAAATGTGGATAGCAAATTATACATGTGTATGTACATATATAAATATATATACAATCTGGTTTTTTCTTTATGAAGATGAATCCAATAATTTTAGTGATGATTTTTCAGACAGCTTTGGAAGACAAGTGTATACATATAGTTTTCTACATATACTACTTCATAAAGGATGTAGTCACAATCATTTGAACTAGCAATCATCATGTTAAGTGAAATAAACCAGACTCAGAAAGACTAACACAATGGATGGTTTACTTCATAATCAGCATACAGACACATAGTCACACAAACACAGACACACACATGCCACTGAAGCATAGACGGACACAAACACACACACGAGAGAGAGAGAGAGAGAGAGAGAGAGAGAGAGAGAGAGAGAGAGAGATACAGTCACAGACACATACAGAGACACACAGACACAGATATAGACAGACAGACACACACAAGAGAGAGAGAGAGAGAGAGAGAGAGAGAGAGAGTCACAGACACACACCTAAACATATAGAGATATAGACAGACACACACATCCACATGCATATACATATACACGTGATACTGAAGCACAGAGGGACTATTTTGGCAGGGAAAATGGATCAGTTACAGGAACACAGAATAGCTGCAATGGGGTAAGTACAAGTTACAATGATACACACACAGTGAGTGTGTGTGTGTGTGTGTGTATGAATAACTATGAATAATACATATGAATAATATATATGAATGAAATAATGAAAACCATTATTTTTCATAAAAACTAAAAATGTTGTAAAATAAAACAAAAAAGTATTTGAAAATAAGAAAAGAAATAATCAAGTCTACTTAATATAGTCTAATTTATAAAGAATCATTACTAAAAACATATAGGATATTTTAAAATAATCCAAGGAGACTTGAGTCTCCTGAGTACCCATCATCATTGAGGCAGGGTGACAAGCCCCTGTCCAGTTACCTCTGGGCTTGTAGCAGGGTGTGGGGATGATGCATTCTTCTTTTATGTGGGGCTTTGTTTTCGCACTGCAGCCTCCTGTGTGCATTCCTCGGTGGTCAATGCAGAGCACTACACGGTATCGGAGGCCTTGGCCACAGGTCACTGTGCACTGGGAAGAGATGGCAAGAGAAAGAGAGAGAGAGAAGACTCATAGGCAAAGCCCGATTTATATATTTAACTTCCCACCTAAGACTTTTATATTTCTTTAAAAGTAAAATTTCATATATATACATATATATATACATATATATATATATACATTCATATATTCATCTCTATTTCTATCATCTGTATCTCTATCTGAGTATCTGAGTTTTTCTGGTAGATTTAAGTCACTTCTTACCAGTTATTAGATCTTTTTTCTAGTTAGGTTTCAGAGATGAAGTTAGTTGAAAATTAACTCATTCCTTTAGATTTTTTAGGATAGGATTAATTAGTGATTAGTTAGTTGTACTGTGTGCAAAGACTCAAATACAGCACCACAAAGGAGACATAAAGCTATAGTATGCTCAAGTTCAATTACCCATACAACTTTATTCCATTACTTTGTGCATATCTATCCAAACTATGAGCAACAATTACTCCTACAAGGATATTTAGAGATGTTAAACTACCACCACAAGCTACTTTATAATGCAGGATCGACCATGCAACTGATTATATTGAAATGGGAAAAAAATCTTAGGAGCTGAGTCAATGGGCAGATGGAGAAAGCATCTCTGGGATCTGCCAGCCCTGGGCAGGTCTGATATAGGAAATGCCAGGCTCCTGAATGTGTCCTCATAGCCCCAGTGCAGAGTGTTTGTGGTTATGTTTGTTATTGATTCTGTGGGTAAGGACCCAGTGCTTTGCTTCCACATAATTTTAATCTCCTCCATTTTTTAAAAACTATGTAAACAGGAAACCAAGAATAGCTGTGTGTGTGTGTGTGTGTGTGTGTGTGTGTGTGTGAGACAGTGGGGACTGAACCTGAACCTGGGGCCTCAGACATACTAGGTAAGTACTCTACCATTGAATCATATCTCTGTATTACTTTTTAAAAATTTACTTTTTATTTTGAGACAGAGTTTACCTACACAGCCCAAGCAAGCCTTGAACTTGTAATCCCCTTGAATGACTCTCTTACAGCACTGGGATTACAGGCTTGAGCCACATGCCCAGCTAAGAATAATCTTTTGAGCTCAGTTATATCAATGATGAAAGCCAATGTAGGTAGCAATTTTGGTTTCAGTAATTGTACTTCATATCCATTTTTAACTATTGTGCTGTTTTCATTTAATACTTTTGCTTCTCAGTGAACGTGCACATAGTTACAATTTTTTGATTTTACTATTCATACACCTTTTACATGAGACAAAGGATAGTATAGTAATTACTATACAAAGCAGAGTAAAAAATGAAGTCAACTTGAAGTCTTGTAGAACCATCTCTCACAGATTAAGGATCATTCAACATCCCTAACTATTAGAAGGGATTTGTTTCCCAAAAGGGAAGAAAAGAAGCCAGGCTAAAGTAACTTGAAGGAGGAGTAACAAGTATTTGGTCATGTGGGATTGTGACATTTGTCCAGGAACTAAGATGACAGGTTTTGAGACACCTTAGGTACAGAAGGCTGGTACTGCACAGGGTGCTCGGTGGCTCATGAGGCTGAGAGGTAAGAGTGGACTTACTCTCCTAAGGAACAAAGAAAGAGGGCACAGTTACCGGAGACCACTCCTGTGCCAGCCATTTAGGGCAGTCAAAAATGTTGCAGGGCTGCAGGATGGCCATCTTAGGGGTGTACATGCATTTCCACTCTTCCACTGCAGTCACATGCCCCTGGATGTCCTCCTCCACACAGGAAACTGCCCGGCTCTGGATGCCCCCCCCACACGAGGAGGAGCACGCGGTCCACGGGGTGGCCTCCCACCTACAGAAGCAAGGGGAGTCATCAGGGCGGACATGCAAATTGCCAAACCTTCTTAGTGACCTGTCACACCAACCCCATGCCCTGGGTCGATCACTGGTTCTCCAGAGAACCAAAACTCTCTTTTGACTGAAATTTTAATAAGAGGGAATGCTCTCAACCTTAGCAAGAATGTTTCATAAACCTTGAATCTCTGCACAAATATAGGAGATTATGGCCTGGGGAGCAATCCACAGGAAGTCTAGACTGTCTATAACCTATCAACAATGGAGGTTCAATCTACAGTCTTCTTTCTATGGTTTCTGTGTACAAATATACTACGTATATACAATATACACACATATATATACATACATGTGCATGTACTTATGTATGTATTAAAGTTTAATTAGTTTGAACTAAATCTCAGCAAGTATTTCTGTGAAGACTAAAACAGAAAATAAGGAACTAATATCACTTCTGGATTTTTTTTTAAGTAGGAAAAACTCATACATGGCCTCCCTACACAAAAGCTCTTTCTCCTTCTCTTCTGAAACTGTCAGCTCTGGGATGCCACACACTCAACAAGTTGGGTGCTCAGACTGTGCATCTGCAAGTTGAGGAGTAGATGTGTCAATAACAGTAGTATTGTTTAGCTGGCGACAGACCCACAGATGTCCTCCAGCAAGGAACTCCTTGACTTGTAAATATGCTTGGTTTCGGTTGAAAAACTTACGGCAACTGAATGGAGATATACTGTAAAGGCAGAAAATAACAAGATTGCCAATGACACTTAAGAGAATTTTATCTATCTATCTATCTATCTATCTATCTATCTACCTGTCTACCTACCTACCTACCTACCTACCTATCTATCCATCCATCCATCATCCATCCATCCATCCATCCATCTACCCATCTATCTATCCACCCATCTATCTACCTACCTATCTTCCTTCCTTCCCTTCCTTCCTTCCTTCCTTCCTTCCTTCCCTTCCCTTCCTTCCTTCCTTCCTTCCTTCCTTCCTTCCTCCCTCCCTCCCTCCCCCCTCCCTTCCTTCCTTCCTGTCAGCTTTGTAGCAGTTGGGACTAGATTTAGACACATGAGACTCCTGCTCACAGCATCATGGAGCTGAGTGAACTATGCTTGTTTCTTACATGTATTTTGATTGTTAGAATTGCTATGGCAGCTTAAGAGATCTTAAAGAATAATGAGAGATCTAATTTTAATGAAAGAGAACCCAAACGACCCTGAGATGACACACTTTATTAGCTATATGTTGAAGTACCACACAGGCAGCAGGCAGCCTGTGGAGACTGTAATTATTCTGTAAGTAAGTTTCACATATGTTGTGGACTTGATTTCTCTTTTGAAGGAGCCAGAATAATAATGCATGCCTCCCATGTTAGAGGAGTTTATGCTACATTTTGTCTGCACTGTTCCGGTTTAGGCAAGTGCCTTTGTCTCTACCGCCAACAGCCAGCTATGCTGCCAAATGCAGAATTTCCTCCAAGAACGCACATAAAAATGTTACTATGGAGGAAACTGAGGTTCTTTGACTCTTAGGAGATTGAATGAAAGTTATTCCAAGGGAATGATGAGCCTTTGCGGAGTTCTTCTTGAGAAAGGATAAGATGGCTCCATTCTCCTTCAGGTTAGTCTCTGCATGACTTCCTGCTGGGGGTGGAGAACAGGCCTCTTTCAGACTGAAGATGGGTCGCATACATAAATATAGGCTCATGCTACATTTAATCTGACAGTGAAACAGCAATATTTTGATGGATATTTAATCACCTAGGTGATTGGAATTCTATAAGGGAAAACGTTTTCTAATTGGCATGCCAAGACCTTGAAATTGCGCCTCCCACGAAAGGGAGAGTGATTAATTTCTGTCTCAACACCTGCCTTAGCCATGCAGCTTCATTAATGAGTGCTCTTTTCACTGTCACCGATCACAGCAAGATACATGAGGATAACATGAGTTTGCACATTCATAGCATGGCTTGAGCGTACAGATTCAGGTCAGTATGTGAAACAGTATCATGTGACTCCCCACATAATAATGGGGCCATGGGGAGTTTTAAAGCATACTATATTTAGGTTTGTTTAAGTATAGCAAAAGATGAGAGATAGCATTCTTTTGTCAAGAGAAATTAAAACAGTGAACAAAGTGAATATTATGAATAAAGAAAAATATATCCAAGAATCTTGTCCTAAAAGACTATTAAATGAATTGACATGTCATACATTTAAACATACTTGGATTTTAATTGCCCTAAATCCACACTACATTTAGTTTAAGAATTTTTCAAAATTAAAAAGAATGTAGAGAAAGAGACATGAGCTCATTGTCAATCAAGATTAAGTTCATCATGATCCATTGTTACATTGAGATTTATGCTAAGTCTTAAAGGCAGAAGGCAAGAAAGAACAACCTAAAATGTATTGTGTACTTTATCTATACTTGTCTGAGATTTAAAATCTAAAGGTTTTAAATGGTGAAGCTTTCTGCCTCAATTATCAAGATATTGCTATTTGAGAACTATTGAGCTTTGGTTTTGTTAAATGAGAACCCATTTATAAAAACAGCGGCTATTTACTAGAACTTTGTCAGTGAAGCCTACTTGGTATCTTCAGAACTATTGGAAAACAGAAGTGTAAGGGGGAAAATGCAGCCCATTTACTAACTGACTAGTCCTTTTCTGCGGAGATGCATAATAAATACACAGACATGGTGCAAAAAACCAGCAAGTGGGACAGTGGGCATTTGAGGCAGCACTAGACTTCAGATACTCGGGGGAAGTTTTAGTCTATAAGAATTCAAAACTATCATATGAAAACTTTATCTGCACAAGGGGAAAAAAAGAAAAATCATAGAAGATGACAGGAATCTAGGATTTCCTGAGAGAAGAAACATAAACTCAGTGTTGTTCACATTGACACCAAACTTTACCTTTATTTTAAAATACATGGCTTTCCTCCACACAAACAAGGCACACATCCTAGGAATACTGATTCTATAGACACAGAAACAGAAATCTAAGGGAAATCGTGGCTCAATTGTATCTATCTTTTGATTTCTTTCTGTACATTATCGAGAAGACTTCTGGGAAAAGATACCTAAGGAGCATTCTGAGGTCACTTATTGTCTTTCTCGGTACAGTTACAGCATAGTGGGAGCCAGGAATCAGTGAGGTAGCCATTTAGTGACACATTTTGCCACAACGGTATCTAGAGTCAATCAGTCTCCCTTTGTACATGCCTACTAGATCAGTGACCTGACAGTCTCCTGTCAGTCACTAGAAAAATTTCACTGGACACTGGACAATATTTAAATACTTGTATATGCATGTATATATGCATATTTGTGTGAACATGCATGTTTACTTCTTTAGGTTGTGGTTGATGAGCTAGAACTGAGACTGAGGTCTCACTGGAGAGTTGGATTAGCATCCAATTAGATTCTAATACATAGGAATTCAGAAAATATCAATTAAATTTACTGAATTTTGCTGTTCAAAACACAGTTAATTTTTTGCATGTTTTAGATTAGGATTTAGCAAACTACTGTAGATTATGTTAACTGCTCCTGGTCTAATAGAAACCCAGGACTCTAAACAGCAGCTGACTCCCTGGGTGCCAAATTAGTAAAGAAAACAGCAAAGCCATATAAAACAAGTTCCAATTTCTGCTACCTGCAGAACTATTTCCAATATGGCAAGCAATACAAGTGGTAACTGTTTCTTATATTTTTCTCAGCAACTCCAGTTTTCTCACAAATATAAAGATAAAAATGTCTTTTTGAATCATTTGAATACCCCCTTTTCTAGTCTTTAAAATATTTTTTAACAAAACAATGCAGCAATTGATCTTTATGTATTTAAAAACTTTACTCTGTAAAATGTTCTGAACAATAAGGATATAAAATATCTTTTAGATAATTATAATTCTTCCAAAATAAAGAAGGGCACATCAAGCCCCTATTAGAAAAACCCCATGTCTGGAATTTTATACTCATGGTGCTGTGACTACACTTCAGGCAGTGTTTGTTTAAGTTAGCAATGGCTCTGTAATGACCAGGCTTCTACCAAGAGGAGCCAGAGAGGGAGTTAAAAAGGGAGTGAAGGAAAGACACAGCAGAAGCAGACATACTGCAGCTAATTAGAGTGAGTTATTGTGTCCACTCCAATGAAATTTCATTCTATAAAAATGGTTTCTGAATGACAAGATTACAGTCTGAGCAGGCCAGGATTATTGAAGAGGAGAGCTCAGAATGGATTTGCAAAATCTACCATCTACCATCTTATTTATAGAAAAACACAGAATCTATGGCTCTACAGTTTTGCATATATACACTAAAGCATTAGAAGACTGATCTGCTAGTTCTAACATCAGGATGATTGATTTACGTACCGAGGAAGGGGATGGTAGAGGTCATAAGGCATGATCTGCTTGTATCCGTCACTGTTAGGAACAATAATGCCAACCCTCTGAGTAGAAGGTACACACAATAAAATAAACACTAAATGATTACATCACACACATTTTTATACAACTTCAAAACAACATACATAAATCATTTCTGGAAACAACACTGAAACAGTTTGATATTTATGCTAGCATATGCTATAGGCTGGGGAAAGGTCTTTGAAGACACTATTTTCTATAATTAGTCCTCTGATCCAAGCAGGAAATACCACTAGAAAGGAAGATGGTGAGAAACTTTGGCACCTCATCATTAGCTATGGCACAATAAGCTTATAAATGTTCTTTAATCCTCCAAATTATCCATCCTATGAGGTCATTATTATTATCATCATTATTAATGTTACTTCCAGATGCCCATGGAGCAATTACAGTTACTGTCTCACTTTTGATGAAAGAGAAAGCTATGTAAGCAGGAGGTTATGGACCAAGAACTGACAAGACTATAACATACATCAGCAAATAGGCTTCTACTTCTGGCAGATCTAAAGGTTTACTAATACCTGGAGAGTAGCCACTTGGATGTTTCATAAAGGGGAGGGAGGAATTACCAAAGTTACAAGCAATGCTCACCAAGAGCAAACTCCCTACCAAAGCAAAGTGATGAAACTGTTCACAAACACGAAAGTGCTTTTGTCTACAAAATATTATACAGTGTTAATGGCTTTATCATGATGCTTGTGACTGTTGTGGATGCCATTAATACCTTGGGAAACCTGTGAGGTTCAGAGACAGAGTAATGGCTAAAGAGCCACAAGAAAGGACGTTCATTATATGCTGTGTGGCTGAAGGATGCACAAGAAAGGATAGCATGGGCTGCGTTGAAGGTCTTCAGGTCTCTAGTGTACTATGTTTTCAAATTTCTTGATTTCAACTAATAGGTCCTATTGGTAAGACTGGGTCCTTGCTGAAGACTGCACCTCCTGGATGGTGAAACATATCTTATTACTCAGGCTGTTGAAGAAAAGGGCAGCCGGGCCTCCATCAAGAGTGGGATATGAAGAGTGCTCAATGTAGATGAAGAACACAGAAGGGCACAAACAAAAAAAATGATGGTTTATTTCCATATGACAAGTGCAAGGGAGCCCCTCTCTTGAACATTAAAGAGATCTGTACATTTGTTTGTATTTCTGGGATGCATGTGTGTATATTTACATATCTACATAATAATTAACATATATTCAGTATGTTTATACTTATATCTAAATACATAGATTTTCATTTTGACCCCATCATTTGACATGGGATGGTATCATACTTTTAGAAATATAGCTAGCAAATCTAAGCTTTTGAGTAGAAAGCTTGGGCTGGGCTTAGTTAGTATGGATCAGATAGCAAAGAAAACACTGACTGAAGATCATAAAAAGGAAGAAAAAGAGGACTGACTGGAAGGCCCGAAAAACCTGAGTAAACTAGGAGATGTGTGAATGTATTTAGATGTGTTTCATAGAACACAGAGACAAGGTTGTAAAGAAAGATTCCCTAGGAGGAAGTGTTTATTCGCTTATTTACTTTTCGGAGGGGCATTTTCTGTGTTTATTTATTCAATGTTTTGAATTCATTTTTCTGATAAAATTTTCATGGTATGTAAATGAGTGAGCACAGCTGTGTGCATTTGCCTCACAATGCTCATGAGAGTGATGCTGCTGTGGGCAAGCTCACAACTGCATGGATCTTTACCACAGCAATGAAATGATCACCACATCAATGTTGCTTTGTCCTTGCCTTGGGAGTTAAATATCCCGTTCTTTTCCACCTTCTTCTGATAAAAGCTTACTCCTCTTTTTTTTCTTTTTGTTAGAAACGCTGGATCCCTTTTAAATTTTTTTGCATCTAATAATCAAGACAATTTTTCTTTTAAAATGACAATATTTCAAAGAATGCCAGTGTCTTGAAATTCTTTTAAAGCTTTGGGCATATACTATTATTTAATAGAAGCAAATTAGCCTATAAATCAAATAGTCTGAAGTTAGGTTTTACCTAACCCTTGTATCTATTCATTTCTATATCAATTTCTAAATACAGAAACACATACCATTGCCTTGTCCCCTGGAAAAATTTATGGCTATAATTTATCATCTTCAATATGAGAATGAGCTGTTGCAGGTCTCTGTCAACTGATTTATCAGCTGATGATATTTGAAATGGAGACAGTAACATTGAACAAGACAGAGTTGACCTGAAGAGAGGGGATAAATGGGGGAGCACAGAAACGCCAGGATTTTGGGCTCTGCTTTGGGCTGATTTAGAAATCACGTTTGTGTTTGAACAAGAAGCTTTAAACCTGGTTCCAGCAAAACTATAGGTCTGTTTGTCTTTCTGTGGCATGGGTCATGGTGAAGACTCGAAGTGACTCCATGGCACCTGTGAAAACAGAACGATAGCCAAACAATGGTGCTCTGTCCAGCCTCCAAATGCATCTTCCTGAGCCTTGGCTCTGCTCCCTCCTGGAGCTCTGGCCACGGCCCTGATTTTTGCCTACACTGTGATGGAGGGGAAGGCAATCTTGCCTAAGATGCTCAGCTCATTGCTTACCTTTAAGACACTTCGTATTTGTTCTCAGATAAAGTGTACATCATGAAAAATGGTGGAAAGGGAAGCTATTAAGGGACTTGATGAAATTCTTGCCAGGTTTGAGTCTAGATGTGAATGTTTTTGTGTACTTACATTTATATATGCCCCCGAATATGCGGACAGAAGGGAAGGAAGTGAACATTACTTATAAAATTATCACAAAGGAAAAATGGAAGAGCAAACTACTTATTCTCTATCACTCCAGCAACCCTGGCCACTTGGGTATTTCACAGCAGCAGTGATACTACTCCATCTAAAACCCATTGTAAGGGGTGTTGAGAGCAGAAGCCGAGGTCAAGAAAGTGAGAGTCACTCTCCACCTAACCTACCCAAAGTATATAATATACTCAACTGTTTGATGCTATGGTGTTATGACAGGTTCTTATAATGAAATATTACACGGAACATGAACATATAAAATTCTCTGAACCATTTTTAATAATATAGTACCTAAAAACATAAGTATAAATAGAAATATCATTAAGCCACAATATTAGAAAATTTATATACTCACACTTCATCTATAATTTTCAGCTTGTATGTATGTGTTCCCAGGTATACACATGTACACATATAAGGACACGTGCATCTATACATATATATGTATGTGGACTCTCACATGTATAGTAGGAAAATACCTTATAACCCTGCTTGAGTCCTGGGGGTTGGATATTTTTTTCCTTGCTGTTAAAAAAAAAAAAATCTTCCTGTTTGCAGGTTCTAAAATAACATATTGCCTCTCACAAGCTCAGCAATTAGAGTGCTGAAATGCAGTAAAAAAAACTGAATAAACTGAAAAAAAAATCGTAAGATGGGAGCATTTGAAATTAAGGTAAATGAATTAAAATGAGGTTATCACCTCCAATTCCATGTGTCACCTAAATATCATTGAGGATTTGTGCAGGAATGGTCTAAGTTGCAGCTTCTAAACAATAGCCATGACCTTAATAGCCAAGCCTGAATCAGGGTCACACTATCCAGTGTGGCATTCATGTATTGTGATAGGTCTCTCTTTACAAGAAAAATCCAAATGTAATTCACTCCATGGAGATGAACCATAAGGGGTACATCTCAGTGAATGTCTCAGGACCTCTCGCCTCTTCTCATTACACATCCTTTTTCTGGCTTCTGTCATCTGCATAGACCACAGGCTCTTTGACGGTAGTGAGTCCCACACAAGTTGCCATCTTCTCTTGCAAGCTGCTTCTCTTGTGACTGCTGTCCTGTTCAAGGCACTGCCATTCTCTCACCCTTTTGGCTTCTTCTCTTTGCCACACCCCTTATGGCTACCTTATAGTAAAACAGTGCTGCTGGTCTGCGTGTGTAACTTGGCATCTATCCATTCCCTGAGGTAACTATGGAAGCTTCATGGAAATTTCTTTATTTCCAATCTCGTGTGTTTTAGGCATCACATGCTTTGTAATTGTGGAACTCAACTCACCTTGGACAGATTTGGGCCCCAGGGTTAAGATGATTTCTCTCCATCTGCTCCTTGGTACCAAACATTAAGCTTCAAAGACTAGGAAACTACAGTGTTTTGTTTTGTTTTATTTCCCTAAGAATGAAGTTAAAGGTGCTACAGTACTCTGACTATGAGGGTCCATCTTCTCTAGATGATTTCCAGGAAGTAATAGAAATAACCTTCTCCCTAAACAACACTGCAGAGATTTAAGGAAATGTTGACTGAGGTTCAAAGAGTTTGCTTTTCCTTGAGTGGCAGAGCACAGAGGATCAGAGTCCAGTGAAGGAAGAACCACACAAGAAACTATGAACTTGCTGCATTGTTTCTCTGTATACAACCTTGAGTACTGGACATCTGTACCTTTGCTTCCATCTTATGAAAATGCAAGTGGTAGACAAGTCACGAACTTTAAGATAAAGGGAGAAGGCAAGAAACTCAGGTTTGTAGAATTTGTATTAGCTTTTCCTGTTTGGTGGCTGCTGAGCCCCAAGCTTGATAACCACTAAAATGGTCTAAATTCTTCCTCCTGTAACATCTGCCAAAGTTCTGAAACAATGAATGCCCTTAACATAAAGTCAAGTTGAACCAAATAAGAAAATATCTTATGTAGTAGCCCTGATTTCTTTTAAAACTACACGAGTGCCAAATTACTGTGTAATCTATATCAATTAATGATATCAGGATTGCAAGGGATCCAGAATCAAGAATCATGATTCACTGTCATGATGTGAAAAATTTTTCAGACAAAAATTCATTTTGTACTATAAAAGAAACTACTGAAGAGTTTTAGCATCTTAGATTAAATGATAGAAACTCTGCAATTTATATTTCTGGCATTTGCTTCTTGACATTTAAAAATGCCATCTCTGTATTACTTTTAAGTAATTTTGTTAGGATTTATTTTCCTTTTCTGTTGTGTGCTCCAGAAAATGACTTGAGTGGACATCAATACATGGACGATGCTTGCTTCATCTGGGTTTCTGCTCACTTTGTCAAGCATGCAAACTTGTATTGAAATGGTTCTATGTTGCATTGGAAACAGACCCCCCAGGCTGCAGAAGCAGCGAGCAGGACAGGGTTACTGGGGTAATGATTGTATCAGGGCTGCGTCTCTGTAGGGTAGGAGACACTGTGGAACTGGAAGTGTTTAGATCCATGCCCTAGCTTGCTATGATGGAGAATTCTGCTTAGCTTCTCTGGCCTGTTAACTCTTCAAGGAATAAAAAACTAAATTGATATAACGAATATGTGAGTACCTTAAAAAAACTTGTAATGGAGTGACTTTAGGAAGGTCAACCTAGCTCTTTGAGTCTCCATTTATTAACAAATTGCTGTGATTTGTTGAGTACTTTGCACCTTGCTAGGAGGTTTCCACCTTTATCTCACAGAATCCTCAAAGTACCTGGCAGAAATGTTATATTTTTACAGATGGGAAACTAAAGATGTTAAGTAATGAAGTGTCTTACACAGTGGTAGGTTGAAGTTAAAAATGAGGATGATGGAATTCCCTTTCCTAGTAACTCATAAGATAATTAAAGGAATCATGCAAATAATTAATTGCATGTTTTAAAACTTTGAAAGGCAATGTATGCAATGAGCTTACTGTTAGTATGAACTGGCAGGACAGAAGAAATGAATAGCTTGATAATCAAGTTATAGGTATAGTCAATTATTTCACTGTCGGGTAAAGGGTGGTGTGTCTGCAGGTGTTGGTTCTACAACTTTCAGGATTGCTTATACATTTTGAAATAAAGCACAACTCTACTTTGCTATCCCATATAAATCCACAAAAGCAGAAGTGAGATTTTATTATTATTTTTACCACTTATTTAAATGACGCTGGTCCAATGGTGGTGTTACTTTTCTAAATCTTTCATTTGTTGCAATAAAATGATGTACTTTAAGATGTACATGATTTAGGACACTTTAATTTTCTTTTGCTTATTCAATAACTCAACCATTTTCTAGTCCTTAAATAGAACTTTCCTTTTAGGAAACATAAGCAGTACAACCTCTCAGGGGTTGAATGGATAGGACTCACAGCTGGTTACGTGAGGACTGTCCTTGATACTTGTGAGCTGAAACTTCAGGAGTTAGTCTGCATAGCATAATTTAAATCTTAAAAACCCAATACATGTGATTTAGCTTCAAGGTGATGTTCTTCTAGGAATTATCTCCTAGATGGCCCAGAACAACCCGCAGAGAACTACTTTCTGGACTCAGAGAACTTCAGAATTCCATTTTTCCCTTTCATGGATAAAAAAATCCAGCTGGAGAGCAGTTTCTCTAGGCAACATCAATACTATTAGCACGGTCTTAGTCTCAGTCATAGCTGAAGTAGCTAATGTTTGTTGAGTGCTTCTTGTGTATCAGATCCTCCACTAAGCTCTTTGAGTGTATGGTAGCATTTACCCCTCATGACAATTTTAACAAGGTAAGAACTGTTATTATTGTCACTTCACAGGATGAAAATCTGAGGCTTAGTGAGAATAAATAATTTGCCAAAGGCTGTTCAACTTGTGGGTGGCAGCTCTGTAGCCACCAGCCAAGCAGTATTACTCCAAAGTTCTCATTCCTACACCAGGATCTGCTGTTAGGCACCTAGTAAGCATAAAAATCCAGTTTTTATGTGCCTCTCACATGTGCTGTCTTTCCAGATGCAGAATGTTTCTTAATGGTTACATTAGGATTCAAATCTGAGACCCAGTTTTCAAAATTTGCTCTCTAACCAGTGATGGTTTATATGATTTAGATTTAGATAATTTATATCACTTAGAATAGAGCTGGAATAACAAAACCAAAAAATACAAACCAACCGATCAACCCTGAACAGCCAAAGGTTACATGCTGTATATTTCAAGCTGCCCTGAGAACACACGGTACTCATTAGATGAGTAAATGACTCCTTTCTACTTGTTTTTTAACAACAAGCAAAGACTTTGTGGCTTTCTGGCCACACAGAAAATGTGGCTTCCCACCTAAGCAACAAAGGTGGCATGAACTGATTCACAAACTTCAACAAAGCTTCCCCTGGTGTAAGGGAGGAGTGACAATTATGGGAAGGCAGACACATGATAGGTTTGACATGTGAACAGATCCTGGATGTCTGTTACATAGAAGGAGGCTCATAACTAATAGAAACATGAAGTAGAGAACTAAACATGTAGTAGATCCCCAGCAGGCAGGAGTGGAGTGTCTTTGGACTTCTAGGAATGCCCAAGTTGGTCTATTATGGCACCTGTAGAGCAGAGTCTATAAGAACATGTGATCAACCTGTGATATCATGCTCTGCATTGCCAATGAAAAAAATAGTGCTAATTTTAGCAAAGAGTCATTAAATCTTTAGACCTCTCCTTACCTTTCCTTAGTCTTAAGTGTTGGCTCCTCCTTTGGGGGTCACTTCTGGCTAGGAACCTAAATATTTTGTCACTTCATAAAAATGACTACCTAAGTGACATTCACAGAGATCAGAGAAGCTCTGGTGAGAGGAACAGCTGGGCAGCCGGCTACGTTCTTCCATTGGACAGACAGAACAACTGTCTGCATTTCTGCCTCTGCAGCACATCAATGCTACATGACATGGGTGCTGAGGCTTGCTTTTGGAAGAAGAAACAAAGGACGAGGAATCACTGACTTCCAGGTGTCTGTTCTGAAGTAGCATTCCAACTGTGTTACGTACAATTGACAAGACCAAAAAGAAACAGCAAAGGCAGTAACTGCTTCTCTTGGGCACTGGGGAGCATGACTGAACTTTATTATTTTCATTATGCCTTTTAGCTTATCAACGTTTTAAAAATTAACATCTAGAAGCAGAGAAAGTGATAAAACTACAGAAATCCTTTGAAGAGATGTTCACTGTTCAGCATCATCTGTAGCCATGGTGGCCTGCTGATGTGATGTTATGAAGAGTGTAAGAACAGGAAACGAGGAGAGGGAGTGTAGAGAAGCCAGAAAAGGAGATGGGAGGCAGACAAGAAAAGAAGAGAGGACTCCTGTGACTGGACAAGCAGTAAGGAGTGGGGCATTTCTGAGGGGAAATATCAAGGCTTGGAAGATTTTAACTTAAAGTTGAACAATTATTTAGTGACATTACTAAATGTGTGTGCATGTGTGTGTGTGCGTGTGTGTGTGTGTGTGTGTGTCCAGGTGCAGTTATAGGAGGGAAGGTCAAAGGACCACATTGGGTGTCTTGCTTTATCACTCCCTAGTTTTGTGTCAACTTGACACAAGCTGGAGTTAGCACAGAGAAGGGAGCTTCAGGTGAGAAAATGCCTCCATGAGATCCAGCTATAAGGCATTTTCTCAATTAGTGATCAAGGGGGGAGGGCCCCTTGTGAGTGGTACCATCTGTGGGCTGGTAGTCTTAGGTTCTATAAGAGAGCAGGCTGAGCAAGCCAGGAGAAGCAAGCAAGCCAGTAAGCAGCATTCCTCCATGGCCTCTGCATCAGCTCCTGCTCCTTGACCTGCTTGAGTTCCAGTCCTGACTTCCATTAGTGATGAACAGCAATGTGGAAATGTAAGCTGAATAAACTCTTTCCTCCCCAACTTGCTTCTTAGTCATGATGTTTGTGCAGAAATAGAAACCCTAAGACAGTCCTTTAAGACAGAGTCTCTCACTGAATCTGGAGCTGGGATAGAGGCCAACAAGCCTCAGGGATCCTATTGTTTCCACCTTGCTAGCTCTGGGGTTATAGGCACATGTGGTCACACTCAGCTTTGTATTTGGATGCCAGGGATTCATGCTTATGCAACAAGCTCTGTTACCTACTGGAGTTATCTCTCCAGCTCCAATTTAGTGTCGTTTTTGGTGTTCATAGGATATCTCAATCTTGAAAGGGAACAAGACTCCAACTCATTATTTGAATGTGATTTTGCTTCTACTACTTAGTATAATAAGCTCCAGTTCCCAGGATACAGGAAAAATAGATTTCAGTGACTACATATAAAATAATATTTTGTGTAACAACATAGGAATTAAAAGTGTGTGATTTAAAAAAAATTACATTTGCTTATGGGCATAATAAAGTATATTCAAAAGGTAAAAAAAAAATATGTGATTTTGTACTAAGAATGCCCTTGTTTTTCCCTTTGAGGATTTCTAAATTGGACACAAAGTTGTAGTTTTAATGTTATTGTATCTTTTTTTATTTAATATGGATGGTACTCTTAAATCTGTAGTAGTTAGAAAGCAGTTGCTCAGTGGGTTGATTCCATTGTCCAAATGAGAGAGACCCATCTTAGAATGTCTCTTCTGTCTGCTTTGAGCCCACCCCTTCTTATTGTCTCTTGGAATTCAGAAGAGCTGCACACAAATTAACTCCACGAGCTCCACAGGATTCCTGCAGCACCTTAAGCTGACTGTAAACTCACAACTCCTAAGCTGCTTTCCTCAAGCATCTCCTACTGCTAAGTCTTAATTTTTACAGCGTTGTCTAATTCTATCTCCAATAGAAGTAGCTTCTAATATAAGCTTCCAACCTCTTTTTTCTTTTTTTAATGGCTACCTGTCCCAACATTTATGCCTGTGCTGTATTAGGTACTTTTAAATGACATAGAATATAGAGAATATAGACTGAACAGGCAGCCTTTCAATGTAGCCTTTTTTTTCTTTTGGATAATAAGAAATGGGCCAAAAATGTTACTCCCACCGAGAAGAGTGGATAAAGATCAGAGACTAGAAACAAAGGATAAATTTTTCTCAGTATAAACATTTTCTTCCAATTGTTAACAACAGTGCTTTCATTCCCATCCCTCTTCCATGGCCACTTCTTCACTGAAGGCGTGTTTTCCCAAGTGAGGAAAAGCTCAGTGGAGCTGTGGGGAAATGAATCTATCTCTCCTAGAAATGCACATATAAAATTTCACATGTCTATGTAAGACTTTCAATCTTTCTGTAACTGAGTTGGGAATAATGAATGCTCATCTGAATTGGGATAAATATGCTTTTTCCTGTTATAGGGATGTATAAAAAATGTAAAAATGGAATCATTTTAAAATAAGGTTCAATCATAGTTAAAAATATTTCAACTGCTCAATATTTCTAAAGCAAAGCTGAGCAAAAATTTAACACCTTATTTGCTTTTATATCACACCCAACATTTGATAGCCAATATTCTGATGTAAGCACAAAGCTAATTAAACTAGAATGTCAAACTATAAAGTGTTCTTTTTGTTCCCTTAATGAGTTTACTTTAATGGAGTATGTCTATGGTTTCTAAACATTAATTATTAATAGTAAGTTCAAATCACATATATAATTTAGAATTCATGGCTTAAGGTAGAATGATCATAAGCATACTCTTAAGTCATATATAAGCATACATAAGTCAGCCATTGAATACCAATTGTTGCATCTCTCACAATGTACGAGCGAATGTTCTCCACCTACTCCACCCATGTAGCAGCCTAGTTCTTCAGAACTCTTCTTTCATGTGCATAAAATTATCAAGCTCTGATTTCAAATATGACATAGAAATCATTAATAAGAAAGGATGTTTTGGCCATTGGTATTTGTGACTGGCGTTTGCTTTTGTGGAGGAAGCTTTTCCTAGATGCTCTCTAGGAAGTTGTGGGTGTGCTAACTGCAACTGCCAAGAATCACTCACCAGAGTTTGAAGCCCTAAGCAAAGGCACCTCCCTCCACGACCAGATTCTCCACCTGCACATCAACAGTTACTCACCACGCAGGCACTTCATTAACCTGCCTGATTCCTGATCCTGCAAATAACCTATGCTCAATTATGGCTTCTCTAAAACAAACACTAGTGTGTGAAGGTGTTAAAGGTTTAAATCTTTAGAGCTTCTAATTACAAAGATCCTCCACAAAATTTGACTTGGAAATAAGCCCTAGTGCCTATGGAGCAAAGGCTAAACTTTTTTTCAAAGGTAGCAAAAACTGTTTTGAGACTGGTTCTGACCCTAATTAATCGTGTGAATTGACTATGCTAGAATGGATTGGCTATGGTCCTGACATGAAGTCTTCTGTGATTGTATCCCTGACTGGAGACAGGGAAAAGAATGGGAAGCATTGTGAGACAGTAAGCTATCACACTGGCAAAGACACCATGATGTTCACTGGACTTTGTCAAGGGGAGAAACAAGATATCAGGATGTGAAAACAATCAAAGGAGAAAGAGAGGACTTTGCTTTGAAGAACATTTACAGAAAAAAAATCCACAGACTCTGAGGTTGTATCACACAACAGCAGGAGCCAGGAGTATGGATGCCACTAATGGCGGGGATGCTGGACAGGACCGTGTCCTTTATTTTTAAGTTAAACATATACTTTCATCTAAGAAGCTAACTGGGAACCTGATTTGTGATAAACAAACAGGTAAACTAGACTGACCTGGCTGGACAAGGATCCAAGTTGCACTCCTGAAGCTTGGGTTTGGGCTTGATGTTCTCGGGGTAGTAGTGACAGTACTGGTCGGCAACCACACGGCTACTTCGGAGGTCATAGCACTCGGCAGATGTAAGTTGATAGCCTGTAAACATCAACACAACCAGGTTGCTGAAAGCATACAATGTACTTCTGTATTATTTTGGGCCATCTCCTGTTAAGGAAATTATTCCTAATGCATAAGTCATTTCCAAGAAAAAGCAAATATATAATTAGTAGGGTCATTAGTGTTGTAGGACTCAAATTCTACATTTTTCTCAAGTAATCTGCTCATTTTAATTATTCAATTATATTACAGTCCTTGAGTTATACAAGAACACAGTCAGATTATAAAACTCTGTTGCAAGAAATATTGTTTGTTTAATATAATTAAAAAACATAATAAAAAACACTGTTAGTATTTTTTTAAACCAAGTTTATTATAAAAGGATGCTAAATTGCCCCTGTATCTCTGAGACCGCCAGGAAGAATCAACCCACAACTCATTAATAAAGTAAGCAATAAGTGAATAAATAAAATAAAAATAAATCTCAATGTCTTTTCTTTGAACAATGGAGATTTATGAATTAGGTCCCACTTGAGTCAGGTTCTACCAGGCTGCTTAAATTCAACCTGAATGAGTTGAACTGAGTAAATGTACAGTTAAAGTCCCCATAATTGCTAGCCTGAATCTGAATTCCTTACAGAATTAAAACAATAAAATCAAACATACCAAAAAAAAAAAAAAAAAAAAGAATTAAAATAAAGTCCTCCCAATCCCTGCTTCCTAGTACGTAAGCTTTACTTTTTCCAACATACTTTGTCATTCCTCCTCAGATTAAGAATCTGGCTCATACTTTGTAGGCTTCCTTTTCCACTGTTTTGATTAATCTCTTTCCAAAAAGTTGCCAAGTGATATTAAATTTTATTCATATTGATCTTTCTCGCCTGTTTTGTGATGTTATAGAAAGTAGTAATCAAGACTTAGACTCTTGGAGTGAAAATAAGTATGTATCAAAGATTTTAAAGGTCTGTATCCTTCTACTCCAGACCCTCCGCAACCCCCAAAATTCTTCCTGACAGGTAGATGAGTTATTACTAAATATGTATTTGGAAACAAGATTGAAATCATTGGGAGACTTGCAAAGGTTTTAGGAAGTCAGAGGGAGGCTTTTGAAGCCAGATTTCCTGGCTTGAGGCTATGTTCTCAGACCACCCACAAAAAGTTAATTGTTCATTAAAGACCTAAAAAAAGAACTTTAAAAATTCTACTGGAAAGATGAAAGCACAGAGAGAAGCAAAAGCAGTGGGCAGGAACACACATCCAGCTAGCGTCTGGTTTTATAGAAACGCTAAATAGCAAAATGACATTTCAGGGAAGTCAACACACTTTTACTTTTTGTCTCCATCATCCTCCAAGGCAGCAATTTTATAAGACAAACGCCTTGGAGTTTTGCAGAGAATAATTTCTCTGCAAGGACAGAATTTATCCAGTAGTAAAACGTGGGAAGAAATAATAAATCATTAGGCTGAGGGTGTGGTGTTTGGAAATCATCATTCCCCAGCCCAAGCTCTCTGCTTTGAAGCTCTCACACACTATGAAATAGTCATGGAGTGAAAGCAAAGGACCAGTGTGGTCAGATGACAGTGTCCTCTGAGGCTTGCCAGGGAGCTCTTGTGGAACATTTTTTCACACACGGTGAAGTGGCCAGCCATTTGAGTCTGACAGCAGGAACACACATGGGGAGCCGCAGCTTATTTCTCAGAGTGGTCCACGAAGTGAAAGGAAGGCTCTACAACGCTCATACACTACAAGGGACTTTTGCTTACACACAGGCTTCCTGATAAGATTTCCTATGAACAGAGGCTTGACACTGGGAAACCATGGATAGCTCTACTCTTACATGTGAGTAAAATGAGACCCAGTGTGGTTGGAAACAGATGAATGTAACACTAATTGCTTTATTTAATAGTAAGTCATTGTCAAGGTTACTGAAATTATACTGTCACAGCAATTCTTTGCGAAAATGATATGGGTGCATGCAATTGAATTGCTTTTTTATGAAAGGTATGGTTTACATTTAAAAAAGAAAAATATTTTATTAGATGATCTTTCATTGAAGCTTGTTTTGTTTTCTGTATGACTCATTCATGAATGTATAGAAATTTATTCTCATAACAAAAAATCATAATTGGGATCTTACTTTGCTCCCCCCCCTTTCCCTCCCTCCCTCCCTCCCTCCCTCTCTCTCTTTCTTGTGTGTGTGTGTGTGTGTGTGTGTAGACCTCATATTGATACCCAGAACCATTCTCAATTGCTCCTCTATCATATCCTTCACACAATTTCAATCATACCCAGAGCTTGGTGATATGTTAGTCTAGATAGCCAGTTTGCTCTGGGCATTCTCCTGACTCTACCACATCTACAAAGTATTTAGCTAGATTCTAGGCATCTGAACTCTGGTTTTCTTGCTTTCATGGCAAGCTCTTGACAGCTGAGCCATCTCCTCAGCCTGGCAATTTGATTTTTTTAAAAAGATAATTTTATTCAAGGTCAGCTAGATCAACTATAGAAATGCTATTGTATTGAAATGCAAACATACTTGATGGCATTTGACTCATTATTTTTAAGTTAAAGGGTGGGTTTTTTTTTTTTTTTTGTCAACTTGACATAAGTTAAGACCTATTAAGAGGAGGGAACCTCAACTGAGAAAACACACCCATCAGATTTGCCTGTAGGCAATTTTGTGGTTCACTTTCTTGATTAATGATGGATATGAGAGGGCTCGGTGCACTGTGGGTAGTACTACCCTAGACAAGTTGTCCTGGATGATATAAGAAAGCAGGCTGAACAAGTCATGGAGCACAAGCCAGTAAGCAACATTTCTACTTGATCTTTGTTTCAGTTTCTACCTTCAGGTTCCTGCCTTGAGTTCCTGCCCTGACTTCTCTTCATGATGCAGTGTAATCAGAATGTATAAACCAAATAAATTCTTTCCTCCTCAAGTTGCTTTTGGTCATGGTGTTTTATCGCAGCAATAGAAATCCTAAGACAAAATACAATACTGCTTTTAGAAGCACAATTAGTATTTTGTTCATATTATATACATAGAGATAACATAACTTCAGTGAATTATGTCATATATTCTTATGTTTTAAAAAAATGATGGATAATCATTTGCTCCAATTTTGAGGTACTATGACTTTAACTATTGTAAAAGTTAAAAAATTCCAGTGTGGGTAAACTGTTTAAAGTTAGTCAATCAACCAGCTTCCATGAAAATAGAGAAAGAATTAGTCAGATATACCAATTTTCAAAGGCACATACATATATGTACATATATGTATGTATATATATATATATATATAAAATATTAGACCTATTAAAATGAAAAAAAAGGTAACCCACAAATGTTGACAATCTAAACTATTCACACACTTAATTTTCTGGAAAGATTTTGGTAATACATGAGTCCACAAAAATTCTCAAACTCCTTTATCTTATAACTCTACCACTGAGTATTCATCCCAGAGGAATTTGTAAATGGATAAAAACATTTAGGCATTAAGTTATTTATTTTATTACAATTGTATAACACTTAAAAGAACCAAGTGATCGCCTACAAGAAAATGACTAAATCATTAAAAAAAAATCAAAGAAATATGACGTACTCACTACAATTATAAAAATCAGAAAATAGGAAGAAACCTTTTCTAGTAACACAAGATGCTGAGTATTACATGGATGTGACAATGTAGGGACAAGAATTTACTCTGTGACTTTTCAGGAGAGACACACTACAAAGAATATATGGACTGAATTCATGTCTTTCAGTGTGCAGGTTGGGTATAGGCAAAAAATAACCAAGGTTATTTCAACAATGAAATGATTTTTTTTTCTGGTAATAAAACTTTCTCTAATGGAGTGAGTCTGACAAACATCTTCACTTCCTTCATGAAGAGGTGACGTCACTTCTGCCAGACAAGTCTAGGTTTAGATGAAAGCAAGCACTGTGCTGGAAAACTGCTGGTGGATAGGACTTTACTACTGCCAGCTTCCCACAATGCCAAGGAAAGAGGTGTTTGGTATGAGCATTCACAAAAGAAAAGCTTCCCAGAGCCCCTCACAGGTGACTTCAGGAATTGGCTCCATTCAAAAGAAGGGATTCTTCCACGCTGAAGTTAGTCTACTCTTAGACAGCTTTTTCCTCATAGAGGTCTAGGCTAGCTAGGATAAGTGAACACTGTTACCTCCACCACATGTTGCTGAGCAAGGAAAGAAGTCTGTTTCCCTCCATCGGTGGATGATGGGCTGGTAGAAGATGAACTGGACGGTGCTGTCTGCAGGTCCCGAGTCATGGATCTGCAGGAACAAAACAGGAAAGTTGGGGGTGTGATAGGAAGAGGGATAGCTTCTGGGTCTCTGGTAACCTTGCCTGAGAATGCACAGTGTATGGAGATCTTGGATTTGTGAGAGCCTATAAGGACATCAAATGGGAAGGCACGATCATCCACCCTGCTATGTCCCAGAGAATGAGTCTCACAGTACCTTTATTATCCTTACCTCCACAGAGCTGATGGCTTAGAGTATGGTGACATCTTCATTTGTGACTCTGCCACAATTCCCTTCCCACCCTAATTTCTACAGCATTGTGTAGCCATTGAAATGTATATTCAGAAATAGACAACATAGTAAGGTATGGTGGTGTCCACCTTCAATCACAACACTCAGGAGGCAGAGACAAGAGGATTTCTGTGAGTTCAAGGCCAATATGGTCTATATATTAAGTTCCTGGATAGTCAGGGCTATGTAGAAAGACCCAGTTTCAAAAATAAGATAGACAATTTATTTTAAGGAAGTCATAAATGCCATACACTACAGAAAATAAAAGATACTATCTGTAGTTGAGAAAAAATGTCAGGGATTAAGATGCTTTTCCCATTTAGGGACATCCATGGGTCTTCCTGTCAGTGTTGTGATTCATGTATCTGGATGTGCTAAGTCACCAGTTGGAAGTTACTAAACTGCAAATTCTTGGGACCAAGCCCAGAAATCAAGGCAATTCTAATGTAGATATTCCAGAATACCAAATGTCAAGATACCAAGTTATAAAAGCAACTACTTTCAAATAAAACTGGTGCTTATGGAAATTAAAACTTGTTTTTAAAAGAGGGAATATGAGACAGTAAATTTTTAATGGTTCCTAAGATTACATGGTTGAGCAAACATACTTAAACTACAAGAGAAGAAAAAAGTATGTAACATGAACAGAACAATGAACTTCAGGAAGACCGAATGAAGTGACAATCAATGCTGGGCCAGGCTTGGGCTGTTTGTCATATTAAGAGAGGTTCTTGGAATAATGACAGAATTACTTCTTACTCCAGCTCTACTTGTGATAATCTGAAAAGTATCAAGATCCAGTTGAATAGTATGACCTAAGCCTTTGTCAAGTGTTCTTAAGTCTCCCATAACATCCCAACTGCTGCCCTTTATTTAGGGTAAACTGATGGAGAAACCTTCAGATTATTTTAAATACAGACCCATTTCTCTGCTGCTGATCTCATTAAGGACCCTCAACACCTAGGACACAGGAGAAATAGTAATAGTGAGTAAGAAGGCATTAGAAAACCTGCAAGTGCCAAACTCTAGGCTGACTTTAGAGTTTATATGAGTAGATGGAAATGTTCCTCCAGAAAGTCTAGGAGAGCCAGAGAGTAGGAAGAAAGAAAGGTCAAGAATGTACAGGTGGTCTCATTTCACAGAAGGACTCTGATTAATGGACCTTTAGGGCTCTTTCTAATTGGAGCAAACAGTGATAAGTCCATCTTTCAAAACAAAACCCAGCTGAGTCAGTAGTGTTTCTACCAGAGGGATGTGTCCCATAGTTCCACTTATCAGACACATGGTTCCTAACTGTTGGTTAGGGATCCAACATTCATTTATATTTAGTAAGCTTTTGTCTGATTGCTTTAACTCCAGCATCCCTTCACTTTCTTCAGAGATATGGTTATCATGCAGGAAAGTCATTAAGGAGGACTCTTGCTTGAACCCATTACCCTTGAATAGATGGGAAGAAAAATTTCCCCTTATATGATATATAAGGTATATGATGTGTTTCTGCAAGGGCATCTGCAGCTCTGAAAGTGCTATCACCAAGATGGATGACACCATGGCAACAGTCCAAAGATATACAGCAACAACTCCCCCAGGGTTCTCCTTTACTCTTCTGCCCTTAGTAGAGCCACCGTAGAGCTGCACAATGGGGGCGGGGTGGTGGATCATAACTAGTTACGGCTAAAGTGAGGAGGCCTTGTACTGGAATATCTACATGGAATATCTACACTTGTCTTTAGATCTGGTAAAAGGAAAAACAATGGAGCAAGGTCCTTTATAGGCTCGTTAGAATCTACCAATAAAACTCCTCATAGCCTGCGAGGAGGGAATGGATAATAAGAAATTTTGCCAGACATCATGGTGAAGGAAGGAGAAGAGGCAGCTACAGCAGTGCTGTCCTGTGTGAGTCCCACGGAGATTCTAAAGAATATGTATCGGTTCTGAGTCTGAGAACTTACATTTAGAGAGCTCACAAATGAAAAGGCTCTTTGCGAAACAGATTCAATGGATAACAAGAATGGAGACCTCCTGCTTCGCAACCTCGCTTGGTCTTGCCCACAGGTAAAACATTTTCTCTCTGCATAGTCATGTTCTCTGTTTATCAATGACAGCACACACCACATTCCTACCAAGGCAGAGGGATGTTTTATTTAGATTAAATTTAATCTTAAGACACTGTGGGTTTTCCATATTTAAATTACAAGGAGAGGTTCAGTGATTTGTTCAAGCTGTCTCGCTAAGAAAGGAACAGAGAATTTGAGTTCAGGTCTACGTATCTCTAAAGCTGCTATTCTTCTCATGGCATCACCAATATCCACAGTGGTGCCATGATGAGGTGTGAATTCACCTTTTTCATATCCTCATTCCATCATAATGTCTCCTTCAATTCTCTTTTTAAAGTAGAGACAAGTGCTTGAAATAAAGATAGGGCCGACATGACGTGTATCTTTGGTGGTCTAACAGTTGCTCATGGAGACAGACCAGCCAGAGTGTATGTTCTGTTTTTCTTCATTCAGGACTGCTCAGTCCTTGTTATCATTAGCTCTGCCATCCCACAAACCCTAAATCCTTACACATCACGTGCTGGTCCTCAAGAGTATTTGAAAAGCTTCAGTCTGACACCTTAGAATGTTGGTGCAGGGAGCTGAACACATCTGGCATATGTAATTTTGACCTCCTGATGCTAATAAGAATAAAAAATGTTGTGGACTAGGCTCTTCTTCCTATAATTGCAACATTGCAGTGTTTCTAATTCAGCTTAAGGACTTCTCACACTGAAAGTGAGTGGGAAAGCTCATAGTTGACAGCACCTTAAAAATGGAGTTGAAGAGAGGCCCGTGCATGTGTATGTGTGTGTGTGTGTGTGTGTGTGTGTGTGTGTGTGTGTGGAGAGAGAGAGAGAGAGAGAGAGAGAGAGAGAGAGAGAGAGAGAGAGAGA
>JADRCH010000076.1:13135688-13181881 GCA_019843965.1 Rhynchomys soricoides | reverse complement strand
AGAGAGAGAGAGAGAGAGAGAGAGAGAGAGAGAGAGAGAGAGAGAGAAGGTGGTGGTTGATCTCCAAGTCAGTCAGTGTCCAACTCAAGGAACAAAGGAGACAGCATAAATACATTAAGACAGCTCAAGACCACAGTGGTCCCCACAGGGATAGCTCTGAAAGCACCCCTCTATTTTCTATTGAGAAAAAGGTGACTTGTGAGCTTTCCTATGTTACCCTGCTAAATGCCTTTTCCCCACTGGTGCCAGAATCTCTGCCACAGACAGGAAGGTGTTGTTGTTGGCAGTCAGGGATTCCATCAACCACCATGCAGTAGGGAAGCTTCTACTCCGGATTCACAAAAGGGAGCCCTGTGTGAGCAGCTACTGACCAAGACCCACAGGACTGCAGTATTCTTAGATACTCTGTTGCCCTTGTGACTTGGGAAGGTTTAGAGATTGTGGGAATAAATCAACTTACTTCCTAGGGCAAGGAGAAAATGAAATAAAGCCAAGGTACCTACTTCTTAAATGTCTTAGTCTACTGTATTCAATTTTAGGCTAGTTTGGCAATTGGCAGAATACCACTGCCTCAGGAGTGTGAGAAAAAAATGGTTTAAATGCTCATATTTTAGTTTTCAATGAGATGGAATAGTAACCCAATCTTTACAGTACCATGAATTAAAAGGGGGGGAGGTGCATCATTGTTTCTTCACTGTTTCTTTCCATACCTTGTCATCTCCTGCTCCTCTTGATCATCACTCTTTCTTTGGCATCATTTCCAATGTTTGACATATAGTAGGCAACCAAATAGTTGCTAAATAAATCAATGTATCAGTGAACAAATGATTTATATGTGGATCATTTTTTCTTTTGAGCATGTTTGGAACAAGATTTTATTTTGATAAAGCCTTAAGGTCTCTGTTGAATTTTAAAGACACTTGACAACTATTTCAGAGACATTGTTTATCTCTTCAGCCAATGATACATCTCATAAAGCAAAGCAGAATGTTAAAAAGCAATCTCCATCCAGGACCATTCACTACCCTCCTTCAGTGGCTACCTCTTGAGTTGACAATATGGCTGCAAAAGTAAAAGCACTTTCTAGACAAAACTGATAGTCCTAGTTGATCTCTGGAACCCAAAGTGGAAGGACAGAACTACTGGCTTTTGAAAGTTGTCTTTGACATCCATACATGTGCTGTGGCACATGTGAACATACACAGAAACACAAGTAATAATAATGATAAAATACAAATAAACAAAACAAAACCCTCTGTCTCTATAGGCAGGATAGCATAGCTAAAGGACTTGTTATTAGTGGAAAGAAACATGGACTCCATCTTCCCAATGTCAAGCATCCTTGATGATTTTAGGATTTGGAAATTCTAAGATTAACTACTTAAATTTTGTTAGCATTCAACTCTGGACAATGAGACACGAATGTTCCATAGACTCACTAGATAATGTGAACTCATACTTTGCCCTTATTCATTTCTGGGCTTCTCCCCATAATACTTCACAGAATAAAAGTACCTTTGGGGTACTTGATTATGTGCATTATTATGCTCAGTGTTGTCTGGGGCAAAATAGGAAGGGATCATGACTACCTAACATTAAGTCCAAGCAGGAATCACAAACTTTATATTGTTTTTTTTTTAGAAAAATACTGTAACTGGCCATTTTTTTGTGATGTTATCATTGCTCTGATAGCTTTGTGAAGTGATGCACTTGTTAATTCATTAACATGTAGCTAAATATAACTCTTTTTAATGTACATACACTTCAAGTCACCATATACATGATAAAGCATATTGTCAATGTTTGCAAATTTTGTAAAATTCATACCAAGATACCACAATGGCAAACAGCTGGGACAATGCTTACAGAGTCCCCAACCTCTAAAAGTTCACATTTTTAAAACTGTTCTCCATAGGAAACGACTGCTCTCCACCAACTAGCACATAAACTCTGAGTCAGGTTTTCAGCTCTGCATATGCCCACTGCTGGTTTTTTTTTTTTTTTTTTTTTTTTGTCTGTGTGTTGCCACTACTTCCATAGCTCAGTGTTCATCATGTTTCTCTTCATCTAATCTGGATTCCTACATAAACTATTCAAATGGGCAAACCCAGAACACATCCAAACACACAGCAAGTACATTCAAAATTAGAGCAGACCAAATCAGAGGTTCAGAGGAAGGGTGGGATATCCTATCAGGGAAGGTAATTCCAATTTGCCAAGTCTACAGCTTCAGAACAGACACAGGTGGGACAGGAGGAAGGGCTTACAACTCAGTTACCCCCAGTGAGGCACATATTGCAGATGTCATGGACAGCCCACTTTTCCATCTATTGATTTTATTGGTCATACCTGCCAAATTGTTGAGTGGATACCAGTTGTAATGATCAGTCCGTGACCATCTTCAGAGAAGAAACTTTTTGCTACCCACAGAGCATGCACTGTGATTGGGTAACTGGCAGTTAAAGCAATTCAAAGATAGGAAGGAAGTAATTTAATTCTATCCAAGTTTATACACATTATCTCATCTAATGCCACATGGGGCTCCATTGGGAGTGGTCCTATTTTATTACTATTTTATGAAGGAGTAAACAGGCTCAAATAGATTAAACATTATACGAGAGGTCACACAGCCAGTAAACAGTGGGATATACTAAATTCTAGAATGTTTAACCATCACAGCACACTAGCATTGCCAAATTTGCTTGTATAACCAATGTTTGTAGTTTAAATTTTTTTGAAGTAAATACTTCTTTAGGGAGCAGGATGATAAATGTAACTAAGGGAATGAAAAATCTATACACTAAAAAAATGTAAAATATTGTAAGAAATGGAATAAGACACAAAGGAACAGAAAATGTATCTGCCTATGTATTGGAAGAATAATGTTAAAGGGCCTCATTCAATGTGACCTGCAAATTTAATGCTATCTTTATCAAAATTCCAAAGACATTCTTCTTGGAAATATAAAATGATTAAAAATTTTCACATAGAACAGAATACTTTTGAGTAGATGAATCAGTCTTGAGCAAAACCACCAATGCTAGAATCATCACACTACCTGATTTCAAAGTCTACCACGTGACAAAAACAACAAAGCACTGATATGAATGCAGAAACATGAACCAGTGGAACAGAATAGAGAGCCTGAAAATGATCCTAGGTGTTTATGGCCAATTTAGTTTTGACATAGTTACAAAGAATACAGAATAAAGAAAAAATATTCTCTTTAATAAATGGTGTCTGGGAACCTGAATGTTGTAGGTGGAAGAATAAATTAGATCTTTATCCCTAACCATACATACAAATCAGCTCAGACTCTTTCATACACAAAGATCAAGACTTGATATGTAGATTCTACAACTATAAACATACTAGAAGAAACAGTGGGAATAGTTTGATAACATTCATTGATCCTAACAATGATTTTGGGGAGTAGTATATAACCTCAAAAGAAAAAGCAGCAAAAGCAAAGGAAAAAATGATATATTAAAATAAAAAGTATTATACACAGGAAAGGAAGCAATCAACAGAATAAAGAGAACATTTCAACGAATGAGAGAGATTATGTGTAAACCATATGTAGTGAATATGCAAAATATACTAGAAACACCACTGAATAACAAGAAAAGAAATGACTTGGTTAAAAGAGGCTAATGATCTTAAAAGAGGGAGTGCAAAGTGCCAACAGACACCTAGCATCACCAATCATGATGGAAATGCAAAGAACCCTGTGGTCATCTGTTAGTCCATACCTGCCAGGATGAACTCAGTTATTGAACTGAGGAGAGCTAAGGTTGTCAGGAATGCAGAGAAAAAGAAGCCTTTCTACTGAGTATGGCAATGTGAATTGGTTCAACTGAAAAAGAATTCCCCAAAAAGTTGTTAACATAGAAGCACCATAGAAGTACCATAAAACACAACAATCCCCATCTGGGTGTATATAATCAAAGGAAATTAAATGAGCATGTTGACGAGACATCTGCTCTATTGTGCCCATCTCCATATCATTCATAGCACTCAATACTGTTGCAATTCAATCTGAATCTACAAGTTGAGATGAATTTTAACAGCTAAATCTGAAAAATTATAAAATGATAATCTTTTACTTTTAGATCCTTTCATTTACTAAAGAAACATAGAAATTTAATTCATCATGAATCTCTGGTGAAAGGGTGCTTTTTTTCTATATTTCTTAAATTATCTGGCTCATTTTCAAGTTTGTATGAATACATTAAAATTTTTTACATAATCTAATTTAGAATAACTTCACATTCATTTAATTCCAGATGTTTTCCAATGAGAGTTTAGGGGGAGAATACATTCTTAGAAGGAACATAGAAAATGGAAAAAAGTTTTGCTCTGGAAGAAAAGAAATGTGACTTCTAGTCCAAGATTACCATGGGTATGACCTCGAGTGAGTATTTCCTGAAGCTGTTTTATGGTTGATAAAATGGGTATGTCATCACCTGTTATTGCTATAGCACAATGAGAGCTGGAATTCCTTCTTCTTTCGACATTTACTCATGCTTCATGGTTTGCTTTTATAGAGATATGAAGACAAATATAATACAGCTCCTTCCTCTAGAGTCAATGAGGAAACAAACAAATGTGTGATGGAGAAAGAAATGGCAAGGGAGATACAGGGATTTGTGAAGAAGATGCCAAAGGAAGAGAGAGGAACTTTTTAGGTAGAAACCATAATGTTCCTCCAAGACCATGAGTTCTGATGCTGGTGGTGGTGGTGGTGGTGGTGGTGGTGAGGACTTGTTAGTCTCTTAGTCTAAACACAAAGGGGTCAAGTCAAAGGTAAGGTGGAAAGATATCAAGAACCCTGATTACCAAAACCATAGGTGCTGTGTTGTGAATTTAGATTTTAATCTCAAAGTAGAAGGACTTTGAAGGATTCTGAAAAGGGGACAAATAATTCTAGAAAACCAATTCTGAATCCAAATAGATAAGGGTTCTGAGCTGGAAAAAAAAAATCTATATCCACAGAATTAGCTTAGTTAAAGAATTGCAAAGGTCTAAACTAAAACAAGGGAAGCCAGAATGGAGAAGGACCAGAGGAATGGTATGGAAACAAACTTTATTGCATAAAGAAGAGAAACCATGTGATTCAAAGGTTTCTGATATGCTTGGCTAGGCAATACTATTCCTATCCATGGAAGGGGGTTGAGAAAAACACAACATTTTACATGTGTAGAAACTAGATTTAGATATACACATTGTCACATACGTATTATGTCATATAAGCACAAGCAGAATGACTTGAGTGCACAGAGGGAACTATCAAAAGTGGAGGAGGAAGGCTGGGAAGCACAGTGGTCAGCAAGTATGAACAAGCCACAGTGACACATGTCTAAGAGACATCTGAATGCTAACTAAACCCAATTAATAAAAACATTTAAAAAAGATGGAGATGATAAAGATAAAATATGACATTGAGGGTTTCTGAGTTTACTTAAGTTCAGTCTTGAATGTGCTCACTTCACCATGCTCATAGAGTGTCTAAAGGGTAGATGGGCTAAAGACAACAAGATGGATGGAAGGTGTTAGATGCCTCTATGAACTACTCAAAGATGCATTGTTTTACTGGAATTTAATTCTATACATTCATCATGAATATTAACTGTTGTAAGGCCATCAGGGAAATGACTATTTTATAAATGGTCTATTCAGCAGCGTTCTATGGGTTTCAAAGAATTAATATATAACTTGATTTTTACTAGATGTGCTATTGTATGCTATCTCTAGTAGTTTGTAGCTTCTTGTTCATATTCATGTGGCCTGCATCTGGCCTGCATTAGAAAGAGCAACCGTACAGATGGAGATAAAGGACAGAGTTCTGGAACCCTTCTCCCATACAACCTCATCGCCTATCACGCTTTCCTCTATGTTTTCTTACTTCCAGCTGCCATGGGGGTCACCAAATCTTTGCTTAAATCAAATGTCCTCTGGCTCCAGGTCTCATGATGAAAAAATTTATGGAGTCCTGGACACATTACAAGTTTTACAGCTTTACAGCTGAAACCCTTCAGGTCCTCCTGACCTCCTAAAGAAAAAAAAAAGTTTTATTTTATTGTGATTCCCAAACGTTCTCCCAGTGTGTGCATTTTTCCAATAGAATGTCCTGTTGCTTCCAGCAATGTGTTTCATATTACCTTTAAGGGCAGGGCTCTGATACAAGGAAGCCAGTCAATCTTCTTGCCAGCAAAAGAGAAAACCGAATTTGCCACAGGAAGTAAGACTGGTTGGTTAGATCTACAGTTATCAGTTTGAATTTTTCTCTTACTGAGGATACCTTATATTAGTCAACAACTGTACTCTAATTATTGAGAAATGATTTATGCCCTCTAATGATAGCTATATTGGCTATGTATGTGAGGCCATTTAACTAATAATATATTTGAAGATTCTCCTTGAAAACATCATATGTTCATATGAAGTCAAACATGTAGTTAAAAAACTCATTTTCTGGGCAGAGCATGGTTTTATATACATACATACACATATATATGATTATGTATCATCTATCTATCCATCTATTATATAATCTATTATTTATCTATTTCTATATCTTTGTATCTGTATTATCTATCACCTATTATCTACCTATCATCAATTATCTACCTATGATCTATTTATTGCTATATCTATCAATCAATCTATCTATCATTTTCATCTATCTACTTATCAATTTATCATCTATCATTTATTATCTATCTATCTATCTATCTATCTTTCTATCTACCTATCATTTACCCTCTATTTCTTTTAGCAGTTATGAGTGCCATCTGTTTTGGTGTGATTTAATATGAAGGAACCAAACAGGCTTACCTTGATGATGAAATCTGCTGTCAGTGGCCCAGCCATCCTCAGTATTTCTTTGTCTGGAAGTTTCTGGAAGTCCACTGTAGAATTGTCCACAAGGAAAACTCCTGTAGAGCTCAGACTGTTTTCACCTTTAGTCCCCTGGAGCGTCTTGGTTTCCAGATCTATATAATCAAATGCAAGAAGAGGAGAAGCAGGTATGCCTGGGGCTACCACAGAGCACATGCAAACACATTTTATGAATTAAAACTCAAACTACTTAAGAAAGGAGCATTATTCTTTAGATAGCTGATACTATTGAAATTATAATATAAATAAGGTATATAAACATGTCTATGTCATACAGAAGATTATGTTACAAATGAAATTATTTTGAAACTCACTATCCAAGCATCCATGGTTCCCTGTGAAAATATCCTTTGACTTTCCAATGACCTCATCTGAGCATCCTACTTTACCGTAACCCAATTCCTTAGGCTAACCTACATCTTATACATATCTAACTGACTTTTATCCTGCTTGTCTTCAGCCTAGAAATACCCCCCAGCTTTCTTTTTACTCATTGAAGTAGGTCCAGGTGGATCCAAGTGTTGTCTCAGCATCTGTGCATCTTCCTTTCCATGCACCGACCTACCTCCCTTTCTGTTGCTCATTGTACATACGTTGTTGCTCAACTGAAAAAAAAAAAACCCTAGTGGCTTAAGGACAGGTGCTATCCACTGAGTCCCCCCTCTTTTCACCATGACTTTTGATATCAGTTTTGTTCACATGTGATATTTTATAAACACTTAAGCAGAAAGAAATGAATCCTAGAGCATTCAAGTCTGAATTTGTTCAGTGACACAGTCTATGAGGCATCTTTTGTTGTAGGAAATTAGAGGGTGCTTAAGATGATCATGATTATATAGAGACTGCAAATGCAATTATTGTGATTATACATTGATATATATTAATATGCCACAATATATATTGATTGTATATGATTATCTCATCTAAGCACAAGAAGGATGATTTGGGTACAGAAGCAGAACTATCAAAAGAGGGGGAGTAGGGCTGGGGAAGAACAGTGGTCCTTGATAATATATATTGTGATATCATAGAGAGCACACAGTTGTCATTGAGAAGTTATTTAGATTAATTGTGACCTATATGAAGAAAGACAGAGGGTCTTAGGCAGATGATTTTTATAAAAAAGTGCACCAGACTCATTGCTTCTGACAGCAATTCTTCAGTGGAAAGAGGTTTTGTGTCTCTCACCTCAAGCTTTAATCATGGCCCCTCTCTTCTATTTTATAGAGTGAGCTTTTGGGTTGAAGCTAATCTTAAAGTTTCTGGAGATGCTAGAAGCCTGGGTGTGTACCCTAGTCCTGAGCACCAGACTCAGTTTTACTGAGAGGCTTCCCTGCTGTCCTCAAGATGCATCTAATTAAAAGTGAGCTGGTATAGCCAGGCTTTTTATATGGGTGTTGGAGGATCTGAACTCAGACCCTCATGCTTGCACAACAAGCCCCTTAATAACTGAGTCATCTTCCTAGACTCCCAATTCTTCAGCTCCTTAGCAATCATAAACCTAGGAAGATATAGGAGATTAACATATTTTTAAGATTTTGTTTGAAGTATTTCTTCAGCCTTGCCCAGTCATTTTCCATGTCATGACGATGATCTCAGCCTGCCTATTTTATTTGAGTCTCCAGCACTGCTCACAAAAAGTCCAATTTGAAGTGTGGTTGTTCAATAGCAGGTATCTGTGTCCTGTTCTCAAGAGGATGTACAAGCCATTTGGATGGTAAAAAGTGTATACATATATCATCTTTTGACCTGTGAATGCTGGACTTTATGGGGCTGCTTAGGATTAGAAAAGAACTTGGGTCCATACAAGGACGACTTATCAGTGTCTAAAGTGTACCTACTTACCCCTTGCTTCACATGACCTTTCAGATCTGAACTCTTTGATTAAATGTATTTGGTTTTGTTTTTAGAAAGACTTAGTAGGATATATTAATTTCTTTAGGCCCTGATCTATCTTCCTCTTGTTTATCTGATTATAATGATAGTCTAATTACCAGGAAATAATCCTTGCTACTTAAACTGGCAGAAGTGCTAAAAGAAGAACTGAAGGGAAAGTGAGCATCACAGGAAATGTTCTCATATCCCCCCTCTGTCTTTGTTTATAGACCACAACTCTGGTTGTAATTTACAGGTCTCTAGATAGCACTGAACCATAAGGAATAAGATGTGGCTGTGTATTTCTGCCTTGGCATGACTGAAGATCAGTTTTTAGACCAGTGATTCTTACCTTGTGGGTCAAGACCCTTTGGGGGGGGGGGTATCCCATATCAGAGATCCTGCATATCAGATATTTATATTATGATTTATAACAGTAGCAAAATCACAGTTATGAAGTAACAACAAAATAATTTTATGGTTGGGGTCACCACAAGGTGAGGGACTCTATTAAAGTGTTGCAGCATTGGGAAGGTTGAGAACCACTAGACAAACCCCACATGGAGAAAGCTACCATTTTATCTTTAAGGCTTTATTACCTTTTCATCTCAAATCCTACCATTTGTCTTCAAGATGCAAGGTCTCTGAATGAATTCACAGAATTGAATAGTCTGCAATAGTTTGCTTGAAATGTCCAGCTTTCTACTTCTATGTATTTATGGACTGATGAAGTAAAGATTTAAAATATGTAAGGGAAAGGAAGAGCAAAGAAGAAATGAATTTTAGAAGGAGGAGAAAAACAGGGAGGCAAGAAAAGGTGAAAAAGAAAAGGTAAGAGCAATTATAGATAAAGACAAGAGAGTCAAGGTAATAGTCATGAAGGGTTAGTGACTCAGGCATGGGCTGGCACCCTGGATGACTGTGCTTACAGATGGCTGCAAAGGCTTCCTCCTTCTCATCACACAGCCAGGTACAAACAGAAGCCATTTAAACTATCACATCACAGGACTAGGATGGGGTACGGGTGGGAGTAGGAGTGGGGGTGGAGGTGGGGGTGGAGGTCCTCTTGAGCTCTAATCTCTTCTGGGAACAAAAGTTAATAGTAACAGCTAACATTTCAAGTCCCCCCAAGAAAACAGTTGCTCTACTTACACAAATGATCTGGCCCCTTTAAGACAAGGCGGATATGTCTGCTGCCATAAGGAATGGCCACCACGGTGTCATCCGCTAGAAAGAAACAGAGCAAAGCTGTAAAAGCATATAATTTGACAAAAAAATACTTATTGCATCCCATACAAAGGTAGGAACAATAGATTTAAATATTTCTTCTTAGTGTTTGACATGTGAAAGGCAATGGTTTAAAATTAAAACGTCTACTTTCTCCAAAATAAAACATGCCAAAGGAGCTACCACTGCTTAGTTTAGGAGAAATTAAGCTTTTAAAAATAAATGTGATTTTTAAAAAAAAATTTAAAAATTTTATTTTTAAATGAGTTTGTCTATGTCTGTCTGTCCATCTGTGTCCAGGTGGGAATATGTACACATGAGAGTAGAGTTACACACAGAGACCAGAAGAGGGTGGTAGAGTTCATGGAGCAGGAGCTACAGGGCATTGTGGGCCACTTGACATGGCTGCCGAAAACTGAGCTTGAGTGCTCTGCAAAGCAGTATGTGCTTTAACCACATGCTCATCTTTCTAGCCCCATCCACTTGAACTTTGATTTAAAAATGGATTTGCAAGGAACTCTTTGACTTTAAATTGCCATCAAATTTTCCTGGATTACAACATTTGCACTAAGTTAAAATGAAAAAATAAGCCCTTGTGTTCAAAGGACAGTGTACTATATTAGAATCTCCACCTCTCTCTGTCACAGCATCGTGCCTAAATGGGGCAGACTAAGAAGGATAAAATACATTTGTATGCTTTGAACCCCCAAGCCCCTTCCTTCCTGTTCTTGGCTATAAGCTACCTTCGTTCTTTTTTTTAATTTTTTTATTTTCATATTTTATTTACATTTCAAATGTTTCCCCCTTTCCAGATCTCCCCTTTGGAACCTCCCCATTCCCTCCGCCCTCACCCTGCCACTATGGGGATATTCTCCAACCCACCCACTCACCCACCCACCCACCCACTCTCGTCTTCCCTCCGTGTCATTCTCCTATACTGGGGGATCTAACATCCTCAGGCCCAAGGGCCTCTCCTCCCCCTGATGGATAACAAGACCCTCCTCTGCCGCATTTTTGGCCAGCACCATGGGTCCCTCCATGTGTATTCTTTGGTTGGTGGATCAGTCTCCGGAGTATCGCTACCTTCGTTCTTAATGAAATACCGTGAAGTCTGGTAAATGATTTCAAATATTGCTCCACATCTACCATCGCTGTTTTGAAATACTTTTAAAACCTCTGACTGAATCAAAGATTATTTTAGCATAGATCTCCCTAGCTAAAAATTGAGCCTATATTCGTGTGATGCAGACATTTAAAAACATAGAGAGGCTGGAGAGATGGCTCAGTGCTTTAGAGGTCTTGCTGCCATTCCAGAGGACCTGAGTTCAGTTCCCAGAACCCACATCAGGTGGTTCACAACCATCTGTAACCCCACTTCAGGGGATCCAATGCCTCGAGCCTCCTCAGGTACCTGCACTCACAAGCACATACCCACATGCATGTGCATGCAACTACACATAATTCAAAATAAAAATAAACCTTAAAAAAATAATTGGATGTGGATGACATCCACTCTGATGGAGTCACAGACATTATCACTTGAAACACCACCTGTAATAATGTTTGCTGTAGACCATGTTCACTTAGACTATTTACTGCTTCACCCATGGCTGGTGACATGAACAAAGAGGATTTTATGATGAAGAAATGGAATCTCCAGAAGCATGGTGACAAGCAGTTAAGAAAAAAATAAACAAAAAACCAAGTTCTATTTTTTAAGAGAACATTTAAGAACCATTACATCCAGAAATTATGTGTAACTGTTCATTCTTAATTATATTTCCAACATTAGACACCATCATAGTACCTGGATAAATAGGTTTAAACAAAAGATTCTCAGTGAAGGTTAGTTCAGATAGTGAGCCACTAAAGTTATCTAATGAATCTTGCTTCATTAGGCTTATAAAATAAGGTGATATTAAAAACTGCTGTGCTCAGATATAAATAACAGCTACATATACAACTATGTTGCTTGGAACATAGTAGGTCTTGAATACATTTATTTTCCTCTCTTTAGTCCAAGACTCCATAAGATTGGGGTCAGAGAGGCAGAGAGATGGCTGCTTTTCCAGAGGCCCTGGGTTCAATTCCCAGCACCCACATGGCAGCTCATAACTGTCATTAACTCCATTTTCAATATCTTCTGCTTTGCATAGGTACCAGGCCTGCACAGGGCTGAAAGATTTTCATTTTATGTACAGTTAAACACTGTGAGTTCTCTAGGACAAAACCTGATGATTGAGGAAGGTGCGTTACTAGTTTTCATTCCTGCCCTGAACAGATTACATTTATTGAGGTTGTCGAATATTCTACTCACATTATAACTTTATTGCTGTTTTTAATGCCATGCATTGTTGAGTAAAAGTCTATAATTCTGAGTACTAGGACTTTGTGACATATAAAATAGATGGAGTAAGAGAAAAACAGAAGAGGAACACAGGGAAATTAAGACCAAGCCTGAAGAACCTTAAGTTCTATAAACACGTGCATTTTGAAGTTTGCAAAAGAAATTCAAAGAAGTTAAAACAATGGGATTTCTAGAAATAGCAAGTCTTTGTTTATCCATAGGTCAAATGAAGTCCAAGTGAAAGGGAAGCTTTCTGCTTGGCACTGCTGTGCTCAGCTGCAGTCTTCTGACCCCCACACAGCCCATGGGCCCAGCTCTGGCTTTGTTAGAAGTAACTCACATTCCACATGCTGAGCCAGTAACATTGCCTTTTGGCTCACGTGCTAAAGTTTGTGTGCTCCAGTGGGGAGAGGAGGGAGGAACTGGGAAGGCTGCAGAAGGTGTGAGGCAGGATGAAGAAAACCCACCAAACAAGAAGGGAGAAATATCTTTTGACATCCTTTTGCATGTGCTTAGTCAAAGAGGAAATGGTCTAACAACAGGTACTAAAGTAATGGGCCAAACTTGTGACCAGATAGACCTGTCACTCACCAGGAACCAGTCAATTCATTCCTTTGTTCTACAAAGTTTTTCAAGAGTCTTTTAAAGTCACCTTTTATGTGAGAGACACGGGAATCAAACACATGATTTATTAGCCTCAAAGATGGTGTCTTAGGGTTTCTATTGTTGTGAAGAGACACCATGACCACAGCAACTCTTACAAAGGAAAACATTTAATTGAGGCTAGCTTACAGCTCAGAGATTTAGTCATTATCATCATGGTGGGAAGCATGGTAGCATGCAGATAGACTTGGTGCTAGAGAAGGAGCTGAGAGTTCTACATCTGGATCCACAGGAAGCAGGAAGACACAGTGAGTCACTAAGCCTGGCTTAAGCCAGACCTCAAAGTCCACCCTTTAGAGGCAAACCTCCTCCAACAAAGCCACACCTACTCCATCAAGGTCATACCTATTAACAGTATCACCCCTATGAACCTATGGGGGCCACATTTATTCAAACCACCACATATGGTTCCTGAAAAAAAAGGTCCTTAGGGAAAAATAGGAAATCCTAATGGCTATACTCTATTCCCTGAAATTCTCAAAGCCCTTTCATTTGTTTCCATAAGTTCCTTAGCTACACTGAATCACAGAAACCATTTCATTCTGTTTAACTCGGGGTATATACAACATGCATATCATAAGAATTGTTAATAGCATCTGATGTACGTTAGAACATAATGTAGGAAATGGACTCCTGATGTGACAATCCTAAGTGGTCAGCCCTAAGCACAAGTCTATACAGGCAATGCTAATTGGACTCAGTAGGCTGTACACATAGTCTATAATAATTCCATAGCAACTATAGAGGAAGAGGTCAAAGAATTTGAGAAGAGATGCTGGGAAGAACATGGGAGGAGTTGAAGGTGAGAAAGGAAGTGGTGAAATGATATAAATAGTTTTACTCATGCATGATTTTTTCAACTACTAAAATATAAAAAGAATGGGAAAAATAAAATTTCCTTTCTTCATGCTGACAGAAGCTATTCTATGAGGTAGAAAATATTATTGCATTTAACAATAAATTGTCATTGATTAAGGGTGGGTTAGAGGATTCTTCTAGTTGGCATCACTGTTATACACAGAGGTGTTTAAGAGGTTCCAAGATATGGGGCCTGCTTTCAGGGACGAGTGCAATTGATGTGGTTTGGTGGGGAAGGTAGCCACCCCTCTCACCATGCCTCACGTTCCTCTGAAGGTCCTCTTCTACAAAGACACACTGTTTCATGATGCACTGCATCTGTCCTAATCTAGTCTGGCCTTGTTGACAGAACTGTGAGGCCAGTCTTTGGGACATACTTCTAGGTTCCTAATCAACATTTTAAGAGAGAATAGATAACATATTTATATGTTAAATGGACAAGCTCTTCATGAGAATCGTGAATTCTGTCATTTTACATACCTGGTTTGTAACTGACATTTCATAAGCAAATTGTTACCAAGGAATATACTTAAAATATTCTTTGAACATTTTATTGTGTGGCAGATGCTTTCTTCACTTTTCTATATAGAGCATTTTAAATGAGGTTTTAAATTCTATCAGTGCCCTGATTTGATGAATCAAAGAAAGCTGAGAAAACTAATACTTTGAAAATACAGGTTTCTTATTCTGATATCTGAGTTTCTCTTAGGTTTTAGATCTACTGGTAAGTTCACATTTTGAAGGAATCTTCCCCAGGGATAATACTTACTATTATTTTTAAAAGTTAAATGATGATTGTTAACACAAAAAGTCTGCCAATATTTCAAAGATTTTGAAGGTGTATCTTAAAGCTTCTTATCAATTTTAGTGCTCTAAAAACATATCCAATAAAAGAGGAGAGGTTTAATATTTAAGCTTTTCAACCATCCATCCCACCCAAGTTTATCAGTAATTGCATAATGAAAGATATATGCTAGGCAGGCCAAACCATGCTCTCTCCATTATCAACTTGAGAATGTTATCTTTTTGGGAGTCTAGGCCAAAAACTGTAGTGCTCTCCAAAATTACATTTAATCAAAATATGCTCTACTGTCCAAATAATCTGTTTCATTGATTCTAAGAGGAACACACTCATATTTTATATTAGAATATGTTGCACAATAGTGTCTTAAGTTTTGTTATGCAGACAGAGATCCTACCTCATCTCTCTTTAGCTATATAGACACAAACATCATAATTGCACTATATGACTGTATAAAATTCTCAAAAAATACAAAATATTATATTAAAAAATTGCTGGCATACTTGTAAAATGAATGTTAAAGAAAATTCCACAACAATAGTAGAACACACTCATCAATTCCTGGGAAATAATTGTAGAGACTGTCAGGTAATGAGATTTGGAAGGGCCGCACAACAACCTATAGAAGGAGTCAAAGTTATTTGGTTCTACATATTTGTAATTCTACTTTCAGCCAAGAGGAATTAGGGAGTAGTTTTAATATCATGTCTAAAATAACCCCCAAAAAATCAGATAAAATTTTATGAAACCATACTGTTCAAGACATTGGACCTTGGGTAGAGATGGGCAGCGATTCCCAAGAGTCAGGAAGCAAAGTAGGTATGGCCTAGTATTTCATTGTCGTATTTTCTTGAATGGGTTTCCTAGCTGTGGCTTTGTGAGTGGAAACTCTGAGTTGAGAAGACATACCTGAGAGTCCAAGAAGTGGAAGCAGTTAGAATTTCTTGGAAAAACTACCAAAAAGGAGAGACCTAGAGAGAGAGAGAGAGAAAGAGAGAGAGAGAGAGAGAGAGAGAGAGAGAGAGAGAGAGAAACTCTACGGTGGTCCTGAAGCACAGCTATCAATGCATCAAAGTAAGGACACTGACTTAGCTTGGGAAAGGACAACATAAAGAATTATGAAAAGACTTTAGTCACACAGGGCTGAAAAGAATGTCTTATCCCACCAGCCAGAATAGAAGACATCATAATTCATGGAACACAGAGTATTTAGAAGGGTCTTGCCGTGTAGAAGGCTACAATTAACTCTAGGCCAAGCATGGCTTTGCTCCCACCTACCAAATTGTAAGACTCAAAAAGATCACATTGAGTTCAAGTAACGTAACTGCTCCCAGAACAAAGCTTAAGCATATTTATAGGAATACAAAAATATCTCATACCCAACAAAGTAAAATCTGCAGTGACTGGCATCCAGTCAAAAATTACCAGACATGTACAGAACCCAAAAATATAGCCCAACCGAAGTGAAAAATCCATCAATCAAAACACAGAATGGACATTAAAATAGTCACTATAACTGTATTCCATATGTTCAGAAAGTTAAGAACTCAAAATGTCTTTAGCCCCAAAGATTTCACTGGTGAATGCTACCATGCATTTAAAGAAGAAATAATAAATATTAATAATAAATATCAATTGCACATATTTTTCCAGAAAATAACATATAAGGGAACATTTCCAAACTCATTATATGAGGCCAGTATTAGAAGGATCTCTAAACCAATCATAGACAGTACCACATCTGAAAATACAGACTACTATGTTTCATAAAATAGATGTAAAAACTGTCAACAACTTTTTGGTAAATAATTACCAATCTATGAAAAGAATGGCTATGATCAAGTAATGTTTATTTTTTGGATTAGTTTATCCCAGCTTCTTAATAAGGCCAAGAAAAGCTACATGATCATATAAAGTGAGACATAAAGGGAATATGATCAAATTTGATATCCATTCATCATGATAATAACTTATTAGTCTCTCTCTCTCTCTCTCTCTCTCTCTCTCTCTCTTTCTCTCTCTCTCTGCATGTGAGAGAGAGAAAGAGAGAGTCTGAACTTAGTTTAAGGAAGAGCCCCTGTAAGAAGCCTTCAGCTAATGTCATACTCGGCTGTGAGAAATGGACTGCTTTCTCCTTAAGAATGGAGTGAGAAGGATAGATGTCATTCACTTCCTAATCCCTGGATCAGATGCCCTGGCCAAAGTAAGGATCTCAAAAAATTTGGCCTATGAACAGAAACTGAAGAAGAAAATAAAGGCTATCTGTAAACAAGATGATTATTTACATAGCAAGTCCCAGCATTTACCCAAACTTGAAAGGCTAGTAAGTGAATTTAGACAGCAAAATACATGGCAGACATACACCATATAACCAATCACATTTGTATAAACTCCAATGCATAACTGGAGAGGTAAAAACAAAACAAAACAAAAAAAAAAAAACTAGTACCATTGGTAATTGGTGAAAAATACAAAAGGGTTAAACCCCAAAGCCAGAGGATGTGTGTACTGTGAACTAGTAAGGACAGATGAAGACATTAAGGAAGACCTGATTAGTGAAGGGACACATGGTCCTGACAGGTCAAATGACTTAATACACTAAAGTTGCCAAGAACTCTCTGCTCTATTAAATCAATCCAAAGGACTCACCTACTTCTACTTAAAGTCCTGGGGGAGAACTTTCATAGATATGAACAAGAAGACTACAAAGTTTACATCGAAAGGCAAAGAATCAGATAGAAGAGCCCAAATTACTTTTTAAATAAAGAATAATTAAAAGCTCTAAGGATCACATTACCTTGTTTTGAGACTTAATGCAGAAGTACCACAATAAAGGCCAATGAGGTATCCTGATGGTGTACAGGCAAGTGGATTCAGCAGCAGTGTGTGTATGTGTGTGTGTGTGTGTGTGTGTGTGTGTGTGTGAAACATTAATAGTCAAAGAAGAAGAAGAGGCCATAAATTTGGCATGGGAGGAGTTGGAAGAGAGAGTTGGTGGAATGGAAATAATATTAATACAATACTCATGCATGAAATCCTCAAAAAATTTTAAAAGTTTGAAAAGAAATGTAAAAAGAGTGCCATTCTGAGAAAAAATTGTTTTATTTTTACTTATCAATTTACTTCTGTTGTATTTTATCTTTTTCATGTATCTAAAAGTATTATTTATGATTAAATATGTCTAAAACAGAGCTTTCTAAGGTGAAGTATGAGGTAAAAACTCAGAGTGATCGGAAAGATATTGTGCCCTAATCCTAGTTTAAAATGACAGCTTCATTCTTCTTTCTGTGGTACATGAAATCATGGAACATTTCTCAATCAATGGTGACCTAGAGTCTTAGAAAGACAGTGCACCTAGAGCTGAATCTTTTCTGTGCTATACACAGCTACTGCCCGAGCCATGATCCCCCCTGGCAGGGCTTCCTGCAGTAGCCTCCAGACTGTATCTCCTACTTCCATAATCATCCCAACCCCATGCCCTGCCCCCAAATGTAGAGTGGTCCTTAATCCAAATCAAACTGTTCTGTTCTGTGGCTCCTTATTTCATTCAGACTAAGATCCAAATTCCTTTAACTCCACATGCCCATGAGATTCTTCTCCTCACTGCCTTCCACCTCCAACATTTCTCTGGGCTTTTTTGAAACTTTTTCATTGTCCTCCATGGCATTTATCACAAGTGTACGTACTTTAAAACCATTGTATTTGTCTTTCTTTCAGCCTTGAAACTCTCTTCCCTGTCACAGTGACTTTTGCATCATGACCCCCTTTCATCTCTATCAAGTACCAAGTTTCTTATCTGTAAACCCTTTTCTTACCAACCTATTAAAAAATTGTGACTTGTCTCCAACCCTGGCTGGCAGCTCACCCACATCCTATGTTCTTCTCTTTCCCTGATTAACTTTTCCTATCTCTCCAATGGTACCAAATGACCCAACAGAACATATACATTTTATTTGTTTATCTGTCTGAGGGTTCCTCACGCTAGTATTAAGTCCCTCAGAGGAACAGGTTTTTGTCTATTTTGTCCTTTGCTGTGTTTCCAGCACTGGGGGCAGTTTCTCAGTGTGTAGCTAGTGTCTTATAAACGCCAGCTGTTGAATGAATAGATAGGCAAGGCATCTTTGAGGGGATTGTCAGTATAACACGAAGCAGTCATATAGGATGCACAAATTTTGTTACCACTTTTCTTTTTAAAATTCCTCTGTATTTTATACTCAGAAGGCCCTGTGTTTTATTATAAACATACTTCACCTCAAATTTTTTTTTGAGCCAGAATGAAGGTCCAGAACTATGCTAATCCACAGGCATTATAAATCAGCATGAGTCACAGCCTGAGAGGCACATCCTTTGAATTGGGAGCTTCATTTTTATCTTGATATAAATTAACTTATCTGACCCTTGCCACTCAAGGAGTGTGGCAAAAGTGCTTATGGATGTCCTTGTGGTTTCAAAGCCTATAGCTGCATTAGAAAGTTCTGCAGATGCAAATTCATAGCAGTCTGGCTGGATCTGGGTCTGAGGGTCTAAGAAGACACATATTACCACACTTGTCAATAAGACTTGAGAGACTTTACATTTCAAAACGTGTCTTTATATTTCAAGAAACAAAAACAAGGTAAAGTTAGCTAATTATTTTTTATCATTGGCCTAAGGAAGTCAAGAAGTGAGTAGAAGAGGAAGGATTGACCATCATCATTGGAGTCTTTTCCTATGCAAAAGGAATGGGCAATTATAGTGTCTTTTGATAAAATGGTGGCTCCTTCTCATTCAGCAGCAGCCATTAAAGTTACTCCTATTTTTTCTGGCACTTTCTGCAATAGCCTTTCTCCACTCTTCTGTTTTGCCTTTGTTCCCATGAGTTTTGATAACATAAGAAAAAAAAAACCTTGGATATAAATTTAGAAAGAAAATGAGTTCAGTGTGGGGAACCCCAGCACTAGCTGAAGTGAGCATGTGGCTGGCTTATGGCTCCTTTTGGCAAGACATTGGGAGAGACCTGGCAGCACTCCTCCTGAGCCTCAGGGGTGGAGCATGCTCACCTGGCCAGCATACTGCCTGTTGAGCAGCTAATCACCCTTGCTTATGGGCTGCCTTGAAGTCTGTAAATACAAGGCAGGAGACTCTTCTGGGGTGGACTCTTTCAGCATCTGCTATGGATTGTGGCTAGGGGCATGCACATGCTGTGCTTTGTTGATATAAATCATTTTGTCATGAGGCATCATCAGGGCTAAGGTAAACGAATCAATTGCATTTTGTCATTATGTACAGTCATCAGGTTGTGTATTATATAATTTACCCACTGTTGGTCTTGAATGGAGTCCCTTTCACTGAAGTATATATTTGCAGAACTGAGGATGACATATGACTCCCACCTTGCCCCAGTTTGTTCTTTTAAAGCTTTTCTCCTTCTTTGTAGTGACTCAGGGCCTGGCAGCTGCCCCCAATAGGAGGGCAAGAGGAATACCTACAGGAATACTGTTCTGGTTCTACTGTGCGACCAGGAAGGAGGAGGTGAGATAGGAAAGGAAGTCTCCCTATTAAAACAGGCTTTCACAGTAACCAGAGTGCAGTTGTAGCACACGTGCCTAATTTTTGTGCTTACTGGCAAGTTCTGCATTCCTGGATAATGGGCACTGATTCAATTATATAACAGATAATTAGAAAGATTTTAATTCTTCAGCATTCCTCTGAGAATTCCATTAAGAGTTACCTTTTAAATTCATTTTTAAAATAAAACAAAAAAAGTATATCCAACCCAAATTTCAGAGACTTAAAAATGTGTTCTGCTTCTATCCAGTTCTGGTTCCCATCTTCTGACTTCATCATATAAAAGAAGCTATGATCATCTGTGAGCAACATATATGACCAACGAAAACTTGTTCCTGGATGTGCTATATTAATGTCCGGATCATCCCATCCTTCATTTTAGCTGCCAGATATTTTAGAAGTTTTACTTTTTAAGAGAATCTCATTTTCCCATGCCTCCAGGGAAAATGTGGTGAGCATCCTAAGTGGGCATCTCTAGTTCTTCACATGCTCAACTGTCCCTGGCTATTCTTCCTGCCTCTTTTCCCAATTGGCCCATCCCCTTTGGCAGGGTGCCTTTTCAGGGCTTCAGAGAATAGTTCTCGGGAGGCTCCCCAAACAGCTTCATCTGCTCTCTTCTTGACCCACAGGCCCATTTACAGCTATACATCTGCTGCACATCAATTGTTTTTCTCTAAATAGTCAACAAGTACAGCGAACAAAACCACACTCAAAAATTTATTCTCACTTCCCAGACTTCGGGAGACATATGAAAATAGATAATGGATAATGACATACTGAAAGGTAGTGGATAATGAAAACATTAGGCCAGGGTCAAAATGGCTCTAAAAATCCATGCCCTTGAGCAAAAGGGTCATGCTTCTTTCTGTGCAGTGTTCTTCACAGAGGAAACTATTATAATAATTCACATGCAATTCCATGGCATGTATGCCTTCTTTTCTGACAAGACTCAACTAGGAAGGTATCTTTGGTCTTCTGAGCAGATCCACCCATCTGCTTTGTAAGCATTCCAATGCAGAGTTAGTAACTAGCATGATAGGACAGTAGAGGAATGGTTATTAGGTACTGGAATCAGACTCTGGACTCAAATATTAGCTCTTCATGTGACCCCAAAAGGTCATACTATCTGGGAATGTCTCAGTTATGTCATCTATTACATGAAAATTAAGACTACATTGCCATCTAGGTTTCTATAAAGACTACATAAGGTGTGGAGTTCAAAGCACATTCATATATAGGAAGTACTCATTGTTTATTGATCTAGGGAGACCAGGACACAAACATCATTAAATGGCTTCACAAAACTTTGGCCCAATATTAATTCTGAAAGAACCTATTGTCAGTACTGAATGCAGGCAGGTCACATTGTACATGAGGGCCATGTGATTCTGCAGTAGTAGGGATGAATTTGTACTGATTTTCTTACTCTCTCTGTGATAATTTTACCAGGCATCTCAGACTACATATAAGACAGGAGCTAGGATACAGTCTGCACCTTCATTGAGTAGAAAAGTGCATGTGCCTTTAGACACATATCTAGTTTTTTCCTACTGTGCCCCAGAAGAAAAAAGTTTCTCCTTCAGGTCACATCTGGTGATCTGATTTGTCCCACATGAATCCACAAAGTGGGAACATATTCACCCCAATTTTCAGATTCTTCTCTACTTTGGTAGATGTTTTATTCAGCAGTTGCAGAGGGGAGCCACAGCTAGGTAAGGGTTAAGGAACAAGTCAACAAGAACAAAACTGCCCATCTCCGTAGTGTCTTACATTTACTTGCAGAGAGCTGAGATTTATACTGCCCTCGGACCAGCCGGCAGGTTGACCCATCTCCGTTGCAGACTCCGCAGTTATCCTCCTTGACCGTGCTTCCCAGCTGGTGATCACAGCCAACAATCTAGTGGGAAAGAGAAATGGATAATTCAATGGGGCGCCTCCCAGTGCAGGGATCTCTGGTAAGGCCAATGGCTACGCAATGATGCCCACATCCATCATTTCTTAGAGACATAAGATGAATGATGCACACACCCTCATCTCTGAGTAACAAAGGGACAGAGTTAACAGAATTTGAAACAAGCTAAGGGGGAAATATATGAGAAAAACAACAATTATTGTTATGCAGTATTCTTGAGAGCAACACAGTAACTCTGATGAGAGAAGCCAGAGAGGATCTGACTAAGGAAGAATCTTCTCAGCTTAAAAAGGGATGGAGAGGCAGAGTTAGCACTACAGGGGTACATGTGGCTGCAGGGGTACATGTGGCTGCAAGAGTACATGTGGCTACAGGGATATACGTGGCTGAAGGTATATATGTGCCTGTATTTATACCATATTCTTTAGAAATACTACATTAGACACTACCTAATCAGAAAGAAGAAAAACCCAGATGTAGGTGAAAATAGTCACAAAACTAGATTCGTTAGTGAAACTGACTCACAGGAATAACGCATGGTGACCTAAGTCATACCACTCAAGGGTCATAGGCTCAGGGTTTGTTACTCAGGTGAAGAAAGACATGCTGAAGTTCATAGGACTTTCACCTATATAGAAGGGCAGACAAGTGTGCATGAGAGTTTGTACTCTTGAGCATCTCAAACATAACTGGATTCCCTTCTTAAATTATAGAACTTTCAGGTTTCTTAAAAGGTTTAAGTTTCTCTGGAAAATTTTTACTGGGTTCTCATGTCTCTAGTGGAACCAGAGGAGATAATCATAAAAATATTCCCATAATCCTAAGGACTTCTTATGTCTCCAGAACCATGCTTAGAAAAGAACAACTTAGCTTTCTTCAATCCAAAGTAACAGCCATATTAGGGACTGCTAAATAAGAGGGGACATTCCTTCTGCGTAACTTGGCCAGAGCCTGACTTAGTGCTCTCAGGGTGGGTTTGTAGACCCAAGGATAGGAACCAAGTCAGTTCTGAATGTTGCTTAATTTCGACGCTTAAACACAAATATCTCTCTGAAACAATTGCTTTTTTAAAAAAACGTTTCTCTTTCTTTGTATCAATTCCCTATTAAGATGCCAAAATATTCTAACTCAATTATTTTTAAAATGTGGAATATTTTATCATCAGATGAAATGTTCTTATTTTGGTTCCAGTGGAAAATTGTTTGCAATTCTATCAGGATGATCATTCCTGACATATTTTAATCTGTTGATTATGAATACCTATTAGATTAATTAGAATTTAAACTCTTACTTTCAGATCTATTATTAACAGAAAAGAGAGTATTCAGGAATGTAGAAATGGGCTGAATTGGTAAGTATGATGCCAGTGCTTTCGGTTTCTTTGAGCATTTTATACTTTCTATATGGAACTTTCTCAATTAATTCTTTACTTGGAGGATTCCTACTGACCCTTCAAACTCTAAATTAAGAAAATCCTTTGTGCAAAGAAAGACTTTCCAGAATCTAGAGTTAACGTCTCTATAGTTTTAGGTTTTCTCAGCCCTTTCTTTATAGATAGTAGATTATGGGTTGTGGCTGGTATAAATGTCTCATGTTTTTCTCTATAATACAGGCTCTAATTTTATTGAGTGGTAATATTTTGAGTTAAAAGAAGGCATTTCTCCTTGGTCATATATCTAAATTGTAATTGTTGAAATCTAAATGGCAATATAATGTGTCCTGGGAAGACTTAACGAATCTGACTTAGCATAGGGAAGGTCCTTTACTACCCTCTGTCTGCCTTCATTCCTGATGGCTCCTATCATTGAGAATTAAAGGGCATACTAATGATGGAACAGCACAGAGGACAGAACCTAGGACCACACTGGGACTGATTATATCTTAGTTTCTTTCTTTCTTTTTTGCAAGAGAACATATCTCTATTAGTTTAAGCCACTATTATTCTGGAATTGTTTTACACACACCCAACTAAGATGATTATAGAACTGATATGGAGCTTGATCAATGAACATATTTGCCTAAATATCAGACTGTGGCTAATATAAGATCTGTGGTTTCTCCCCCCTAAAAAATAAATTTCCCAGACTCCATAGGTTATCAAATAAAAAGCCCAGTGTCAAGGTTACTTATTTATGAGTCTTAGTGGGGGCCCCACAATACCCACTTCAGTCATTACAGCCCATTGCTATTGTTCTTGCTTATCCTTTGGAACATAATGGTAAGATCCTGTTGCTGAAGATACCACATGCTTGAGTCATAAAATATAAACTAATTAAGTTGGTACTGACCTAGAAGTTTTATGCCCATTGCCTCGCTTTCATAGTGCTGGAAGATTCTATGTATGCTATTGGGGGAGAAAAGTCTCCAGTAATCTTACCCAGATATGAATACTGCAAACTATAATAATAACCACTCTGGCAAGAAATGACTACTGGTACAATGGTGGCATGGGTGTTACGGGAGTAATCAACCACTTTCTGATTGGCTTTAAAGCCCACTCCAAAAGGTGTGTGTGTGTGTGTGTGTGTGTGTGTGTGTGTGTGTGTATGGGGAGAAGGTTGTACCTGTGTGTATGTATCTGTGTGTACAAAGAAAAAGGGCATGACACAAATGATGAAAGGCCACATTTAAACCTCTGTCCTGACACATGAACAGGAATTACTGTAAAGGGAAATTTATTAGAGACTATTTCCCAAGTGCACCTACACTCATTATTAGTAAAATGTCATGGAAGGATATGTTCAGGTCACTGAGTTCTGAGATCCACCCCATTCTGGACAAGACACTAAAGTGAGATAATGTCCACTCACTATTTTGGCAGCTGCAGGGAATCTTCTGGCAAAGGATGGAAATCTAGCTGAATATTTTGGTCATATGTAGCTTCTTCATATTCTGGTACTAAATATCAGATGGAGCAGGGGTCTAGCCTCATCCCCATCAAAATGATTGCACAGTATAGTTAAGTTTACCAAATGATTATTTCAAGTGTTATGAAGTATAAGACATTCTAAAAACAATATTCAAAATAGCACCAATAATTCCCTGAGACTGACTAGTATTAATAATGATCTTTTGGATGTTTATATGCAACTAATAGACCACCATGTTTGGCTTTTACATTTTAGATACATGATGTTTTGTATGCACAGACAAACAGCCCCTTTCTTTATGACTAGAAAAATATGAATATAACCCTGCCGATACTCCTTCCTTTCTCAAGACTTGATAAAGTCAGTAGAGAAGGGACTCCTTAAACAAAAACTGCTACCATAGTCGGCAATCCCAGTTGGCTCACCGACTTTCAACACATTTTGCAGATTTTAGGTAGCAGGCCTTTCCTGCATGCTGAAGGTCTTTCTTCCTTCACTTTCCACAGCTGATAGCAACGGACTAGGTGGAACACAAAACTGGAATTCTCTAGATGCTGTAATATGTACAAACATCTTGACTAGCAGTCACAGAGGAAAACCAATTGCCATTTTTATAACATGAATAAATGTAATCCATAAGCAGATGCTATACTCTAGATACATGATCTTAGATGGGTTCATGTTGGCCCTGTTTCAAATGGTTTCCCATAAAGACCTCAACTGCAAACATCAAATACTGAGCCAATGATGTCAAGCTTTTCGTGATCCAACCCATGAGGTAAGATACTGTTAAATCCTTCTATTTTCAGCACTGGGAAAGCAAATATGGAAAACTAAACTGCAAATCTGATCAGAGCAGCTCTGAATTATTTAATCCACACAAAATTATATGGGAGACAGTATGCTCTTACAGATATTATACCTCATCTCCTAATTATGCTTAGAAGTAGGGGAGGTATAAGTCATCCAATCAGATTCTTCAAAGATTAAGATCTTTACAATAAGATGTATAGCACATATTTCTGCTATAATACAATATAATGAAAAAACTTTTAAATGGGTAAATAAAGCCAAAAAGAAAAACCAAGGTTAGGAAGAATAAATCCAGACATGAGGAAGTTATGTGTGTTGCATACCATGAATTTGTGCAATTTTGCTGAATGGTAAGCGGGGTTATGTGCTGTGTCTGTATTTGAACTTTTCAGAATAGAAGAAAGGAGAGCAATTGTGAAAAAGAAGAAATCTATTGGATAGTTTCAAAATGTATAGGTGATGTGTTCCTTGTAGTAGACATAACTAGTGTCTGTATAATGAATGGATAAAAAAATACGGGTTCAGGAAAACCTCAAAGGACCCAAATGCCAGATGCATATTTTCCCAAGAATCTCTAATGAAGCATAACGGTTAGAGAATATTGGATACAAGGCATTTTAAGAAACATAAACAAATCATTTAGGTACAAAGTGCTGGAACTGTCTGCCCTAATCCCAGGGTGAACACCGGGACACTTGGGGCTAGGCAAAAATATGGCACACGTGCAGCGCTCTTTCCTCGCCCAGACCCAAAGCAGACATGCTGAGCAACTGCAGCATTCTTTGCCACTGAGCTTTTACGTGGCCCTAGATGCTGAAGCCATTATGTTCTAGGAACCAAATCCAATAGACTATGGTTGTTATATGAGAAGACTAAACCAATTCACCATTCCAGAGCCAGTGAAATGAACTGGCTGTCTCTCTTTCAGACAATTCTCCACAAGTATTATTTTTCCACAAGTATTATTTCTTTTTATATTTGAATGATTTCGAGTACAGATTATAACACTGAGGTTGATAACTTCCCCACGATCAAATGGCTGGAAAGTAACAACTTTAAGATTCTGTCTTGTACAATGCCATGGACCACACAGAGGTACACTGTAAAATATTTATATAGCAATGATAAGGACTAGGTTGAAAATTCTCGTGTGGATCACCCTGACCAGAGCAAAATCCAGGCACAGGGGTGAAGGGATGGAGGGATGGTTTCATGTACACTTTGTGACTTGGAAGAACATATGGGAAATGAATGAGGTGTCACCCCCTAATCTAAACCTGTGCCCCAGCAAGCAGCAGCAGCAACAAGGACAACACACACACACACACACACACACACACACACACCCTGTCTTACAGTTTACTATGGGCACTAAATGTTCTTCTTTTATGATTTTATTTTTTGAGTATGAAAAACAAGGATCCCCATAATTCACAAATGCACCCACAGTGGCCTCTGAGCTTAGTTTACTATTTTCAAAACCTTAATGGAAATATGTTTTATCTGCAGTAAAACCATATAAGGTAACCAAAACAACAACTACCTCAATCATACAAATAAGCTGAATGCTAATCTTTGCTGTATGTATTTATTAATTGCAAATCTGGTCTTTAAGCCATAAAATTGGAAAACAAAGTATTACCTAATACATGTAGTGTTATGAGTTGATGGAAACCAAACACACAGGGTCCACATAGGAAAAGAAAATACAGGACACTTTGTATTAAAACCGCTGTGTAGGCCTTCGTTTGTTGCACAAATATCCTTGGGAGAAGTGACACATTGATTATACCCAATTAAACCACATCAAGTGAACCTAAGTGTTATTCTGGCTGATAGGATGCTATGGAGAAATCTGATAGACTGTAGGCATGGTCTCCATCAAGGGTGAACAGGATGAATCTGACAATTTTCCAGAAACAGGTAAGAGCAGAAAGGAAGTAAGATCATGAAGACTAAAGGTCAAAAAGGCACAGACTAAGAAAAAGTCTGGGGTAAAATGAACTAGCATTTGTCAAAGATTCCCCATACTTAGGTAATTATATCATCTTACTTCATTCCTTCAATAACCCTGAAAACTAACTAAAATCACAACCATATTTTAAAAAATTCTTAGTTCCTTCTGAAAGGTTAAAAAGTACTTGCTTGAGACCACATTCCTAGGACACAGTATTGTCACACCTAAAGTATGGGAAGAGTAACAAATATCACTGGAGGGTGGCTCCTATAGACTATGGCATAGCCCATCTCTGAAGTTAGAATTACAAGAAACAGGAGGAAGGAGGATGCTCATGGTTCTGTCAGTCACACCTTGTTGCCCAATGTAACACTTGTCTGCAGTTCTGAGGTAGCCAGGATCCAGTAGACACCACACACACAGACAAACAGACACATACACACACAGACACACACACACACACACACACACACACACACACACACACACACAAGCAGTGGATGTTGATAGGTGGTAAGGTGTAGCTCTCCCACATTCTAATATATAACTAGATAATAGAAATTTATGTGAAAATATTCACTCCCTTTGCTGAAGACAGAATTTTTCCAGAAGAATTCTCCCTACGCATGGTACTCTGTCCTCTGGAGCTTGCCATTCAGTTATAAAGTATCTTCTCATGTATCCACCAACACCTGAGTCTCCCTTCTGACTTCATCTCTCTCTAATTCACCTCTCTCATAGTTTTTCAAACAAACAAAATGTATCCTTCTCTTAGGACAGCTCCCATTGTTGGCTCTGGCTGGAATGCTCTTTTCTAGAGACTTTTACAGTGGTCTTCTTGTCTTTTTAAGTATATGCTTGAGAAAACATCTGCTGTCTCAGTAAGACTTCAGTTGATGAGATATTATATCTCATCCCAGTCCCAAGTCCTTTGGTTTAGATGTCTTGTCTTATTTTACAGCACTAATTTCATATAATACAATATACATGTATGTGGTATTTCTTTTTTATCTTCTAGAATGTAACACCACAGGGACAAAGGCAGTTATTCACTGTCCTCTGAGAACAGTGTCAGCAACCAAATATTCAGCATGCAGACACTAAGTATTGCATGAATAAATGAATTCAGTTTATAAGCAGTGACACAGAAGATGGATATATTGTGTGTTCAAAGAATTTTCCTCTTTCCCCAAACTACTACAATACAATAGCCATCACAATTTAAGTTCTATCCTAAATTCTAAAGAAAAGAACGATCGGGAGAAACATCTTTTAACACAGCACTGTAGGAGAACTTAACCCCCACTTCTCAGGTTTTTTCCCTGTCTTTGGCCCACTACTCATTATTCCAGAAGTGTCCTAGGGTAAGGATGCTCACTTCTCCCAAGGGTAGGACCCTCTGACCTCTTTCTCTAGGCTTGGTCTGGGCTTTGTGCCCTTGTTCTGGCATTCCCAGAATTTGCATCTGGACATTCATCCTGCAGTTGCTCTTTGACTTGATTCTTGGCTCTTCCTCATGGACTTCCTCTTGGGTAACCCCTCACTTGACCCTGTGTGGGCTCTCTTCTTTGGCTATTTGGCCACAGTCCCTCCATCTGAAGTCTATCTGCTCCTATATCACCAGAAGGATAGGACCTTGACAACCTTTGTGTTTAAATTCTACAGGACAGCCTAGTTTTACAGGAATCAGATTTGTTTTCCCCATGCTGGTGATTTGGTTTTGCTTGTTTTGGGGGGTAAATCTGTTCTCTGTATAGCAAACTCCTCCGTAGCATGCTCACTGCACTTTCTAGAGAACACAGGTCATCCATTTGATTCTATTGGTCTTACTTTTATGTGTTCATGTGTGTCTACATTTACATGTGTGCATATGGAAGTTTGAGGCTGATGTTGGGTGCCTTCCCCAATCACTTCTTGCTCTTATTTGACCTTTCTTTTTGGAGACAGGGTGAGTCTCTCACTAGCCCTAGAGCTCACTAATTGACTAGCCAGCAAGCCCCAGATCTTCCTGTTCCTGTACCATGTCTAGCTTCTTGTGTTGTGGTTGGGATTTGAACTCAGCTCCTAATGCAAGCATTTTCTATAAACTGTGCTATATCCTCAGCTCCCAACTTTTGATCTTTTTATGTTACAAAGCAAACAAAAGAGAAGCAAGACACCAAGGTTAGCATTATGAGACACCAAGAAGAGGAGTTAATTATTTTTCAGGTTGAAAATATTTTAAAGAACTTAACCTGCTCTGCCATTCTGGGGGTCAGGAATCTTATCCCGATGAGAGTTGAAATAATACTCTGGAAGGGAAAAAGCATATGAGGGGGTCCGATTTCCAGCATGTATTCACTCTCAGGTGCTCCCGATCTGATTTATATTTCTCCTTCCTTGTTTATTCCAGGGTTCAGGCTACATTCTTGTATAAATTTATTGCTAAACACATCTGGATTTTTTCCTTTGCATATTGTTTTTAGTAAAATTTGTTTATCTAGTAGTCTCCAGCAGAGAGCCTAAGAATTACTCTAGTATAGACACCAGTGCTTAAGATACTAGAATTCATTCTCTGCAGATGGCTAGGGACCTTTCTTTAACAGGCTGTCTTCTCTTTTCCTTGCTTCCAAAATTAGGGTGTCTGGAGAATGCGAAACAAAATTATACAAAGACCTGACCTCTGGCCTTGCTTCTGTCTCTCAGACTGTGAAGTACCCAAGAGGGAACGTGTTGGATTTGGCCCCACTTCACATGGCATTAACTGTAATTCTTTGTGAATTGTGGTGACATCATGGTATACTTTGACATCACTGCTCAGACTCCCTTCTGCTGCTGGGCATACAGCACATAGTTTTTGTTCAAACACAGGAGCTCTTTGTTGAGAAGAAAGGATAGCAGCTGGTCTTCTGCTCTGGTAGAATGTGCCTGTTCAATAAGCTACCACAGAGCAGCCATTCTGCTGTCAGGGCTAGCCCTTGCTTGCACATGTAGCTCTGGATAATTTTGTTGACATTTTGATCGAAAGAGTTCAAAATTCCAGATATGGGTCATAATTCAACAAAATTTTTTCACACAGTAAAACTCATTTAAAAGCCAGTAATTATCTGAAATTAGACAACTATGCCAGTTTATGTGTCAAGGCTAGAAAAGACAAAAAAAAGAGATGAGTAGATGTAATGATAGTCTATGTGTCCTGCTTTCCTGTCTCAGGTCCCTAGGAGAAGAGATTTCCTGCTACCCCTTTGCTGTCAATTCTGTGCTTGATCACCTCCCTAGACATTACTTTTTATCAGTTTCAAGCTTCTTAAACAAAGTTATGTGTATTGTTCTTTAACATCTTTCAAACTCATCCCCAATGGATATAGACATAGATGATTTCAACTACAGACCACTCATCTCTTTATTGCCATTTCTATCCATACATATTGAATCTCTTTTACGTAAACCTCAAAGAAAATTGGTCAAAAGCAGAGTTTATCTCAAAATTGCATCAGTAGAATAACTCTAAACCTTTGTCCACATGTCTGAAAAGCATGCACAAGACAACAACTTTGTTTTAGATCAACTTGAGAAGTCAAAGTTGTTAGTGTTTGTTTTCCCAAAGAAATAAGCTATACTATAAGGAATTTGAATGGGATAGCGAGGCTCTTCTTACTGAACAGAGCAGGCTTTTACTTTGACCCCTAAGAGACAGTGCCATATCATGAATCTTGGTTCTATCATAATCCTCAGTGTTTCTGCTCTAGATATATTGAGGCCACAATACTGTATCACAGCCTGTTATCAACAAATTCACTGCATTGTCTACTTCTTGGCTTGGGGAATCATTATTTTTACTGAGAATCTCTATATCATACTTCTAAAACTCTCTCTGTTCTTTAGCACATTCTACCATGACAAAGACAGGATGACATTATGGGTCAACACATGACTCCATTTGGATGTGCTGACTTGTTGCCATCTATTTGAATATGTCACATTGTTCGTATGAAATTCAGTGTCTCATGAATAATAAAAAGAAAATATTTCTTTTATCTATTATTTTATCTATTTTTTATTTTATCTATCTATTTTATGGATCTTGAATTACTTGATATAACTTAAATAAAGATCTAGGACATTGCACATAGAATATAAAAATTCCAAGTATATATTTCAGAACTCCTGAGATGATTCTGTTTTCAAATCTTCCATCTCATAGTCCACATAACTGTCAAACCATATGTGTTCATTATATTGTGAGGGGTATGTAGTCATTTTTTCCTTTAGTGATCTAGGTCTTATAGACTAGCTGTCCCATAGCTCTAGACACATAGTAAAGTTTACCAAGGCTTTTAGCTTCTCTAGATTTGATCACAGCAGATGTGAAAAAAGATTATAGTTCTATTCTACAGATGAAATAGACTCTGTGCTAGAATTTAGAGTGGATAGAATTCCCGTAGAAAATAGTTTTTAAGCTCCACCCTTACACACCATATCCAGTTAAAGTAACCCAATGTAATAGCCAGCACCACGCTGGGTTAACTCATAGAGAACTACTTATAAGAAGGAATATTTTAGAATAAAGTTAAAAAACACCCCCAGCATTGCTGTGGAGTGGCAAATCATTTCTTCTAAAAGTCACTCAAGTCATAGAGGAATGCAGAGAGATCTGGAAGCTCTCAACTTTCCAACTCCAGTCCACTGATCCAGTGTGAATTCAAGAACCACATTAAAATATATCCATGTAAGCAATAATCACTGAGTCTCCTTTTCAATACAAAATAAAGCTGTCTCAAATATATTCTTCTAAGTCATAAGATCCTGGGAAAGTCAAATTTTAAGGGGCTGGGACAAAACCTCCACTTTTCTCTACCAGAGTCTATTCAGATTGTGAACTAGTGATATTGACAGAAAACAGATAATCTGTAGTTCATTTGTGCTTGGGAATGTTCAACATGCATGTATTTTAGTGGGAAAGAGCCACTGAATCTAAATATGTTAAGGATAAGTTAAAAGTTACTTGGCTCTTTTCTTTTCTTTTTTTCTTTTTTTTAAAGAGGAAAGTAGCATCCCCAAAGCTGTGAATTTGATTTGTATATTAATCGAAGTCAGCAATGAACTAATAAACATAAGTCACAAGTCACAGAAAAAAAATGAACTGGCTGATTTTTAATGGGTGCCCACATTAGTGGGTGAGATGAAAGGTTAACTGCTGGGAGCAGTGAGTAGACTGACTGGACAAGCCAGGCAGTGACAATGTAGCCATCCTTTCCCAGTCTGAGTGGGGGGCGGGAGTGGATATAGCCAACCAAGCTCATTTTGCTGAATCACTGTACTATTATAACAATGGCCAATGAGCTGTTTCTTTTTTCATGTTTGACATAATAAGTTCAGTCAAAGAAATGACTGCATGCATTTTCTTTCCTGTTCAGAAAGATTAAGAAAATACCAATGAGAACTTGCATCCTTACAGAGAAACAAATCTTTGTTCTATTCTACTGTGATCCTAGTTTAAATCCAGATAACATTGTGTTTCAAATCTGACAATAAAACATTCAGTACATCTTTAACAGAAGAGCAAAAATGAATCACAGTGTAAGGGGGGTATTAAATTTAGAAATATTTGAAAAAATTTTTACAGTAGTGTACTTATTTCTAGTCAAATTCTACAAATTATCTGAAAATCATCATTTTAACACAGAAAGCATAAATATTAACACAGAAAGCATTCTAATCCCTCTGAAAGTATCCAAAGTTCCTGCTTTTGTTCCCTAAACTTAAGGATTTCTTATGGGCCACAGGAAAATAAGAGATGGGATATATTCTTCATGCAAAACAATAAGTTGGCTATATTGTGCCTTGTAGTGTTTATTCTGCATACATTTTTATAATTTATACAAGTTGAGATAATTTTATCTTATTTGAAAAATAGAAGAAATGTATCATTTTCATAATAGCTGTAAAACTCTGATTTGAAAAGTCCTCAAGAGGGCCTTGTTGGCCATCAGGGGGAGGAGAGGCCCTTGGGCCAGAGGGTGTTAGATGCTCCCGTGTATAGGAGAATGCCAAGGAGGGAAGATGGGAGTGGGGAGTTGGGGGGGTGGGGGAGTACCCTCATAGAAGCAGGGGGAGGATGGAGAGGATAGAGGGTTTCCAGAGGGGAGACCTGGAAAGGAGGAAACATTTGAAATGTAAATAAAGTATCAAAAAATAAATTAAAAAAAAAAAGAAAAAGAAAAGTTCTCAAGTTTTGTAAGGATGGGTCTATTGTGACAGGGCAGGACAGCACAAAGGTTCTTCCATCTCGTTTTTTGTTGTTGTTGTTGTTGTTGTTTTGTTTTTTTTCATCTTGTATTCTTATTGAGGCCATTTTAGGTTTGATAAGAACTTGGTATCCTTCATAGGAAGTCTTGTAGAAAATTACCCAACTCTATTTTAGGAACCCTAGGTCAAGAGTTCCTAACTAACTTAGCTTCAGTTAAATTGTCTGCTTGTGCAGAACCTTACTAAAGCTAACTGTTTAGCTCAGCTTCTGTTAAACTGCTTGCTTGCATGAAATCTCCCCCTGAAACTGCTGAGATACTAGGATATGTTTTTTTCTTTTTTTTTTTCCCAAAAATCTCTTACTCAAAACACTTAATGCTAAACTTGGGTCTGAGTGTATCCCAACTGGCTGGAATAAAAACTTTCAGTTGGTTATAAACTGTGTCTGGGTGATCATCTCTGGCAGGACTCCTGTAACACTGTCAGATATATCAGATAGAAAAATATAATCTGATCACCAATTTTAAGGTTTTTCAGTGTTATTTCAAATTGATTCAGACATGGTATTGACATAATCCTCATGTAATTTTTAAAAGAGACTTATTTATTTATTTTATTTATGTGAGTACACTGTTGTTTGCTTCAGACACACCAGAAGAAGGCATTGGATACCATTACAGATGGTTGTGAGCCACCATGAGTTGCTAGGAATTGAACTTAGGACCTCTGGAAAAGCAGTCAGTGCTCTTAACCACTGAGCCATCTCTCCAGCCCCTTATGCAATTTTAAATATCATAATTCTATTATTTTAAGTTCATTATTCCTTGTAGATACAGTAAAGTTGCAAAGAACCACTTATTTAAATATTTATCACGGACTAGGAGAAAATATTTGTTAATATTAGGTGAGAAAAGTTATGAATAGTATGTTACCCAGAGCAGCTGGGTGTTGAGCTGTCAGGTAGTTATCCATCTTCAGTATTTGAACTATTTCCAGTGAATATATCAGCAGAAAATAGATTGCCAATTGTTAGCTTGTTTTCCTTTGGCACTAAAAGTTGTTCTTTAATTTGGCCAAGGGATAACTGTTGTGTCTGAGCGAACGGAAGGGTAGTATAAACAGAAGGGTATAAAAGTTACTCATGGAGCAGAAAGCTATACTAGGAAATTGTCATGAGGGCAACCAGCCCAGGGATAGAAAGAACGAAGAAATGAATAGGGCTAGAAAAGGGATGGTAGTGCTTATGAAGCGTATTCTGTATGTTGGGCATGGTTTGTTCTTTATAGAGTAGACTGGACAGTAAATTACAATCAACTTGTGACTATACATAAGACATAGCCATTCAACTTCCTAAGTTGCATCCCTAGAATATGACAGTTGGGATTCTGGCCTTCTAACATGTGGTTCCTATCATTCTCTGTCACCCATGACACTGGAGAATGCATAAGCCATCAGTGTGTCCATCAAAAGAGTTGGCACTAACCAGCTGCCCAAGTGAGAACACATTATTTATTGCAGAGGCTTCTGAGGAATGTTTCTGGCATTCTGTTTCAAAGCCACCAGCAACCTCTCACTAATGCTGACCTGGTTTCTTAGCATCAACTCAGAGTCACTTGGGAAAAGAAGATATATCCAAAGAAAAGTTATTCAGGAGACAAAATACCCCCCCCCCACACACACACCAAGGCTTTTCTCCTCCTGTGTGAGAACCACCCCCCCTCCCCGAAAATGTGTTTTTGATGCTTGTACATAGCTTAGCTTCAGCACTAGATTATTACCTGAAAGAGAGGGGAGAACATCCCAAAGGAAAAGCTAATGATGACAAGGGAAGATGAGGGTCCAGAGAATGGAAAAAATCAAACCCAGCCCAGACACTTCTGAGTGACCTAACCCTGCATAGACCTTCTCTCATTAGAGCTTGCCAATAGCCAGTGATTATAACCCCAGTGTGAACTTCCAATTTGAAGCACACAGTGTCAGAAAGAGAGGATAAGTCAATTTGGAAGCATGCTGACTCCAGCATCCACCTCTTGTTACCACAATGGCATAGGGGTCAAGTCTTACAGCCTGTGGCAAGCAGACCATGTGCCACATCGAATCATTACCTCAGCTCTTCCTCAGTCGACTGTAACATATGAACATTGGAACATGAGAATAGAGCATGCTTTCATCATGGGAAAGTTACTACATTGCACAAAAGGAGAAAACTGGCACTCCTATCTTCCAGAGTATAAGGATGAGGGAGAGTTATGTGAGAAGCCTTTATACTATACCCATCTTCCCCAAGGTTCAGAACTGTTACTAGCATCAGTAGGTTCTTCTCCAGCCATGTCTACATGCAGCTCTGACTTCTGATCCAGAGTAAAAGCAAAATTCAAAACAAAACAAGCAAATACCCAAAGGCCAGAATCAAAAGCATCCAATATCATTTCTATTCTGTGTTCTTCAAAGTGAAGTGCAAAATCCACTGGCTTCTGCAAACACGTTGTTACCTTCAAACATACCAGACCAAACTTGCATTCCTTCTTGGATGACAGTTTAATGCCTGGTTAGAAACTATGTTATAACTAACAGCTTTCTTGATTACCATGCCAGCCATGGAGTCTAACTAGATATTAAGGGCTCCATTTTGTAAGCAGTCATTTAAATTGCAGATGTGGCTTCAGCTGGCCCAACTTGTGCTTGTGATCATAAATCAACATGTGATGGGTGAGGAAGCTGCCATTGTCTGAACCATCTCATTAGAATGCAAACAGACACAGCTACACTTTTTGTTTTCCCCTACAGACATGCATGTCACTATTTTCATGGCTGTTTTCTGAGTTTGGGAGCAGCAAAGGGGCATAAAGGAGGGGGAGAGTACTGGGGAGGAGAATTCCCAGAAGTGTTGGCATCATGATCTCCATCACAAAGAGCAAGTCTCGCTCTGCAAACTGGGAGCAGCATTGTACTAGCAGTGGGAGGGGAAGAAGCTTAAAGGTCACAGCTGTGCTTTACAGGGTGTTATCAGCCTGAATCTGGGGAATTGTGGCTATAGGACTAGGAGGTGAAGTGCTGGGAATTTAAAATGGTGTAGCATGGGGGCTTAGGGGGACTCTGTGGAAATCCCTTGGGATTTTAAGCATAGAATTACCATGTGATTCAGCAATTGACTTCTCTGTATCGACTCAAAATAACTGAAACCACAGGCATGAATAGGTACTTGCATGTTTAATAGCAGCATATCCACTACTGCTGGAAGAAGAAAATGTCCATTCAGGTGAGTGGGTAAACAAAATTTCATCTATATGAAATATTACCATAAAAAGATGGGATTTCTGATCCAAGCTAAATTATTTAAATAAAAATTTCTGATCAACACAGATAAACTTTGGACATTTTATACTTCCTAAGTGGGGGAAAAAAACTCACATTGGGCAGAAAAATCAACTTCGTATGATTCCACCCACATGAGCACTAAAATAGATAGACACAAGCAGTAGAATGGTGTCTTCCAAGAGTTCAAGGGAGGAGAAGAGTCTGGAATTAGTCATTAACAGGTGTAATGGATATATAACAATGTTAATGAGCTCAATATCACCAGACCTACATACTTAAAAGAGGATAAAATTGTTAGCATTTAATTGATGGAAATTGTATATTACATCTGTTTTACTACAATGAAAAAAAGAGACAAATTCACACACACAAATAATCAACACAAGGAACACACAGATGGAACAGTGTAATTAAACACACACAGACAAGTAAACATCTGATACTGCTTGTTTTTGGTGCAACTCTGTAATGATATCTTTATTCTGCCCTGCTCAGTCTTGTGGCTTCTTTATGTAGATATGGAAAGAGAAACTCCTGAATGTTTGCCCTTGCCATTCTTCAGAGCAAGATCAATATGGATCCAACTATATGGCGTCTATAGCCTGGTTATAGTATCAAGAGATCTCAAAGCACAGTGCACATTGGAATGAAAAGATATAAAGAGAAATTCAAGTCTTGCTACTTATCAGCTATGTGGCTTTGTCCATATCACCTCATCTCTCTGTTCCTTGGCCTATCTATTTGCAAAATGTAACAAGCACTCCTCTAAAAGATGAAGACTCCAAGCAAGAATGCAAATCTTTTAAAGTTTAAGGATGGGGCCAGCTACAATGGCTATTAATTATAATAAAAACAATAACAACAAATTAGGTAAAGGAGGAGAAGACACAAGGAAGGAATACTAAAGTGTGTTAAAAACTGCTCTGTGATAGTCTTCAAAAGCCCCAAACTTGGAAGACTCAACTATATACAATACTCATTTTTTTTTTTAAAAAAACTCAAACACAATTAAAAAAGAAGTCAATAAATTTTTAAAAATTTGCAAAAAAAGAACAAAGTATAATGATACATATATTTAGTAATGCCATGGTGATACCCATTACTTTAAATGTTAATTTAAAAAATAATCTCAAATATGGGGGTGAAAAATAACTGAGCTCTCATTTCGTGTACAAGATTATTATTCACTACTCAGTGATTTAATTTGCCCTCTTAGAAGATGCACACAGCTCCAAGATTATCGAGAAAACTGAGACTACTGGGAGATTACAAATCAAACATTCAGAGAAAATTCTCCATCACAAATAAACTGGGCTTAGGGATGGCCTTTCAAACCTATCACTTCTCTGTGCCCTGCAGATTTATCTTCATGGGTCCAGTACCTTTCTAAGAGGGTGGAAAGTCTCCACAGGCGAGGCAGGCATAATGACAGATTATTTCTAGGAACTCATTCCTTTATCAGTATGGACAACTGAGAATCGCTAGTGTCTCATAGACTTGAGTAGCAGAATGAAAGAGTCTTATGTGCTATGTTTGGTATACAGATGGGGCTGATTTCTCATCAGCCTGGAAAGGGCTGATGGAAGAGGTGAGATGTGAGCTGTGAATTACAGAATGGCAGCAATGCTTTAAAACAATAGAGGCAGGTTGCCAAGGTCCCCCTCCCCTGCCAAATCGGAACCAGACTGGAAGCTGGGTCTGGGGCTTGAGTGCAGGTGGGTCCTGATTTCAGTGTGGTACTGAGCTAGGCACATTCCTCTAGGTTTCGAAACAGAAACTTCTTTTCTAGAGCTTCACAGAGTCTTGCTGGAATCCATTAAGAACTTGTTTGAGCCCTGGTGAACTTTTGGCTGAAGAAAAGAGGAGACTCTCTTTGCTTGCAGAAAGTTCATCTTGTCCTAGGACAAAAAGATTCTACTATGAACCAAGACAGGGGTTTTCCATGGCTTGTTTATCACCATTAACATCTGAGTGGTTCCAGCCTTTCCCATTTATCCACCAAAGCAAGGAAGATGTTAAGTCTCTGCCCAGGGAGAAGAAAGACTCAAGGTGTATCTGCTCACTCACAGCAGCATACAGTAGCAAGTCCTTATCCATTTGCAAACTAGGAGACATTTTCATGCATAAGCCTGTGCTACATCCTCCTGTTACTAGCCACAGCAAAGATGGTAGAGCTTTAATGTGACTTTCAAATGACTGCGCTGCAATCATTTCCTCTCACAGGAAAGATATGAGGTGTTATTCACACTCCATCTCTAACCAGGATTTTAGTTGATTTTTTTTAAACTGTCAGAACCATTGTCTGATAATTTTACTACATATTAGAAGCTTTAAATGTTTCTTTCTACAAACAATAGCTATTATGTGAAATACACACAATAAGATTGGCTCTTCAGTCATGTCCAACCGTGGCCTGTAAGCCACATGTGATCAGGGCCAGCAAAAGATGCAGTCCAACACAAATTCATAAACTTACTCAACACATTATGAAATGTTGTTATTGTTGTTGTTGTTGTTGTGTTTGTTTGTTTTATCTTGTATCTTGCTCTCACAAAGTTAGGCAGTACAAAGTTTGTAGAATATAGATGATAATATCATGTAGTAATATCAAAAGGTTGGACACTTTTAACCAGACCAGAATCCTTATTTAAAAACATTTATAAAAAAAGCATGCCCTGATCATGATCACTCATGAAATACCCAGTGGTTATGGCTAGTGAACAACTCAGTCCTGGAACACTAACTGTGGCAGATACTCTTGCAGCGAGGAAAGACAATATTAATAAATCTGAATGATTAGGAATAAATGAGAATGAATATGAGCATGCAGCTGGGGATCCCACAGCTATTCTCCCTGTGATTCCTGAGTCCAGGCCTTTCTGTGTGATTCTGGTCACCCATAAGTATGCTTTGGAATGAGTCATTTGTGTTCTTGTCATGGCTGTCTAGCCTTTCAATAGTCTACTTTTTTCTGGCCCCAGGCTAGGTAGATTACAATTTACTTTATATTCAAATTTTCTTCTTCTCCTTCCTCTTCTCCTTCCTCTTCTCCTTCCTCTTCTCCTTCCTCTTCTTCTTCCTCTTCTTCTTCTTCTTCTTCTTCTTCTTCTTCTTCTTCTTCTTCTTCTTCTTCTTCTTCTTCTATTTTTTTGATACTTATTCACATTTCAAATGTTTCCTCTTTTCCAGATCTCCCCTTTGAAACCCCCATCCCCTCCCCCTCCCCTGCCTCTATGAGGGTATTCCCCCACCCACCCACCCACCCACCCACTCTCTTCTTTCTTCCTTGGCATTCCAGGGCCTCTCCTCCCCCTGATGGCTAACAAGATCCTCCTCTGACATATATGTGGCCAGCACCATGGGTCCCTCCATGTGTATTCTTTGGTTGGTGATCCAGTCTCTGGGAGCATCGGGAGGTCAGGCCAGTGGACACTGTTGCTTCCTCCATTGGGGCTTCCAACTCCCTCAGCTCCTTCAGTCCCTTCTCCAACTCCTCCATCTGGGACCTCACGCTCAGCCCAATGGTTGCTGTGAAGTGAGTGACTCTTGGGTATTCTGAACTTTTGGGTTAATAACCACTTATCAGTGAGTACATACTGTGTTCATTCTTTTGTGACTGAGTTGCCTTGCTCAGGATATTTTCAAGTTCCATTCATTTGCCTAAGAATTTCATGAAGTCCTTGTTTTTAATAGCTGAGTAGTGTTCCATTGTGTAAATGTACCGCATTTTCTGTATCCATTCCTCTGTTGAGGGACATCTGGGTTGTTCTTCTTAAAGCCTTTAAAATGACTTTTAGTTGACTTAGTAAAACCCACTCTCACAGTAACCTCTCTATGTCATATGTATCTATACCTAGAGTTGTTCTTAACTGGACGATAAGAGCTGGGGGAGCTTCACAAGCTAACCCTGACCTTTTACCTGTTCATCTTCTTGATAGAAGTGGGAAACTCCTCAGAAGGAATGTGGCTTACTAGATAAGAGCACTGGCTGATGTTCTAAAGAACTTCGGTTCAGTTCCCAGCACTTGTGTGGTGCTCTCAACCATCTGTAACTCCAGTTCCAGGGAGACTGATGCCATCTTCTGGCCACCAAAGACACCACATGCATGTAGTGTGTACACACATCCAATAAGAATAAAAGTAATCTTCAAAAAGGGAGAAAGGAAGGGGGAAACCCAAGGCTAATAGAACCCCAATGCACAGCCAGAGATTCTCACAGCCTGAAACTCAGGGAGAGAAAGGAATGACTCAAGAGGTAGCATGGCCAAGCAAAAACATGGCTTTAGGAGCAGACTGACTGGAAGTTACATCCTAACTAGCCACCAGCTAGGCAGACTCAAACAAGCAAATTACCACTTGAGCTATAGATGAATCTTCTGTGAGACTTCAAGTTTGTGTGGAGTCACACACATCTGTCACACACACTGACAGTAGTTCTTTCAGCTTTCCATTAGCCACATCTAGACTACACATGCTGTAGGGAAGGGCAGACAAGCAAATAGCCATGGACCAAGCTGTATGCTATATGGGTGTGCAAATAAAGCTCCCAGGAGTGGGGACCATTTCCAGGCGGCAGCTGTTCTTCACTCTGTCTGTCAATTAAGGACCCCAGTTAGGAGTGCAGAAAATGACCTGACCTGCGAGCTTTAAAGGATATAGTTTCCATGTTTTGTTGAAACTATTACACTTAATGTCTGAATCTTTCAGACTCCCTCTCTGTACCTCTGTTTGTGACACAAGTAGCCTGGAGGTTCTATCTGGATGGACGGTTGCTGGTTTGCAGTTTCTCCTTTAAAGATGTGAAAATCATCTGTGGGTGAAGATTAACAAGGTCTACTTTGAAGTGTGGAGAGACTCTTGATGAGGTTCCTCTGGGAAATGGAAGTCTGAACCTGAATAGCCTTGACAAAAACCATTCAACTGACACATCGCTAACATGCTTCATGTGGGCGTGCAAGTGTTTCTCAGACCTAGGAAAAGAAAAGGCTGAGCGTGAAGGAACTCGGAGGTCCTTTATCCTAGTAGGACCACAGTGCCTCAGCACCATGCTCTCAGCTATGGATGAATCTGATGAAGCCCTTCCCCACCCAGGTACCTTCATGAGAAAAGACAGGCAGGGGGGACTGCAGAGGTCCTGTGGGCGAACTTTGCTACCTCAATTACACAAACTATATCCTTCTGTTCAGCAAAGTAAATCCTTGCTATGTGTGGTCAGAAAGTAAGAAAGTAAATAAATAAGGAAGGAAGGAAGGAAGGAAGGAAGGAAGGAAGGAAGGAAAAAAAGACCAGGCAGAGACCTTGCTCAGAGGGTCAGGGTACGTGCCATCAAACCTGATGACTTGTGTTCAGTTCCCAGGACCCACATGGTGATAGGAGAGAACCAACACTGGTATGTTGTTCTCTGACCTGACCCCTCTCCCCAAAGTGACACAAATGTGCGTGCAATCACACACATAACACACTAAATATACTAATGTAAAAAATTGAAAGAAACAAAATGAAAGAGAGAGCAAAAAGAAAACAAAAGTAAATAAAAGAAAAATTCTGGTTAGGGCGGTGACAAACACCCATAATCCCAGCATTCAGCTGGCGGAGACAGGAGGATCTTGACTTTGAGTAACTGGCCAGCTGGCCTACAGTACCGAGTTCAAGGCCACCCTGAGTTCATCAGGCCCTTCTGTCTCAAGAAAGACCCTATAGCCTTTATTCAATTCGCACAGCTACAAGGTAGAGGACAGAGGTAGCTGCTCAGACATGATCTGTGTTGTCCAATAAAACTACTCAGAAATTGAACAGATTAATAATAGCACATAAGTATGAGCACTGACATTATTTCTGGCTAAGAAGTTGACAGCCATCCTGAGATGCTAAGAGGTAGCTTTCCCCACTCTTGAAGCTTTGGAGCAGCAAGGACAACAGTCAAGTACAGATGACTTGAGGAAACGGACTGGATGTTTGCCACTTCTTCCCAAACCTCCCTTCCCATCCTACCTCTGCTCCTTTTCCTGAAGTGTCTGTTTCTCCCTTTCAATATCAATTAATTCTGCTGGCAAAGAAATTAAATGTGCACTAAAGTACAGGCATCCACCCAGGTGCCTATGGCAGCCAACCATCAGGCCCTGGCTGCTGCGAGGTGCTACAGCATGCTCCTGTAGCAGCTTTGTGCCTGCATTTCTGCAAGAGTGGAAATGTCGAGTAGTATGATTTTTAGAATTTTGCCTTCTTGGCAAGGTTTGCTGCTTGGATTTTCTTTTATAATATTACCATTTTTAAATGAATGGAATGTTCCCGTGATCTGGCCATAAGTCAGTGGCTGAAATTCACTTAGCGATGGTGGAAGACACAGAGCAAATAAATATGTTGAAGGTAAACACCTGAAACTTCCCACTGAAAGGCTCCCCAAACCTACATGTAGCCATCCTCACTTTATCCAGGCAAGGAGAACCTGTATTTGAGTTTTCTTGGTTTTGTCATTTGCTAATTGAGAGACCTTGAACAAGTCACATTCCAGCTCTAGTCTTTCAGCTCTTGGTCCATGAGATGAGGAGACTCGACTGGTGATCCCCAAGGTCCCTTTCTGTTTATGATTAGCTTTGTGAGATGCAAAACATCCCAGAAGGTCCTAGAATTTGTGCTGGCTTCTCTGTTCTGCCAACCACACAGAGCATTCCTGGCTACACTCTCTTGATTTCTGATTCTGAGGTGTTCTCTTGGATCATAAGTAGGTCAGCCTGAAGCTGAGACACTTTGTTCTCTCTTGATTTGAACTCCTCAGGGCAGTCAAACCAAAAAGGCAGTTGAAGGACAGGTGGGGCTTATTAAACTAAGTTTAGGTGCTCGTGTGCATTTTCTTGACTGGCAAAAAGCCCTTCTCGGATTGTTCCAGGATGGTTTTTGGCAACTTGGATTTGCTAAAACTTGGGTAAAATTATATTCATGGCTCAGAATTTGGAAGGTCCTTGATGCTTTAAATTGTTCTTATTAAGAATCTTGACAATTAAAGTAGGTACAACATTCAAAAAAATCATCCCTTTATCTAATGTGATGTTTCCTTGGAAACATGCCAATTAACCCAAGAATAATTACTAATTGCTTTTCACACTTGATTTTTAACATTTGAAAACAAATTACATGGAGTGTCGTGACACTCAATCTTGCAATGTTTTCCTCAAGTCTATTTTACCTAGTTTTAATTTAACTTCTTTTCTTCAAAGCCAGGGACAGAGTGTCAGACCTTGTCAATTTGTCATGTATGTAAACTGCCCTTCAAGCATCTGATTTGATGATAAAATCTTGATAACCATATTAAATTAGAGCTGAACTGATTAAAATGAATGATTGAAGATCACCTAATTTTGTCATGGAACACTCCCTAGGTACAACACTTGTTACATCTGTCTTCTAATATACAATACAGAGAAATTCCATCTGCCTGGGGTATCGACTGATCTTTATGGCCTTTGGAAACCTGGTGTTTTGCATAGTCCTTTTCAAGAAGATCTAATTGCTTTAGCAATAATGACTCAACCAGAGATTTGAATGGCATGCATATTAACTAAGAAATTCTCCTGGTGGAGAGAGTTGTGGGATCTCTTTAATGATCTCTCAAGCTGTGGGCAGGAATACTCAGCTTCAAAACTACTTTGAACTTAGTACATGACCACTACATCTGAGTTCACCAAATGTACACTGTTTCAAAGCCTACAGGAAGTGAGAACAGCCCCAAATATATTAAAAGATTTTTTAAAAAGTTAAGATGAATAATTCATATGAATTAGAAAGGACTTGGTCATCAGGGGACAAAAATAGCCAACAGAGAGATTCATTGATTCTCTGGTCAATGCAAGAATGATCATATTGAGCAACACAATCAGATCAACTTGAGTAAGCTATGTTCCCTGTCAAGTCACAAGACCTCAACTATGCAGATGGCTATGAAAAATAATAAGACAAAGCATGTGGGGGGAAATGGTTGTCAAGAGTAGACATAATGTTAGTTTCTGGGGGACTCTGAATGAAGGCGTGTAGAGGGAAGAGTGTGACCACCTCCTATGAGTTCCAGTGACCCTTGCTTCTCTAGTTGCTTTCCATGAGCTCCTGCACTGACAGTTGCTTTCCTAAGATTTTAACAGAACATGTGGTATTAGTAGGTGCATAATAGATGCTGAATGAATAAATCCACAGTACCTGATCTGTCATCTTCCCCTTCTGTCAAATAGAAACAACATCACCTCTGTTAAGTTCCTTTGAGGATTAGGTTAAAAGCAACAACATATAAAATCTCCACACAGCACAGTGCCACTACCAAAATTTCTTTATAAGATTTTTGTCACCCCCCCCCTCAAATAGCTCAATACTTACTATTAATCACTCCCTGTTCCCTTCCAGCTCCCTGGCACAGACACCTCAAACTGATGTTCATCTCCCCAGAGTTGCCTGTGCTAGACATTTCTCACACACAGGGAATGACAGAATGCATGACTTCTGTGGATTCATATGTTGAGAGAAGAATCCCAAATTCAAGATATTGGTGATGTTAGGAGGTGGAGCTTTTGGGAGATAATTAGTATTAAATGAGTTTATATGGGTAGGGCTCCCATGACTGCAGTAGTAGCTTACAAAAGAGGAAGGGAGAGCCTGAACTAACATATTTTCTCTGTCTCACTATGTGGCTATCCTCTGCCATGTGTCCACGAAAGAGATCCCAGCACTACCCCAACTTCTTAGACTTTCTCTATTCCTATACATTATCAGATGTGAAGTATTTTGTAATAGTAGCAATAACAACAGCAACACCACACACACACACACACACACACACACACACTCAGAGAGAGAGAGAGAGAGAGAGAGAGAGAGAGAGAGAGAGAGAGAGA
>JADRCH010000076.1:13079755-13135678 GCA_019843965.1 Rhynchomys soricoides | reverse complement strand
AGAGAGAGAGAGAGAGAGAGAGAGAGAGAGAGAGAGAGAGAGAGATGGCCCTTTGTTACTGGCTTCTCTTATAATACTTTGAAGTTTATGTTAACTTTTTTTCATTTTAAAATTAGCATACAAGATATTAGATTTATTTTCCCATTCAGCAGGCGATGTGCCTTCAGGTTATTGTCTCACTTAGTGGCCATATCTTGAACACTGTTGTTATAAACATTTGTGAATAGGCTATTTGTCTGAATGTATGATTTTATTCTTCTGGGTTCATATCTAGGAGTAGAACTGAAGCGTTATATAACTCTGTGTCACCTTTTGGGGAGCTGCTAGATTTGCTTCAAAGCGGTTGCACCACTCTGCAGCAGGTTCTCAGAGCCATTTCTTATGGAATTCTCTCACCAGTGAAGTGATTTCAATGTAAATAGTAAACAGAGGAGGGTGAAAAACTCCCTTCAGCTTTGCAAATGATAGGGATGGGATCCTTGGGGAAAAGGTCTAAGTGTTTCTGGCTGCTGTATTCTTAGCACACAGCCTAGAGATCCTTTGTAGTCTCTGGAAACTTTTTGAATGAATGAATAGATCTAAAATATCACCAGGTAGTAAATAATTGACTTTATCCTAGAAGAAGTCTGCTCTTTGGCCTCAGGTCTTGGGAGGTAATCTTCATGCTTTTGTAAGGTCATGGCCAGTAAGAATGTCTTTGTCTGGGAATTTGGAAAGTGCTTATTGTTTATTCTCACAATATAATTTGTGGGAATGTTGGGATACATTATATCAAGTTGACCTTTGGAGGTACTAAAAACCAAGGTTTGCTCTACAGGTGGTCCACTGTGTCACAGGCACCAAGCCCCAGCTAAAGCTATGAACGACCAGAACTGCATTGTGGTACATTTTCCTGAAAGTCAATATTCTATGAATACTATCATGTTCTGTTACTGAGAGAACTGTTAACCTGCACTGACCTACTGTGAAAAGGCACAGTAGTCTTTGAGTTTCTCCTGGACTCTGTTCTATGCATCCCTTCCCTTGGCTGGTCAGGAAAGAGGCCTTGTAATAAACTACAACCACAAGCATAACAACTTTCTGTGTTCTGTTTGCATTTCTAGTGAATTATCAAGGCTGAACATAGACCCAGGTACCTATACAATCAGAAGTGGTACCAGAGTGAACATCATAGGGATGACCAAATTGGAGTCAGTGTTGTCACTAACAATGCTAAAACTCTTAAAGGTGATCAGGGAACATTTGATATATTTAGTGTTTCAAGTAACCCAAAGAGTCATTAATCAAACAAAGCATCAAAGAATGAACTAAGAAAACTGCCAGATCAAGGAAAAAATTTATTAATAGAACACAGAATTCTTAGGCCCTGAGGCCTCCCACTTGAGAGAATATATCCCTACCCCTATTAACTATTTCATTATTAATACCTGTCCCCTCAAGAGGAGAGGAGGCTATGTAACAGAAGTAACAGAGTCTGACTTTAGCACAGCCCTGTTCTAGTTGTATATCCCTGTTTATAATTTTGTATTATATATTTATTTGTATTTATAAGCTGGAAATAAAATTATGCCACAGTATAGGAACAAGAGCACAAGGTGATAAACATAGCTAAACTATAAGAAGTGGTCAGCATTAAAATGATACAATTTGAATTGTGGATTCTGTAAGTTAGACTTACTCTTTCTCAAAATTTTCACTGTCTTTGGTCAAACAAAATCAATAGAAAAATCAAGGTTTTCTTAGCCTATATTTAAGTTGAAAAAAAAAATAAACTAGACATGTTTTTCATATTTTTTTTTTATGTTTGGGATGGTGGTGGTACATGCCCATAATCCCACCACCCATGTGCCTAAGGCAAGAGGATCCCGAGTTCAAGGCCAGCCTGTACTATAGAGAGTTCAAAGACATCTGACATATGTAGTTAAGACCCTATTTTTTAAAAGCTGGTCTTGATGATGTAAGCCTGTATCTCTAGTTACTTGGGCAGAAGAAGAAAATTCAGGGCTTGCCTATGTTACAGAGCAAGTTCAAGTCCAACCTGGACAAAGAGGCTGGGAATATGGCCCAGTGGCAGCACACTTGTTCAGCATATGAGACACACTAGATTCCTAATTGAAAAACAAAACCTTTTTCTATGAAGCTTTAGGTACTTTTCACACCACGAATTGAGCAATAAAATGTAAAAACCTTTCTGATGAAACCAAGAACTCTTTCCATTAATAGTAATGACATTTGAATAAACAAGAAATACTAAGAGATGGCTGAGTCTCTGGAATGTTCTCTATATGCTTTAACTTTCAAAAACAGAAGATACCTCAATGCACTTCAAAATACTCTATACTGTTTTGACTTTTTTTCCCAAAGGAAACAATCATTGGGGCCAATTTGTTACTTAACACAGTCACAGAACTGTCTAATCTAACTCATTTTGTCATATATAAATAGACTGATGACTATGTTAGCTTGATGAAGATAAACTTTTATTGGAAAAAGACAGAGTTAAGATAGAAGACAAGACACAAACTCTCTGAGTGTCACGTAGCAGACCTGTCAAACATCACTACTTCACCATCGTCTCTCATGGTCACACATGAATGTTAGTCCTTCCTTCTACCACAGAATGGCAGCATCATACTTTGTGAAAGATCGAAAACTTGGCTTCATCTTCAAGTCTCTCTTTTTCTCTCTTGTACTACCTTTAACCAATCACCAAGCCTCCTGATTTGGTCTCGGAAACCTCTTCTTTGCTATCTTTACCTTATTCCCATCTACTGACTCACTCTCATGGAAGACTCTTGCTAAGGTGCATACATTATTCTCTCTTCTTTCACTCAAATTATTTAATACCACTCTGTCATCTTCAATACAACAAACCCCCACATTTCATGTGTGTGTGTGTGTGTGTGTGTGTGTGTGTGTGTGTGGTCCTAACAACCTATTTTGTCTTTGCCTCTTTAATTCTTACAATTCGAGATACTATTTTGGCTTGTTGATCACCTCTTTCTTTGAGCGTGCCCTTAGGTAACAGGTGAAGATTCCTCTCTATGTACTATGCTCCATTTGGAGCCTTGGAAGTATGACCCAATAACACTTTGATTTCAGACTTCTAGTTTCCAGAAATATGAGAGAATAATTCCTCTGGTTTTAAGCCACGTAGTCAAGAAAGACACAATGCAAAGAAATTTGGTCTTTCTGTGAGACCAGGTCATGTGTCCCACACAGCAGTGGTAGCATGTGTGGAAAAACAACCTAAGATACCCCAAATTCTTACAGACTAGAACTAAGGTAATAACGTAGTAATGACATACTAAGTTAATAACCAAACATGATGCTCATGAACTGAAAAGAAATTGGGATGTGGTTTGACTGAAGACTAAGTTAAAGGGGGCAGCCAAATGATTCAAGAAAATGAGAAATAAAATCAAACCCATACTTAGAAAGAGAACCTGATTTACAAGGTAAACAGGGACAGTTAAACCCCTTACCCTGCAAATTACAAATTCTGGGACAGTCGGACTGCTCTTTACTTTCTGTCCATTTAAATACTTCCAGTATCTATCACATCATTAAAACCAAGTAAAAATTTTACAAGTGAATAAATAAAAGTCAAATTATAGAGTTTTCCCACAAGTCTAAAAATTCATCATCCCTGAGAAAAGATTCCATTCAGCTTTACCTTCTCATTAGCTAACACGTAGCAGAGCCTCACAGGAACCAGAAAGTCCAGGCTCAGTAGCTACATTCAATCAGCTATTAGCAGTTTTCTTTATCTTTAATGTCTCAGGCAAAGGGGACAAAAACAGACTATGCAACATGATGCTTCCACTCGGAATTCAGTTATAAAACATGGGGAGAAATGGCCAACTCATCACTTCTGACATCACCGCCTTTGGACTAACTGGAAGACATTTGATACTAGTGACTCAGGTCAGAGACAGAGATGGAGAAATAATCATTCCATTTAATACATTTCAAACTGCTCACTCCAGGAATTATTAAATATGAAAAGAACTTTTTTTGGTGCAAGTATGGTTCATTTTAATGCAGCCAAAGAGCAGCAGACATAAAGATTCCCTGATTTCATTTATCGTTTGCTTCTCTACTGTACGACTCATTTAAAAACATTATCAAAGGCATGACTTGAAAGGGATTCTGCTTTTCATTTTTGGAATGCTTTGTTTTCTAAAACAGCATCAGGCAATACTATAAATATGTGAACTCAATAGAAAATGTTTGTTAGCAGTCATACTTTACTTTTGATATACGTAAAGTAGGTATCAGCTGGTGAATCTTATTAATTATAAAACTAAAACTGATTTTTTTCTATTTTCTTTGAAAATAACCTCAAAATTATTTTTAATGGCAGCACGTGTTCTATCTGCAAATATATGCTGTTCCTTAAAACACAATCTGGCTTTGTGCTTTGTAATGTATTTAAATGTGGGCATTTGGATAATGAAAATCAGTGGCTTGCCACAGTACTAATAGAGTTGGTCCTGTTTGTGATGGTTCATTAGCTTTACACAGGACACAATTCACTGCCCTGGAGCTGGAGCGGGTAATGGAATAACATGGAACTGTTAGTTAAAGATGCCTAGAACAGCAACTAGGACAGGTTTGTCCACTCAGGGAGCCAGTGTCCCTTGTGATATGTGTAAACATACAGAACTGTGTGTTCCACACAGCCACATGGAAGGAAAAGACAAAGACAAGTAGGACCTTGGGGCCTGTCAGTACTAACAGTATAAGTACTTTATGCACAGTTGGTCTCTTAATCTCCATAGCCATCTTATCAGTGACAAGTATTCTCATTCTACAGAGAGGAAACTGAGGCTAATATTTTTTCTTTTATTGAAAATAAACTCTACTAGCACTCCCTGGAAACCCACAGCCCACTCTGGATAGGGAAGCAGGTGGGCTAACTGCAGATCTTTACCTTTCCCTCCTCTCCTCCAAATCAAACTCCCCAGTCTTATCCCCAGGTCTGCAGCAGACCACTTGCTACAGTCTCCCTGATCCCACCTCTAGTGGATCACATAGATATTCCCCTGCAAACTCAATTCCCTCCACTGATTGCTTAATCTCAGCCCCAACTCCAGCAGGTACTCCCTGGGAACATATATCATATTCTAGCCAGGGAAGCAAGTTGTTTAACCACAGATCTTCACCTCTTGCTCCTCTCCTCTAATCCCTTCTCCCAGCACCACCCTCATCTCTGTACCAGAACTCCTGTTGTGGCTTCCTTCTCCCACTTTCCCCCATCTCCAGTGGATCATGCAGATCTTCAACTCCAACATTCTTCTCTACTCATACTGCTTTCCCAGCCCCCAACTCCAGCAGCTTTTCTCTGAGAATCCATCAGGGAAGCTTGACAGAGAAGCAAGTAGGTTGGGAAAGCTTCAGATATTCATTCTCCTCTCCTATTCTTTATATTCTCTCTTCACTCTTTGCCCTCATCCCTAGGGGACTTATTATACCCGTCCTTCCCTCTCCAATGGATCCTCTCAGCTTCCCATAGCCCATTTCTATCCATGTAAATGCCAGCTCCCAATGCCCTGAAACATATTTTACATGAAACCCCAGTACCTCATCTATTAGGATCCCAGAAGAATCTCCCACCAGGAAATACACAGCCACCACACTCTCATAAGAACCTGAGAGGGCAACAGAAACAGAGGAAGAAAACACCCACCCAACAAAGACAAGACTAGATACCAGTACTTAGAATTACAATTTTCCTAAACTCAGATACTTAGATACCAGTGTAAAAACACAGTAACATCCAGGATGATAGCTCTCTACTAGAGCCCAGAAACTCTGCTACAACAGGCTCTGAGTACTGAAACATAGCTGAAGCACCAAAATAAGAGCATAAAACAGCCTTTATGAATATGATAGAGGTCCTTAAAGAGGAAATGAATGAAATCCCTTAAGGAAATCTGTGAAAACACAAACAGTGGAAGGAAATGAATAAAACAGCTCACGACCTGCAAGTGGAAATAGAATCAATAAAGCAAACCTAAATTAAGGAATATCTGGAAATGAAAATTTAGGAACTTGAACAGTAATCCCAGAGGCAAGCTTCACCAACAGAATATAAGAGATGGAAGAAGAATCTCAGGCTTTGAAGACATGATAGAAGAAATGAATACCTTGGCTAAAGAAAATGTTAAATCTAAAAAGTGCCTGGCATAAAATATCTAGGAAAACTGGGATACCTAAATTTAAGAATAATTGGAATAAAGGAAGGATAAGAAATCCAGGTCAAAGGCACAGACAATATTTTCAACAAAATTATAAAAGAAAATTTCCTTCATTTAAAGGGGTTGGCTATCAAGGTACAAGAATCATACAGAACATCAGATAGACTAGGCCAAAAAAGAAATTCCCTTCAGCAATAATAATTAAAATACTAGCTATACACAACAAAGGAAGAATATTAAGAGCTGCAAGAGAAAAAGACCAAGTTACATATAAAGGTGTACCTATTATACCTGACTTCTCAATGGAGGCTCTAAAAGCCAGATGAGCCTGGACAGATATGCTGCAGATCATAAGACACCACAGATACCAGCTCATGCTACTATACTAAGCAAAGCTTTCAATCCTCATAGATGGGGAAAATAAAATAAAAACAAATTTAAACAACATCTATCAACAAATCCATATGTACTGAAGTTACTGGAAGGAAAACTCAAGCCTAAAGAGACTCACCACACCTAAGAAAACAGAAAATAAATAATCTCAGACCAGCAAATCAAGAGAAGGGAAACACACACACACACACACACACACACACACACACACCATTGCCACCACCACCCTAAGATAACAGGAATCAACAAACATTGCTCATTGATAAAGCTCAACATCAATGATCTCTATTTCCCAATCAAATGGCACAGGCTTACAGAATGGATGTAAGAACCCAAGAAACCTACCTTAACATCAAGACATCACCTCAGGGTAAAAGGATGGAAAGATATATTCAAGAATATGGAACTAAAAGGTAAGCTAGTATAGCCATTTAAATATCTGATGAAATATACATAAAACCAAAATTAATCACAAGAGATAGGTAGGGATGCTACATACTTATCAAAGAAAAAAATTCAATAAAAAACAATACAGTTTTTAACATTTATGCACCAAACACAAGGGCACACAAGTTCATAAAAGAAACATTACTACAGCTTAAATCACATACTGACCCTCACATACTGATAGTGGAAGACTTCAGTACTCTACTCTCATCAATAGATAGGTCATACAGACCAAAACTAAACAGAGACATACTGGAGATAACTGATATTATAAACCAAATAGAAATAACAGATATTTACAGAATATTTAACCCAAACACACATGCACAGGCACATGTGCATGCACAAAAATACTTTCTTCTTAGCATCTCACAGAACTTTCTCCAAAATTTACCACAAATTCAGACACAAAGCAAGTCTTATCTGATTACCACAGATTAAAACTAGATATCAACAACAAAAGAAACAGCATAAAGATTACAAATTTATTGAAACTGTACAACCACTGAATGAAAAAAATGGGGCAAGACAGAAATAAAGAAATTAAAGATTTTCTAGAATGAATGAAATAAATACACAGCATACCTAAACTTATGGACCACAATGAAGGCAGTTCTAAGAGGCAAATACATAGCATTAGTGCCTACATAAAAAAATAAAGTAGAGATTTCATACTAGTAGCTTATCAGCACAACTTAAAGCTCTTGAACAAAATGAAGCTATCACAAACAAAGGAATAGACAGTAAGGAATAATGAAACTTAGGGTTGAAATCAATAAAAATAGAAACAATAACAATAACAATACAAAGAACCAATGAAATAGAGTTGGTTTTTTGAGACTATCAGTAAAATTGACAAATCCTTATCCAAAGGCTCTTAACTTTAGATACCTGTACTCTACCAAATTGGAAACTGTAAAAGGAATAGATAATTTTCTCAGTACATACCACTTATTAAAGTCAAATCAAGATTAGATAAGGAAGTTGTACATACCTATAACCCCTAGTGAAGCAGAAGCAATAATTAAAATCTCTTAAACAAAAGTAGTCCAGGGACAAAAAGTTTCAACACATTATTCTACCAGACTTTCAAAGAAGACTTAATGCCAATACTTCTCAAACTATTCCATAAAACTGAAACAGAAGGAACATTGCCCAGTATGTTTTATGAGGCTAATGATTCATTACCACTCTCACATATTATAAATATTTGTTCCTTCCTTGCCTGACTAAGGCCATCTAGAATTATATCTAATTGGCTTTAACAAAGATATGATGACCAATAACTGAGCAGGAAGTGGAAGGTGGAACTTCTGGACAGATAGGGACTCTGAGAGAAGTGGTGAGAGGCAGAAGATTCATCAGTGGACACAAGAGGTAGACAGATGGACAAGAGCAGAACAGAGAGGGAGACTTGGCCATGTGATGGGACATAGGCCAGAATTAGTCAGGATAGAGCAGTCAGGAGACTGCCAACCTAAGACCTAAGCTTTAAGATATTAATAATCCTCTGTGTTATTATTTATATAGCTGAGGGATCCATGAAGTCCTGCTCTAAAGTTGTATTGCAGAGCTATAGCAATAAAAACAGCACGGTATTGGGAGAAAACAGACATGTAGATCAACTGAATCAAATTGAAAACTCAGACATAAATCCACACACTTATGGACACTTAATAAAATAAATAAAGAAGCTAGAAATACACATTAAAGGAAAAAAAAAGTCAGCATTTTCAACAGATGGTCCAGGTCAAAGTAGTCAGCTGCATGTAGAAGAATCTAAATAGATCCACACTTACCACCCTTTGCAAAACTCAAACTACAAATGGATCAAATACCTCAACCAAAAACCTGATAGTTGAGAAAGTGTGCAATAGCTTTGAACTTAGTGGCATAGAAAAAAGACTATCTGAAAAAACTCCATTAGCACAAGCCTATATCAACAATTAATAAATGGAACCTTATGAAGCTAAAAAGCTTCTGTATGGCAAAAGACACCTCAGACAAAGAGGCAGCCAACAAATGGGAAAAAATTTTGACAACTACACATCCAATAGAGGGCTAATATCCCACATATATAAAGAACTCAAAACACTGGATATAAATTAAACAAATAAGGTAATTAAGAACTGGGATACAAATGTAAACAGAGAAGTCTCTGGAGGAAACTTGAAGGATTGAGATCCACTTAAAGAAATGTTCAACATTGTTAGTCACCAGGGAAATGCAAATCAAAACTACTTTGAGATTTCATCTTTTATCTGTCAGAATGGCTCAGGTCAACAAAACAGTGACAGCTCCAGCTGGCGAGGATGTGCAATAAGAACACTCATCCCTCTGTTGAGGGACATCTGGGTTGTTTCCAGTTTCTGGCTATTATAAATATGGCTGCTATGAACATGGTGGAGCATGTGTCTTTATTACATGTTGGAGCATCTTCTGGGTATATGCCCAGGAGTCAAATAGCTGGCTCCTCAGGTAGTATTGTGTTCATTTTTCTGAGGGTCTGCCAAACTGATTGCCAGAGAGGTTGTATCAGCTTGCATTCCCACCAGCAATGGAGGAGTGTTCCTCTTTCTCCACATCCTTACCAACATCTGCTGTCACCTGAGTTTTTGATCTTAGCCATTCTGACTGGTGTGAGGTGGAATCTCAGGGTTATTTTGATTTGCATTTCCCTGCTGACTAAGGATGTTGAGCATTTCTTTAGGTGCTTCTCAGCCATTCAAATTTTCTCAGTTGAGAATTCTCTGTTTAGAGGAATGCATACAGAAAATGTGGTGCATTTACACAATGGAATACTACTCAGCTATTAAAAACAATGACTTCATGAAATCCGCAGGCAAATGGATGGAACTTGAAAATATCATCCTGAGTGAGGTAACTCAGTCACAAAAGAATGAACATGGCATGTACTCACTGATAAGTGGTTATTAGCCCAAAAGTTCAGAATACTCAAGAGTCACTTCACAGCAACCATTGGGCTGAGCATGAGGTCCCAGATGGAGGAGTTGGGGAAGGGACTGAAGGAGCTGAGGGAGTTGGCAGCCCCATGGAGGGAGCAACAGTGTCCACTGGCCTGACCTCCCAATGCTCCCAGAGACTGGATCACCAACCAAAGAATACACATGGAGGGACCCATGGTGCTGGCCACATATGTGGCACAGGAGGATCTTGTTAGACATCAGGGGGAGGAGAGGCCCTTGGGCCTGAAGGTGTTAAATGTCCCAGTATAGGAGAATGCCAAGGATGGAAGAGGAGAGCGGGTGGGTGGGGCAATACCCCCATAGAGGCAGCGGGAGGGGGGAGGGAATAGGGAGGTTCCAAAGGGGAGATCTGGAAATGTAAATATTTACTTGAAATGTAAATAAGGTATAAAAAAAAAAAGAAAGAACACTCATCCATTGCTGTATGTATATCTGCAAATGAATATGGAAAGCATGGTTATTTGTGGCAGTTCCTCAGCAAGATTGGGACCAATCGACCTCAAGATCCAGCTATACCACTCTTGGGCATAGACCCAAAAGATTCTTCATCCTACCAGAGACATTTGTTTAACCATGTTCATTGCTGCTTTATTTCTAATAATTGAAATTGGAAACAACCTTTCTTTTTCCAGAAGAATGAATAAAGAAAATATGGTACATTTACATGATGGAGTATTACTCAAGCATTAAAAAAATAAAATCATGAATTTTACAAGTATGTGGATGAAAATAGAAAATAATCATACTGAGTAAAGTAACCCAGACCAAGAGAGACAAAATATTGTATAATCACTTGCATATGGATATTAGCTTTTAAATCAATGATAATTTACCTATAATCCCTAGAGCCACTGTGATTAGGTATAGAATAAAGGACTTGGGGAGAAAGATTGCTCTCTCCATAGCAAAGAGAAATAGAATTGATAATTATGGATGGATGTGGATGTTGGAGATTGGAATGGGGGATCAAGTGGAGGGGGCAGGCGGGGGATGAGGGAAGGAATATGGGGAGGGACAGATAAAATTAAGTGGCATTTGAGGGGTAGTATGAAAACCTAATACAGTAGAGACTTTCTAAAATATATACATATATGAAGGAGTTCAAAATGAAATTGCCAAATAATGGGGGAGACAGAGTCCCAAATGGCCATCTCTTGTCACCAAATGAAGCTTTCAGTACTGGGATTGGGTTACATATGATTGAGTTGTTGGCCAAACAGGTCCTATAAGTTGCTCTCTGCTGCTCTATGACAGTGGGATCCCATTGTTGAAGACAGCATCCACACAACTCATTGAGCATGGGAAAGTCAAGCTGGTGGCTACATAGAGCCTTCACCCCTTCTGGCTATTGTTTAGTACTAGACAGTACTCTGCAAGATACCAAAGATGAAGCATAAACATTAACCCAGCAACAAATCCTTAGATCTACAACGGTGTCCTGCCTATGAGATATACTGGTATAATAGTCACACAAAGCTTGTGGAAGTAACCAATCAATTTCTGATTTGATTTAAGGACCACTCTATGAGATGCAACCCATTTTCAGCTCTGCTTGGGTGACTAAGAACTTAAGACTAGAGAGCCCAGGAACTTAGGAGAAAGTCAAATACTACTGTTCTACAAAAGAAACATAGCAATTAAATAACTACTCATGACTTTCTTCTATATTCATAGGTAAGTGCCTTCTTCAGCCATCATTAAAGATGCTTTCTCCTGAAGCAGGCGGCAACAAATACAGAGATCCATAGTTACACATATGCAGAGAGACCTTGCAACATCTAGCCCTAAACAGGATGTTTCCATAAAATCCCTCTCTTCAGGACTCAGGAAACCCTATGGAAGAAGAGGCAGAAAGAGCCAGAGATCAAGGACATCAAAGAAAATAGGCCCTCTAGGCACACCAACACCAGTGCACAGATGAACACACAGAAACTAAGGGAGCATGTGCAGGGCCTTCAAAGATCTGCACCAGATTGAGCTCTTAGAGTTTAGAGAAGCAGGAGCATGTTCCCATTCATAATCCAGAAGCTATCTCCCATTGATAAGCATTTATAAATGAAAAATTTATTTTCTACAAGGGAGTCTTATTGGCCAGTAAAGGGGGGGGGGAGGTCTAGATAGACTCTACTTCTCCATGTTCGATGAGTTATGTATTTTTTTTTTTTTTTTTTAAGCAATGGTGCCTTGCTTTCAGCTGAGGCTTATAATTTTGTTTCAAGTGATTCAACAACAAATGATGACACTTAGTTTGTAGCTCACGCAGTGCTGAATTCAGAGCCTCTGGCCTTAAGTGCTCAAACTTGTCTTTTTATTCCTGCCTTGCCTCCTATCTACATCTAATGAAAAAACAAGCAACTAAACCTGCCAGTGTTTTTTCAATCTAAGGTGAGAAGACACACCCTCACAGTGAGCCCCAGGGAAGGGAGAATGGAAATGGGAGTGTCCTTTGGAAGGTATAGTCACTAACTATATTGCTTTCATAATATCGATGACAGAATTGAAGCTGGACAAAAATCTTAGCCCATGGGATGTGCTGAAGAAATAACACTGAGAAGATATTTTCAGAATGTTGATAAACATAGCCACTCCCTGACCTTCATTGGCTGTTAATTAACTGTGAAGTCCTGGGAGAAGCTCACAGCTCAGTTCAGCACTGTGTCTTGAGGGTGGACTAGGTCATTTTCAAGGGAGTGTTTTCCAAATGCACTTTCTGAAAGCCCTGCTAGAGGCAGTTGCCGTGTTTTGGAAGAAAGGGAAAAGTACAGGGTGGTGATTATCTCACAAAGGAATCTAGATTCCATGTAAAGAGCTGTCTTTGGTGTAGAGCTGGGTCCTAACCCCATCTAGTTACTAACATTCAACTGAGACGTGATGGTATTGAGAGTAGTTGTAGACATTCTTGTTCTGGTTCTGGTGTGCAGTGCTAGGGATGGATGCCAGAACCTTGGGGATGCTAGGTAGCACATGTCTTCCACATTTCTACAGTTGTCTCCAGCTACACAGCAATGACGTCACTTTTTGGTTGGTGATGCATCCTCATTTAGATTAAAATAGTTCCAGGAGACTATATACCTTGACTAAAACCATAGAGTTTGTTAATGATGGGGTCAGATTCTACTTCCTGTCCTTTATCTTTAAATCCTACATGCTATCTAAGCTAGAACTAGTTCATGAATTTGACTTTGCCACAGAATCATAGTTTTAAAGATGCAGAACTCAAACATCTGAATGTCTGGTGAGTGGGGCTTAAGAGCTATGTCTCGTAAGTGCTTTCCAGGTGATTCTGATATGCAGCCAAATTAGGGGACTATTTCCAAATGATCATTGTCTTGGTGCACCTGGTTGTGGCAGAAGGGATTGGCCCCTGGGAGCCAGGTAGAGCCAGGTAACCTGGAGAAAGTCATATAATCCTGAGCAGGCCTTGGTTCTGAGAAAGGGGTATCTGGGAGGAGTGAAACAAATGATTCAAATTCAAATTGTGGGTCCAAGCTGATGACCTGTGTTCTGCTTGAGACAGCTTTCCAGATTGCCTTTTCTCTGTTCTGCGTTCACTGGAGATCTCCTCTCTCTCTATTTTCTGCTCAAGACTCTTTTTATTCTAAAAATTTCTCTGGTTAGCTTATCTCTTGAAGATCATAAACCAAGTCTTATTTTACATATCAATCCAGTCATTTACTCCAGGTTTCCTTTTTATTATCCTATGAATTAACATCTTGTGACCCCAGCCCCTTAATTCTTAGGGAACAGCAAGCACACATTTTATTTTAATATTGCAAGAGAATCCAGGTCTGTCTCTGTTAAACACAGAAGATAAACTAAGTAGGTGGTACCCAGTCCTGAAATTACCATTTCTACCATACCCTGGCCCAACATTTTTCTGTCCTTGGCTGAACCAGAACTCGCCAATCTGTCCTTGTAAGCATAAACAAAAAAAAAAATTATCTGGGTGGGATTTCCTTTGGAAATTAATCCCTAAATCTCTTTACCTCCTTCCTTAGTAAACTTCTGACAAGTTGTCTCACAGTGCAGCTGCTTTTGTTCCTTTAGATTTGTGGAGCCCATCATATAATTCATATTGCATCCTTATTTTTTGAGAAATTATACATTTTTGAACCCATGTTTTCAGAGTTATTTTCCACAGCCTTAAGAGCTGTTTGGAAGGCCCTAGCATTTACCACTTTGCTGAGACATTAGCCACACCTTTGCCTCCTAGACTTGTACTATCTCTGATTATCTTGGAGTCATTAATGTTAACGTTGAGGACAGTGCTTGAAGAAAGAATGTAAGACATGTACATTATCATACAAACAAGCCTTACGCCTACAGCAGCCAGCAACATTAGATGTCTATATATAGATATACATATTCGCATGCATACACATACATATTCTGATCGCTGCTGCTACAGTCAGAAGGATGAATGCATATATTGCCTGTGTGTTGCTCTACTGTTACAAATAAGGAGGAGGAGGAGGAAGGGGAGGAGGGGGGGAGAGGAAGAGGAGGAGAGGAGGAGAGGAGGGGGAGGAGGAAGAGAACCTTTGTTAGGGTTCTCCTCTCATTAGTGCAACCCTTGACTCCATGCTTCTGTTGTAGAGATGAAGAACCAAATAGTTTTGAGGAAGTGGCTCCTAGATAGGGATTAGACATATAGACTGGAAACAAATTGGTGCTTATAAATGAGAAGCCACTGTAGCATGTATCATTTTCTATCAAGGTAATTCTTAATTCAGAAATTTATACTCTATAGTTTGTGACTCATATTGCTGGTCTCATATATACTTAAAGCTGATTTTGAAAATTTCTAAAACGAAAAGCTGGACAAAAAGCCAAATATCTTCAACAAATGAGGCAGAAAAGAGAAAGGGAAAATGAGGCTAAAAATGTAATTTTCAGGGAACTAGGAGCATATGTTTATATAATTGCACATTTAAGTTACTGATTTCCAAGTGTGTTTTAAGATAAGACATTTTCCTACTAAGATGAAACTATACAAATCACTGATATAAACCCAGCTAAATGATTACTTTGTAGGCAGGATAGAATTTGTGTATCTTAGCTCTGCAGAGAGGAAATTTCTAGGTTCCCTTTTGTGATTACTCTTTCTTATCCTCTCAAGAGTGTACACAATGTAATCTCTATTTCTGCATTACCTCGGTAGCCTCTGCTCATGTCTATTCATCCACCAATCACCTCTGCCTCCCCTGTCCTTCTGCTCCCTTTAGAAAGTTCAGGTTGGCCTGACTGAAGCACACTTGAGCTTACACCCTTTATGAATCCACATTAGGCTTCAGTTTTTGACATGTTCAGTGTGATTAATTTGATTTATAGCTTTCCCCTCCTTCCTGGTGAAAGTGTCTTTATTTCATATATAGTTTCTTTTCTGTTCCTGCTGTCTTTACCCAGGGAAGGTCTGATGCTTCAGTGCCCTTGGCTGGCACAGGACCCTCTATTAGAACTGATCTCCATGGCTCCAGGGCTGTCTACTTCAGGCTTCTTATAACTGAGGCTGTAAAGATCTTTCTAAAGAAGAATTTGGAGTCTGTCTTTTCTTAACTAAAAGTCTTTCAGCCATTTACTGTTCATTGTAGTCCTATCTGCCATGTATACTTCCATGATTATTTATTCAACTATCACTTTTTGCTTATTTTCAACCAGTGATCCAATTTCTCTCTGGCCAAACTGTGCTACTTTTTAGTGTTCCAATGAAATCTGAGATTTCCTACCTCACCATGGCATTGCCCCTTACCTGAGAAATAAATCAGTAATATCCAGCTGTAATTTCTATGTATGGATCACATTTATTTTAAATCTGTGGGTTGTGAATCCTTTGGGGGACATTGAACAACCCTTTCATAGTGGTTGCCTAGGGCTTTGGAAAACACAGATATTTACATTAAGATTCATAACATAAAATTATAGTTATGAAGTAGTGTCTTAGTCAGGGTTTCTATTCCTGCACAAACATCATGACCATGAAGCAAGTTGGGGAGGAAAGGATTTATTCAGCTTACACTTTCTCACTGCTGTTCATCACTAAAGGAGGTCAGGACTGGAACTCAAGCAGGTCAGGAAGCAAGAGCTGATGCAGAGGCCATGGAGGGATATTTTTTACTGGCTTGATTTTCCTGGCTTGCTCAGCTTGCTCTCTTATAGAACCCTAGACTACCAGCCCAGGGATGGCACCACCCACAAGGGGCCCTCCCCCTTTGATCACTAATTGAGAAAATGCCTTACAGCTGGATCTCATGGAGGCATTTTCTCAACTGAAGCTCCTTTCTCTCTGATAACTCCAGCTGTTTCAAGTTGACACACAAAACCAGCCAGTACAAGTAGCAATAAAACTAATTTTATGGTTGGGGTCACCATACCATGAGGAACTGTATTAAAAGGGTTGCAGCATCAGAAAGGTTGAGAGTCACTGCTTTGAACAATTCACATTTACTCCCAAATCAAACAAATCACAATTGTGTGAATCTAAGTTAAGGAGGCACACTTATAGTTTACAGCAGAGCATTATCTCTCCATATTTATCTTTTTTTTTTTTTTTTTTTTTTTTGCAGCTGCTGAGATAGGATTTTCTTTTAGTGACCAAGGTACACGAGGCCAGCTGGCAGGAAGGACCCAACAAGAAACTATGCCAGATTGAGCTGTCATGCTAGAGAAACAATCGAAACCTAATTTGCTGACCTGACTTGTTGACTTTGGTTCATTAGCAAATGTAGGACTGTAGAAACAACACTGACATGGGTGTTAGAAGACCTGGAATGCAGTCCCATTTCTGACATGATGTAATTGTCACAAGATCATGCACATTTTCTAGCCCTTGGATTTTATTTATAAGACAGTCAAGTAGTGGACATGGAGAAGGGACCATAACTCCCATTCCTTGCAAAGCAGCCTGTTCCATGTTTATTTGCTTTATGATTCTTTTCTATTGCTGGCATTTTTACATATGTCATAATTCCATTTCAATAAATCGAGAGCCCTCAATGGCAGTATTCTTGATTTTTGTTTTATTTTTGTGTGTATTTGTATGAGTTATGCCATGTGCATATGTGGGTATCTATGGATGCTAGAAGAAAGTATTGGAATGACTGGAGACAAAGTTATAGGTGGTTGTGAATCTCCTAACATGGTGCTTGGAAAGGAAGTCGGGTCCTCTAAAAAAAAAACAAGCCATTCTTTTGGCTCTTAACCATTGAGCCATCCATCTTTCCAGCCTCAGTTGGGCTATTTATAAATAATCACAAATAATTTTGCAAATAGTTGTAAAATACCACAAATAGCATTCTACCCACATAACTTTTAAAGGTATGTGGTTACTCTCTAAGACCCTTGCAATCTTGAGAAGAGTAAAATCCCACATTCACACTTACACTTGGAATTCATATATCTCATATACAAAGAAATATCTGATATATGTGTCTCCTCTCCCTGTCCTGTCTGAAAAACCCTGCATGCCCCTCCTCTACCATCTTGCTAACCCACATGAAGACTGACTGTATCTGCTTTCCTCCCTCACACATAAAACCTGATCTCACAGCTCATGTCTCATAACAATTTAAATGGTGTTTTTATTGTAAATCAATATGTAAATTTAAGTTTTAAATAAATGTAAATTTAAAACAAATCATACAATTCATATTATTTTTATCATATTTGAAGTTGTTATGTCACAAATTCAGAGTCAATCAGTGTCCCCCCACTTGAGGCAAACAGTCTTAAAATGTCTTTACTGTGACACATGAAAGAATAGAGTGAATAATTGTATTTGGAAAACCTGCTCACTCTAAAATGTAAATTGCTCATCATATGCTAAAAAGTGAGCCTGAAAATTAAGAAGACAAGTTCATGGCAAATGGGCCAACATAGCACTTTGTCACCTTATTGAGTATTCAAGGACGCTCTGACGAATTGATACCAGAAATCAATCCCTATTCTGTGTTCTTGGACTTTAAGGGTTACCTGTCTGAAACCCAGCCTAGTTGTTAAATGTCAGGCCTTGCCTTTTGCTGCAAATTGTATGAATTTTCAACATAGTTGCAGGCAGCAAGAAGCTATATTCTCTTATTTGAGTCTGAAATTCTATGTGCAGGAAAATGAAGGTCTGAAAACACACATACATCCCCAATCTCTTCTTCCCTCCTGGCCTTCCTCCATCCATCCCTTTCCAAATATCAGAAACATTTGAGCAACAGGTAATTTCAAACTTCATTATCCAAGTACAATAGTCAGGAATTTTTATTCTCCACCATTCAAGTATCATTCAAGGAAGGAAAAAAACCAAACTAACAAACAAAGCCAACTTGCAGTCTGTATTTCCACAACACCAGAATGGTATACAATGTCCATACTATTCAGTGAAATTACAATCTTCAAATCTGTTACTTTTTATAAACTCTAGAAGATAACTGAGTAACTCTCAGAAACTTATTTCCTTGCAGGCAAACTGAGTAACTTTCAGAATCTTATTTCTGTGCAGCCATGACAGACACCTCTAGATAAGTCACACAGGAAGAGTTCAGCACTTACTTGGCATAGGCCGCTGATACACATATCCAGTGATTCTGTATAGCATCGTGTACCATCTAAGACCTTCGGTGCTAGTTCAACAACCAGGCTGGTTCCTTTTGCTTGGCACTTGAGTGAACATGGGTTGTCAGGGTCATTAGATACAGGGAGCCATTCGTAAAACTGGCCATGGTACTTGACGTCATTGTGAGCAGAACACTGTTGAGCTCGGAAATCACCTGCTTCTGGTGGGCAGTCCTGGAGAAGAGGAAGAGAGGGCACAAGGAGACATTATGAGAATAACCTCAATTAGAAGGTTAGAACAGCTGTGTGGTCTGTGACAGTTGTAGAAAACAAAGTGAATATCCTAATCATTACAGGTGGACTTCACTGTGTCTCTTTAGAGTTTACATGATTATTTGGGTCCTTAAAATGTAAAGATCTGAGAAATAACTTTGATAGATTTTTCTCATTGAAGCCATATGAGAATGTAACTAGATTGAAATAAATCTTTGGGCTGACACGAGGGCAAAGTTGACATCTTGAAATACTTTCTAAATGATGTCTGCTCATCTGCAGTCTCTTCAACATTATGACATTTCAATCCCTTCTAATTTTGGATAGCCAAAAATGTTTTTGTCTCCCTCCATTCTGAAAATGAGAGATACAGCAATGTTTGTTTGTTTTTTTGTCATATTTGGGATTAAAGTGATGGCTTCATGTAGTCTAGGCAAGAGAGAAGAGTTTTGTTGTTGAGCTATAGCCCCAGATCCTTACATTTTTTTAAAATAATATTTTATGAGTATGGGTAATTTTTCTTGCATGTGTGATTGTGCACCCCATGCATGCTTGATGCCTGAAGAGGCCAGAAGAGGGCATTACTTCATCTGGAGTTCCAGATGGTTGTGAGCTGACATGTGGGTGCTAGAAATCAAACCCAGGTCCTCTGAAGAGTAGCCAGAGCTCTTAACCACCCAGCTATATCTTAAACCTCACCTAGACTTTTAAAGTTTATTTATTTGTTTATTGATTGAGTGGTAGGACAGGCCTTGCTTTCCACTTTGAAGCCCAAACTGATCTGGAACTAGTGACCTCTCTGCCTCAGACTCTTGAGGATTAAGATTATGGACATGAGCCATCACACCTACCTAGACCTATGACAGGTCTTTATTTCAGTAGCTAGTAGAAAAGAGTTATGCTACTTTTATTTAAAAAATATGTGGGGCCATTTGTGAGCTGTTTCCTAGAACTTAGGAATCATAGTTTCTAAAATTAATATGGAGAACAAAGAAGAGAGACCATCCTTTCTATGCGGATTGCTTTAGGGTCAGCAGTGAGGCAGAAAGAAGAGGACATGGATATTCTCCACTGATGGATGAGTGACAGTGAAGCTTGTTATATCTGGCTTCCTGTGTTCTGTCCCGGGGCAATAAGACCACTCAGCTCACAAGGTCATATGAGATACTCATGAACATAGGTCAGCCATTGACCCACACAAGGAAGATATCCAGCAACAATTAATATTATTTAATTATTATTAATTATTTAATGAAGTGATTGACAACAAAGAACCAGAGAATTAGGACATTTTATTAATTTAAATTTTAAATAACGTTCACAGAGACTGATGAAAAATAAAATCCTCTAAATGTATATTTCATAAGGGAAACTTATAAAACTGCAATTAACAATGGTTATTGTCTAATGGATGATAGAACTTAGAACAAATATAATCAAACTTTAAAAATGGGAGAAATGGGGAAAACTGGGGAGGGGACTTTAATGAGGAGGGGGGAAGGGAGATCAATTCAGGAGAGAAAGAAGTAACAAATAACACTGTTTGAAAAAGCCTCAATGAACCAAACTGCTTTATATTTACCAGAAATTACATGTAACACACATGTATGTATGAGTGTGTACATGTACATATATGTGAATATATACACATACATATATTTATATATGTATTTGAAATGATATTTTAACACTTGAGATCACAATGTTCCTTACAAGAGCCATGACTATCTAATAAAAACCCCAGGACAAGGCATGAGAAACCTCCTTTTCAGTTGTTGGTTAGGGTAGGCTAAGACACAAACAGTATAGGCTATTACTATTACTATTGCTATTGCCCTTGGTTGCCTCCCAAAGGTAGAAGGTAAGTCCCTATTGCTGAAGACATCACATGCCTCTGACACAGAATTTAGAAGATTCAAGTTGGATCTAACCTTGAATGGCTCCCTCCTGAAGTTTAGTTTTCATAGTACCAGAAGGTGTTATACAAGCTAATAAAGGAGGGAAGAGACAGCTGTGATTTCTATCAATGACCAGCATGACAAGATTTTTCTAAAGGTACAACAGTGGCACTCATGTCTTGGTGGTAACCAATAGCTGTCTAATCTAATTAGACTTAAGTCTTGCTCAATAGGAGGGAAATCATGTATGCTAACAGAAACCTAGTCAACTACCAAGGGATCATGGGTTTGCAGATCGTAGAAGAGAACCTACTTCCTTTACTTTATCAGATCAGCATAATTCCTAACTGCATTCTAAGCCTATTCATATACACACAGGTAAATGTAGCTCTTTCACCCTCAAACAAGAAGCCTCTCTTTGTAGCAGATGGAGACCATCACAGAAAAAATAGTTAAAATCCAGAGATCAACTGATAGCGGGGTATCTACCCATCTCTCCAGTAGATACAGTTTCAATACAACTATTGTACCTAAGGCTAAGGGAACACCACCATCAGAAAGACTGTAAGAGCTCGAGAACCAGGAAGTGTGCTGCAAGATTGGATATCTTAGAAATTACAGGGAAGCTACTTCTATGATATCTCATAAGATCTGAATAAGGACAAAACCAACTGTAAATGCTAAGGTGCAAGTGGAAATCTCAATTCTTTACCCATAGACAAAGAATTGCTAATGACTGCTGAAAGAGGGAGAATTAGTCTTTCCCAGAGATGGTTATCTAATATCAAGTGGTCAACCCTGAAATCATATACACACAATCAACACTAAGGTCGCTCAGCAGAAATATTTATGTATTTACACACATATGATGATGACGACGACGACGACGACGACGACGACGACGACGACGACGATGATGAAGAGGCCATGAATTTGAGGGGGAGTGATGGGCAACATGGGAGGGACTGGAGAGACAAGACATGGGAGAGATTGGAGGGAAGAAAGAGAAGGGAGGAAATGATATATTTTAATTAAAACCCTAAATACTAAACCACAAAGGAAAATCATACTTTTACTTTAGGCTGGCTTTCTGATAGTGTCCTAATTTGACTTTCTTTTGCTGTATTAAGAGAGTTACACCGAAATAACTTGAAGAGTAATGCTTTATTTTAGCTTGCAATTCTAGGTATAATCCATCATTGAGAGAAGTCAGGATTAGAACTGAAACAGGACCCGTGAAGGAATGCTGCTTAGTGGCTTGCTCTGGGGCTTGGGCTTAGATGGATTTCTTACACAACACAGATCCACATGCCTAGAGATGATGTCGCCCACAGTGGGCTGAGCACCTCTACATTAATCATCAATCAAGATAGTCTCTTATGGTCTTGGCCACAGACCAATCAGATTTGGGAAGTTCTTTAATTGAGGTTTCCTCTTGTCAGGTATCTCTAGATTGTGTCAGGTTGGCAATAAAAACAAACTAGCACAGACAGGTAAATTTTATACTTTGTCTTCAGAATGAGATTCTCTATAAAAATTCTGGACTATCCACCTGTGGAGAGGCTTTCCTTATACTCTTTTATCTTAAATGAATGACATGTTGTCAGCAATTCTCTCTCACTATGTTATCAGTGTGAGAGTTATTTTCTTCAGTTCTTTCCCTGATAATCTTACTATATTCATTAGAGAACACTGTTGCTTTTTCTTTTTAAAATATAAAATGCCTACTTGACTCTTCTAGAACTTTAGTGGTTCTGCTAAGCAGCATATAAGGTTTTGATATTTGTGGGAGTGTAAATTTTTACTAAGCAAGGTAGAATACAGATAATTAAACATTTATTTGGTATAAACATGAAATGGCTCAAACTATAATGTAAAATCTTAAAATATATTTTCTTATTAGTTTTATGTTTGTTTATTGAGAATGAAATACAGTAGAAAGAGAAAGTGAAAGTTGTATAAAATACAATCTGGGCATAAGTGCCCAAATTCACACCATTTTCAGTCATGGGCCACCATGATTGGTGCTGGTTAGCTTCATAAGTGCTAGGATACAGTCCAATCTTTCAAACAATCATAAATAAATGAATGCATTTATTGAATATGTGTATGAGCTTATTCTATACCACACTTACTTTTTATTGTAAGAAACCAAATTGCACACTCCGCAAACCTACAGAAGCGACACACCATCATTTTAACGCCAGTTCTTTTCAGATCCTATGTTCTAAAAGAAGAGTGCAGATTGGTTGATTTAACACAGACTCTTTGCAGATTCGCGTTCTAGAGGTAATGTCACCTTTTGCCTACTTTAGAAATTCTGTCCATGTTTCCTTAGACCTCCTTGCTAGCTTTTCCATAAAAGAACCTTTCTTCTAACTTCTGTCTAGGCTCCTCAAGTTTGCTTCTCCAAATCTCTCTGTCAACGCATCTTAGAGTCTCTCTAAAGCTGCTACTTTCCCATGTTAACAGTTTGAATAAACCAACTCTACATGGTGCACAAGTTTCTTTGGGGCCATTAATAAGAAAACTAACCTAAACTGATGATCTAACTAACAACATTCAAATCAAGTATTTTATTCAGCACCTGTCATCTCAGCATTCACTTGCTTACTTTGTAGAGCAGAAATACTGAAGAAGCCTCACTGACACAGCACATTAAGGGAATTGCTTCAAGTAATCCCAGGCACCTCTCTTAACTACCTTTGCTTCTGTTCTATGAACACAAGTTAATGAGCTTAAAAGGGAATGGGAATGTCAGAGTTAATCATCTTTGCCAGGTGAGAATATTTACAAATAATTAAGAGATGTTCTAGTGTGATCCAGAGGTAATTTTCTGCATTTTTCTAATTCCAAAAAATACTGTCAATTATATTTTTAAGTGGTACATCATCTCAGTAAAGACATGAAACTCCTGCAGATTCTTCAGTTCTTTCTGCTTAACAAACTATGTTCATGTGTTTCCTAAAATGTTTAAGACTCAAAGTGGCAGAAAGAAATATTAGTGAAAAACATTTAAATCAAGTTAAACCAAAGTTTAAATGCTTTCTGTGATAAAATTAGTATACATATTCAGACATATTATAGAGAATCAAGATACAAACAGATATTCACCTGCATGGTTTGGTTCCAAGAATACCTCTGATACATTTTATGATTCTTTCTACAGCTGTAAATGCACCCTGGAGAGTAAGAAGGCATATGAATACTTCAACACACTTTTATCACAAATCAAAGTTTTGTAGAGTTGTGAGGATCTATTTTGTGAAATCATGGATGTACTTGACCTGGTGTTCGGAGCTGGAAGCTGAACTTGAGTCTTGAATATTTGAGTTTATCTGTACTCAGCATTGTAAAACAGATCCAAAAAGCTCCTTAGACACCAAGTAGCTCTTACAAAATAACATGCTGATGATTTCAGTGTAGATGATTCAGAAACATATGAATCAAATTTCTGTTGAAGTACACATACTTAAAAAATTAAGGGAAGAAGAACTTGGCAAAAGACTCTTTGAGCAACAACAACAAAAAACCAAAACCAAACCAACCAAACAAACAAAAAACCACCCAACCAACCAAACAAACAAAAACTCAAAACCCAAATCAGACCAAGACAAAATAAAACAAAAAACTTCTCAAGTGTCATTTATGACATTCATTGAACCCCTTGAGGAAGCTCAGAGAAAGTCTCTGCAGCCTCATGTCCCACAAGTATCCTGATAAACACCACCACCACCATCATCATCATCATCATCATCATAGTCATCATCAACAATAGCAATATAGTAATAATAATAACTGCTATACTGTTGAGAGGTATCATCTGCAGAGATTTAGTTTTGAATTATAATTGAGTGCTTTAACAAGTATATTTCCCAAGCTTCTTCCAAGTCAGATTCAGAAACAAATATCCTAATTGTTCTATACTACTTGTGACTTTTCTTGGATGTCATCTTTGAAATACCAGCTTTTGGGGGATATTCTTTAGCACAAGCCACAGTTCTGAGCCAGAAGGTAATTTTTCTTTGGATATAAGGAATAAAAAAGATGCAGAACCTATATAGCTCTCAGAAAACATTAGTGGCAAAAATAATAGTCTTTCAATGAGATATTTAAAATAAAAGCAAAAACAAATGATGATTTACATATTTCCGCACGGAAGAAAAAAAACTACAGAAAAGTGACTGTACCAATGCATCCTACTCTTAACCAACTAACCAACCAACCAACATACCAAAAACAAACAAACAAAAAAACTAAACTGACAAAAACAGTGTGGGAAGGAAGAAGTAGATAACAAATCCTGACCTTCTGGTTCCACTCTGGCTCCAGAAGTACCATCACATAGAAACGAAACAAGGGAAAGAACCAGAGAAAGAGGAACATTTCATTGCAACCTGGAATCTTAATGCACCTGTACACTGGAGGCCCTGCATTAGGTTACTGGAATAGGAACTTCTTGCATCCACGAAAATATTTTTAAATGTTGTAATAGATGATCCTGCAAATTACTGTAGTTGCCATTTATTATAATGCCCTTTTCTCTCCAGTGTTCAAGCACTTAATCCTAACCATGTCAGGGCTGTGTTCTTTAAGAACATAAAAATACAATCTGACCTTTTATTTGCTCCCAATAATAATTCATACAGTCTGTGGGCTTCTGCCATGTATGGAGGCAAACCAAAACATTCTCTAGTTAATCAACTAGTCTGTGGGAAGATACGATGGATCCCAGATGTCCTCTGATATTGATTTATGGGTCAGGTTACACTGTAGGACAGAAGAGGGTCAAGCCTTTCAGAGCTCACTCACTGATTGTATCTCAGCATCTAAGGTGACACATATGAATGGCCTTAAAATGGATTTTTAAAAAATACACAGAGATGGTATCAGAAGAAATATTACTTTTTAATTTTCAATTTATTTATTTAACCACCAAGTTTTTGACAGGGTATCATGTAGTCCTAGCTGGCCTCAAATTTATTATTTGTAACTGAGGATGACCTTGAACTCTAGATCTTCCTGACACCGCCTCCCATGTGCTGGGATTACAGGTGTGTATCACTATGCCTGGTTTTTATTTTCACTCTTTTTAAAGAAGGCATTTGCTTCCTCATGGCATTCATCTGCTTTAACTCTGCTTTTAAGTATTTAGTGGTTAGCTTATTCATTTAACATTGTATGAATGCAATAGTATAAATATTCTATCACTGTGTTTTTAAAAGGACTTATTTTATGGGTATAGATGTTTTGCCCACATGTATGTCCAAACATTCATGCCTGGTGCCTGTGGAGTCCAGAAGAGAGTATTAGATCCCTTGGAGCTACAGTTATGCACAGTTGAGAGTCACCATGTGGGTTCTGGGAAATCAAACCCTGGTCCTCTGGAAGAACAGATAGTGCTCTTAACTGCTGAGCCATCTCTCCAGTCCCTAACACTGTGCTTTTATTTGAAGCCAAGGTTAATACTTGATGGGATCATGAAAAACCTGGAAATTACCTTCCCATGATCATGTACCATATTTACTGATAAAAGCCTCTTCTCTCATTTTCTTTGGTTACTCCTGTTCTTTTGAACCCCATGTGGTCCTGATCACTTATCCTCCTCTAAAGTTACTGTGAAGGAAAGCCGAATCAGAATAGTTGAGTGAGGTGTATACTCTATTCTCCAATACAGTATCACCTCTTTTTTTTTTTTTTTTTTTTTTTTTTTGGTGTTTCGAGACAGGGTTTCTCTATGTAGCCCTGGCTCTCCTGGAACTCACTCTGTAGATCAGGCTGGCTTTGAACTCAGAAATCCGCTTGCCTCTGCCTCCCAAGTGCTGGGATTAAAGGTGTGCACCACCACTGCCCAGCAGTATCACCTCTTAAAGAGAGGAATAGAGACATCTATCAGCTCCTTGACAACTGTAGAAAATATATCAGTTCTAACTTTTCTCCTTAAAATATTAGGAACCCTCTCATTATTGATGCTAAAGCAAGAGAAGATGGCCACCAAAGATTCCTCTACAAATGACTTGGTGGAGGACCTGTGATACACTCTGAAGTGCTCCCCGTTTCAGTGTGCTACATAGAAGCTGCTCTCCTCTGTCATGCAGTTTGGTCTCTTAATTACTTGGCTTTCTGTTTCCTGTACTGAAAGTTAAGATGAAATAACTAGCTGGTCAGTATTCATTGACATGATCCAGTCCACTGTGATGTTTAGTTCTTAGCAGGATAATCCATATCTCAGTTCTCATCTCCAAACTGGGCCACTTCTCTTGGATTCCTTATACATACAACTGCTTATTATCATGTGTGTATCTAAGACATCACAAACTCACTGTGCTCTAATCTAAACCTGTAACATCTCTATATCACACTAAATCTGATTCTCTGTCACTGCAGTTTTCTCCATCCAATGTCATCTTTCCAGGTCCCAATACCTTAAAGTCATGTTTCTCAAGCTTAAGCATGTATTAAAATCACCATGAGGACTGATTAAACAAAATGGTGAAAGCACCTCCCTCCAGAGTTTCTGCCTCAGTAGATCTCTGGTGAGGTATGGGAATTTGCACCTTAGAAAGTTCCCAGTGACGTTCATGCTGCGGCTCTGGTAGTCCTTATGTGAAAACTAAAGGAGTATTGGTTGTGGTTCAGAAGTGCCTGGAATCTGTCTATAACTGAAGCTGAGCCATCATGTCTCATGTGAATCTTCAAATGGATTCCCCTCTTTCTCTGCTCTTCTGGACACACTGGTCAGTGAAGCAGAATGATCTTATTAAAGCATTAAGCAGATGGATCTTGCTACCTCTTTGCTTCAGCTCAGGAGCTGGTTTCCTACTCAGATCAAAAGCCAACTCTGTCTCAGGAGGATAGCTCTCCTCTGTCTCTTTGGCCTGAGCATTCCTGCAGCCCTTGCTCTCTTGCATCTGGCCCCATTGGATTAATGAACCTAAGAACTCTCTTACTTCAGGACACATATGGTGTTTCCACCATTTACAATTCCTTTTGTCTACATTGTAAGGACTTCACCTTAACAACTTTTAGCTCAAATACCACCTTGTTCTCAATGAGGCCCATTCTGCCCACTCTACATAAAATTATACCCCTCCCCCACTCCCACTCCCGATTTCTCATGATCCTGCTCAGTTCTCATGTCTTGTACACCATGCAATCCTCTTTGACTGTACCATTTGATTTACTTACTTATTTTGCTTGGTTTTTCATTCTCTATTTCCATCTACTAAAATCTACTCTCTAGAAGGACAGGGGCACACGACTATTTGTTGACAGACTGAAAGCATATTGAAAAACGAAAGAAATGCCATCCTTTTTATCACAGAGACACCAATCCCATTTCTTAAACTTTTGGGAATTTAAATCTCGATTCCCTTATTGACAGAATGTTTATTATTCCTCTTTTTTTTTTTTTTTAAAGTAAAGCCATAAGAATGCTTACACATTTTAGACACTAGTAAAGTTAAATAGGGAGTCTTGCCTACTTTCTGAATAGGCAGATTGATATTTCTTCCCCCATGTAAACAAATTTAATAGGCCAATATTGAGAAACATAAAATGTGCTGAAATCATTTATTATTTAAAAAATAGCCAGCCATTTATACATTTTATTAAACACTTAAGTGTTACATGAATGCATCATAAAGTGCTAATGTTGAGGTAACAAGCTTTCTCACCCCAATTTTGGCCACCTGCTTATACTAACATCAATATCATCATCAAGAGGATTTATTTGTGCAAGGCTGTACCTTGCAATGTAATGTGAAATTAAACAGACACAGTCTCTGCCCTGTCTAGACAGTCTGTATGGATACAATTCTATTATATTTCAAGAGTACAATGTTTAAATTTCTAACATATCACTACGGGTGCAAAGAACAGAAGACAGGGTTGTGTTTGGAGGGTGGTATCATAGGAGGCAAAGACCATTTGTGACTCATTTTCCCTCCATCTTCAACAGCCAACAGGCTGTCTGTTTTGTAAGTCAGTGGGAAAGGTTTGGAACACCCTGTTTTTATATATCAGATATGGTTCGAAGGCGTTTGTTTTTGTTCCTTTTCTCCTGGTACAAAAGGTTTATGGATGTCTTTTTCACTTCTCCCTCCACTTTCAACACTTAGGAAATGGAAGACTCAAGGGAAGGGAGTGCTCTTGAGAAATGAATCATTAACCATTTTATTGCCTAACTATGACTCAGGTTCATGCTCAGTTAAATATCCTTGCAATCTTGTGACCATGAAAAGTAATGTAGTATTCTAATTTATCCCAGCTTTGGGTATACCCTACTGTGATCAGTCTCGTGGATGCCAGCCATGGGATATCGAGTAGCTTCAATGCATGTTCATTTGTGTGCACACACTGGACATACAGAACGTGTGCATGGGGACTTGGCAGTCCCACCCACTTGCTCTGTTACACTGTGTTATCTGGAAACAAATGGTTGGCCTGGCTAGTTTGTTAATGTCTCCAGGCCTGTATGAGCTGATCTAAGTAAAAATATTGAAAACATTTAGCTTTAAAAGTTCACTTTCCCTCTCATTTGGATAGTTTTTATTTCAGTGCCTTTGTTTTTTCTTCTTTGAACAATGCAGACATTTGGAATCTAATTCCCTAGAGGTATTTGTAGGACTGGTTATAGTTTGTCATGTTAGACTCTTAAATTCTCTCAATTTTGAAAATATTCATTCCTTGAGGCTTTTTATTATTTTTAGTTCCTTTCTCTGAATCTGCTCCAATTTAGCAGTATCTTTTCTTAAATCAGCATTTCTAACTTTTTATTATTTTTTACTACAGTCTGAAATAAATGTTCCCCACTCCATCCCAAAAATTAGCATATTTGGCGAGGTAATTTGTAAGACATTTTGTAATAGGGCACACCATTTCATTTTATAAGCACACAGTCATACAATGTGATGTTCTCAGGCAGTATTAAACAAAATAGCTGTGGTGGAGAGGCAGGTTGGGGAAAGCCAGCACAAGGAGACAGGTTTGCTAACAAATACATACGTGGCTGATGTTCTTCATGTTTATTTGCAAAATGGGAAGAGATGAACTGGATGGATGACAAAGGTGTAAACATAAGAACTAAAACTGCTTTGGAAGAACTTTTCTTAAGCCAGACATTTAAAATAAAAGAGGAAAAGACATGGTTAATCCTAGTCCAAAGACAGATGCTGGGAACAGATGGCTAAGGCTTAATTTATCTTCTTTTTCCCTGATGTTACTTTTAAAATACAAAATTGTGGACTTAAAAAGGAACAAATAAATGAAATATTTTGAAATAAAGACAAAACAAAATTGAAAACAAAAAAAACCAAAAACAAAAAACAAAGATAAATGCCATGCAAACAAGTTGGAAAATATCTCCATCACCTCTCATCTCCTTCCCAAGCTACCTGACTGAGCCTGCAGACTTTTTGGCTCTCCCTGAATCCTGACAGTGCAGTCTGTTTTCCTGGCATGGTGGCTAATCTCTGCTGCTTTTTCTGAGGTATGAAACATGTGATTAATCATCATGAAATGACTTGAAATACCACTGGGTACTCCTGTGGTGACATTTGTGCAGCATTTAATTTTGTGTTAACCGGGGTAAGTTTCTACAAACTCACAGAAGACTGTGAATCACTGTTACAATTGGATCAGTTTACTGAAGAAGAATGCTAGGACTGCAGGCTCTCCCTCATTGTGAGAAGGCTGAAAGACCATAGAGAAAGATATTGATTCTTTAACCCAAGAATGGGAAAGAGTCTCTTCTTATCCAGGGTCTATGCTAAGGCTGACCACTAACATGAGTCCTGTGTGTAAGAGTTGGGAACACCTGATTGTGTTGTGTTTTCCAAAGAGAAGAAACAGAGGACCCTCAGTTGGTTACAGGATACTAGTAGAGATTAGCTGAGTTTTTCTTACAGACATTGGGATGAAGCCAACTTGGGTTACTGTCAACCAAGTCAAAGAAAGCTGCATGTCACTTCTCTTTGTTCCTTCCCTAATCTCTAACTCTCAAGTTGGTCAGGATTCCTACTGCAAACACAAGCATGTAAGGTTAATGGCACATAAAATAAGTTTGTTGCAGAAGTATCTGGAAGCACCACTGTAGACATGGTTACAATATTTTCCAAGTGAAAATTCAGAACCTGTATCTTCCTGCCTCTAAGATGACTTTATTTTGTTGTTTAAATACAAATTTAATTAAAGTGACTTATGGATGTCTTAACATATGAATATAATCAAACAATACTAAGTGCGAAATTGACTAGGTTATAAGTTTAATGGATGACAACACTCAATTTTGTTCCTATGTGCTTGTGGTTCTCAGTCTGTTGATCTTGGAGCATGGACATGTTTTAAGAAACTAAGTAGAATCAGAAAAATGTATTTCCTAACATTGAAACCCCAGCATTTCTCAGTTGTCCTTTGAAGCTCAAGGCACAGGCCTTAAGGGCTAGCTCATCTTGGAGCAGGCTCATTTTCTTTCCTCTCCCTATGAAAGAACTGTTTCCTTCTTTAGGCTTTGTTTGGGAAAAGGTAAAGAGGAAAGCAAACTGATTAATCATATCTGGAGTGAGGTTTGCACAGTCAGGCTTTTTGCTTAATCATGCTCATCAACTATTAATAGCTTGCATATGTTCAAACTCCACAGAGACACTAAGTACCAGAAGCACCAGGGTATAGTAACCAGTAAATGACACTCCTTGTCTTTATGAGGTTTACAGATTAAAGTAGTGTCTTAGTTTGGGTTTTAATGATGTGAACAGACATCATGACCAAGGCAACTCTTACAAAGGATAACATTTAATTGGGGCTGGCTTAGAGGTTCAAAGGTTTAGTCCATTTTCTTTGAGGTGGGAGTGTGGCACCATCCAGCCAGATGTTGGGCTGGAGGAGCTGAGAGCTCTATGTCTTCATGAAGGCTTCTAGGCAGCTAGAATGAAGGTCTTCAAGCCCACATCCACAGTGACACATCCACTCCAACAAGGTCACACCTACTCCAACAGGGCCACACATCCTAATAGTTCCAACCCCTGGCCAAACATATACAAACCATCACAAGACCAGTAATGTCACAACTTTCATTTTAGTCATAGAATTGCAGGCAAGGTAGGAGACAACCTCAAACTTGGCAGGTCATTTTAGAGTGCAAACAACTACCCTTTTTATTGAGTTCCTCATCCGGCTGCATCTGGACCTGGTAGCAAAAGAAAATAAATGTTCAAACTCTCTTATTCTGTAAGCCATCTATCCCTGTTCCTTCCAGAGCCTGAGACTTGAACTCTTTGATTTCTCCTTTCTTAAGGCAGCAAATACCTTAAGAAGTTTCTGTGTGGAGCTGACCTAAGCTTGCTTCTTTTTGCCTTTTCCTTGATGCTTTGCTTATCAGGCAGACATGATCCAAGATGTCTTCTCCACTTGACTCCTTCAATGAGAAACTGTCACTATTCAGTCTTCTCCAACAACTCCATGCTAGCAGCCCATGGAAGAGGTCCTGTAGTACCTGCTTTGTATCTTATCATTCACTCAGCAGACTCGTTGGGCTTTCCGTCTCTCCCAAAATAATGAAATCACAAAAGACAATGCCATATCCCAAGGTTTTCCTAGAATCTATAATCTTGGTTCAAAATGAATACTAGTTAACAAGGCAGGGAACTTCATTTGTGTCAGAGTACCAGATTAGTAACTCCAAAGGAGCTTCTGACTATACACAACCTAAAAATAGTAGACTTAAGTTGAAAAAATTGTTAAATATACAAATGATGACAGGAAGTTGGAGGAGATTCATTCTAATGGAACTGCTGGTTTCTGAAGATTTAGACCTCTGTCCTTTAATATACTGTAGAATTAGGGAACAGGGGTCATGTCTATGGTCTAGAGGTTATAGAAAAGAATAAGAATCTCATAATGCAGAGTCCTAAGGTAGAACTTCTAGGGAAATAATAAGCTAGGGAAGGAAAAGACACTTAGCTCCTCTTAAAGGCCAAATGTGAACAGAGTAAAAAGGTCAGTGGCTGTCAGGGCATTGGGGACTTGTCCATAGTAGTTGGATCTCCTATGAACAGAAGGTTTTTAGAGAAGTGAAATCCTGAAAGACAAAACAATAGCTGACAGAGTCATCATGTATTTGTCAACATGAAGGTGAAATCTAAGATCGGCTATGTCATTGGTTGGTAATGATACATTAATTTAGGATCACCAGCTATCGGAACATCATTACTGACTGACTTCAGTGTGTCAAGCAGATAGTGAGGAAGCTGTGCACGGTGTAAATGCATATACGGATATGGCTACTGATTCCTGTTCAACTTACAGTTTAAGAAACGTAAGTGATTTGTTGCTGTGATTGATGTTAAAATACATAGGCTGGTGTAGATTGATTGCCTACTTATCATTTGAGAGCCTGTATGTTTACACACACATACACACACACACACACACACACACACACACGCTGATACAAGCTAGCCAATGAAACCAACTCTAAACTACAAAATAAAAGAGAAATGATATTTGTCTGTCTCAGCTTGGCATGAGTGAAGGGTGGGAATAGATGTGCCCTTTACAGTATCTTTTCATTTCATATATTATTTTCATTAGAAGATCCCAGTTTATACAATGATACCTAGCAGATGAAAGACATCTAAGTAAATGCAAAGCTGAATGGAAATAATGAAATGTACAGAAATATACAAAACACTATGCCTCAGCATTTCCTGTAACATCACTAATTAAAGGAGGGGATGCAGCTACAGTAAATTTCAGATGCTGGAGTCCAGTCATGACTTTGTAAATCTTCAATATAACACAGATGACATTCATTGAGATTTAAGGAATCATTTTCTGCTGAAAGTAACCTTCTCTCTCTTCCTCTCATGTAGCTATGCATATACAAAAGATAGAAGTTGAGATCTGTATGTAAGAGAAAGCAGGCAGTGTTTGCCTTTCTGGGCCTTGACTAACTTATTTAACGTCTGTAGTTCCATTTACTTTCCTGAAAGCAGCATGCTTATATTTTCTTTGCAGAAGAATAAAATTCCACTGCATATACATACTACATGTTCATTATTCCTTCATCAGCATCTAGGCTTATTCTAATCCCTTACTGCTATGAACAGAGCAGCAATAAACACGGATGAGCAAGGGTATATACCCAGCTGTGGTACAGTGGGGTCACATAGAAGTTCTATTTTTAGCTTTTTGAGGAAACCTCCAACAGTAATTTTCACAGTGCCTATAGATGCTTATATTCGGCCAATACTGAATGTGTTCCACTTGCCCATGCTCCATGCTCCTTCCAGAATTTATTATCATGTGTTTTCTCTATGAAATCCTTTCTGACAGGAGAGTAGCTTTAATTTGCAAAGGATATAGAATACTCTAAAAATATTTAATGGCCATTTATGTTTCTTCTGTTGAGATTTATCTGTTCAGCTCCTTAGTCGATATTGTTTATTGAGTTATTTTTTTTCTTGTTTACATTTTTTAGTTCTTGCTATATTACAGATATTAATCCCCTGTTAGCTGTATAGATGGTAAAGATTTTCCCTCAGTTTGTAAGATGCCTCTTCACTTGGTTAACTGCTTCTGTTACTGTACAAATGCTTTCAAATTTCATGAGGTCCCATTTGACAATAATTGGCCAGATTTCCTGAGTGTCTGGAGTCATATTATTCCCTAGTCTTTCCTCTAGCAATGTTCAGAGCTTTGGATCTTGTCCTAAGGTCTTTGATACATTTGGAATTAATTTTTGAGCAAGGTGAGAGATGGAGAACAGTCTTATCCTTCTATCTGTGGATATCCAGCATTCCCAGAACCATTTGTTAAAGAGATTGGCTATTCTCCAACATGAATTTTTGGCCAGCATTTTATCAAAAATCAGGTGGCTGCAGTTCTGGAGGTTTGTGTCTGCATGTCTTCTTTTGTGCCTGTTTTTATTACTTTGGCACTGCATAAGTAGAAATCAGGTATGATAATACCTCCAGCATTATTCTTTTTGCTCAGGGTTGCTTGGCCAACAAAAATGCTTTCTGCTTCCCTCTGAATTTTAAGGTATGTTTTGAAGAGGGTTGCATTGAATCTGCAGATTACTTTTGCTAAGATAGCCATTCGCACAGTATTGATCCTTTCCATCCATGAGCACCAGGAGGAGGTCTTTCCATCTTCTAGTATCTTCTTCAATTTGTCTCTCGAGGGGTTTTAAGTTTTTATTACTCGTCATTCACTCCTTGGGTTAGGTTAAGTCCACAGTATTTCTGCTGCCCTTTTGAATGGAATTGTTTGTGCAGTTCCTTCCTCAGTATGTTTGTGATTGGTGCATAGGAAGACTATAGAATTTTGTGTTAATTTTTTATCCTGTCACTTTTCTGAAAGAATTAATTAGTTCTAAGAGGTTCTTTTGGAAGTTATCTTTAAGGTATCATATATAGAATCATAGTATCTGCAAATCAAGATACTATGATTTCTTCTGTGGTTATTTATGCCCCTTTCTCTGCTTCTTTGTCTCACTGCTCAAAGGCTTCTAGCATGGTTCAGATTAAAAGTGGAAAGAGTGGTCATCCTGGTGTTGTGCCTGATTTTACCAGAAACACTAATTTTTCCACCTAAGAGTGGCTGTAGGTTTGCCATATTAAACTTTTAGTATGTTATGTTTCTTCTAGTTCAAGTTTCTTCTATTTTATTAGGAAGGGATGCTGGATTTTGTAAAATTTAACTTTTCCTTTTTGTATTTATTAAAATGAACATGTAAGAAGGATTTAGCTCAGTGGTAGGGCATCTGATGCAGAATGACCATGGGATTTCTGTCCATGAGTCCATTTAATTTATATCATTTATCGACTTAGGCATATCGAACCATTCTTGCATCTGTGGAATAAAGCCTATTGGATACAAATGAATGATTTTTAAAAATATTTTCTTTGAATTTTATTTGAAAGTACTTTGTTAAGAATTCTCTCATCTATGTTCAGGGAGATTGGTGTAGTATTTTCTTTTTTGGTTGTGTCTTTATCTGGTTTTCAGTTTGTAAAGAGAGTTTTGTATTATTCCTTTCTTTATTATATAGAATGGTGTGAGAAATATTGGTTTTGCTTCTCCCAGAGTCTGGTAGATTTTAACAGTGAATTCATATTGTCTTGGAATTCTTGTTGGACAGCAGTTGGTTTTCTTTTCTTTTTAAATAACCATTACTATTTTATTCTTGTTGCTTGATAAAGGCCTGAGAATTGTATTTATCTAATCTTGTCTTAACTTTTGTGTGCCACACATCCCTAGACAACCACCGGTTTCTTTAGGGTCTACATTTTAGTAGACCATCTGTTCTTAAGGCCTGACCTCCTGAGTTGCAGAGTATCTGCATATTTGTATGCCACACATCCCTAGACACCCACCAGTTTCTTTAGGGTCTACATTTTAGTAGACCATCTGTTCTTAAGGCCCGACTTCCTGAGTTCCTGAGTATCTGCATATTGACTCCCTTTCTTCTCTCATCTTGCTTTTAGTTTTGGTTGGTTTGGATAAGGGTTTGTCAACCTCATTTATCTTTTCAAAGAACCAACTCTGCTCAATCAATAGATTTTTAAATTTTTTCCCATTTCTTTAATTTATTTTGTTTTTAATTATTTTCTTCTATTTACTGATATTTGGTTTACCTAGTTCCCATTTGTGCAAGACCCTATAGTGTACCATTAAGTTATTTAATAGGAATTTTTGTGATTTTTTTCTTGTAGGCACTTAGACTTTTAAATTGTCTTGGGGCTGCTTTCATTGTATTGCATAGGTATGGGTATAGTGTATTTTTATTAATTGCTGGGAAATCTTTGGGGTTTTTTTATTAATTTTTTGGATGACCCATTCATCATTCAGTGGTGTCTTCTTTAATATTTGTGAGTTCATAAATGTTCCATATAGTTTCTTGTGTTGATGTGTGATTTTAGTCATTGTTATCAGACAGAATAGGAGGAATCATTTCAATATTTATATATCTCTAAATACTTGCTTTATGTCCTAATGTATGAAGTATTTTAGAGAAAATTCAGTGGGCTGCAGAGGAAAATGTATATTTTTCAGTGCTTGGTTGAAATTTTCTATAGATGTCTATTAAATCCATTTGATCAATGATTTTTTTTGAATTGTTTATTAGATATTTTCTTTATTCACATTTCAAATGTTATCCCCTTTCATGGTTTTCCCTCTGAAAACCCCCTATCCCATCTCCCCATCCTCCTGCTCCCCCATCCACCCACTCCCACTTCCCTGTCCTGGCATCCCCCTACACTGGGTCATCGAGCCTTCACAGGACCAAGGAACTATCCTCCCATTGATGTCCAACAAGGCCATCCTCTGCTACTTGGTGGCTAGAGCCCTGGGTTCCTCCATGTGTACTCTTTGGTTGGTGGTTTAGTCACTGGGAGCTATTGGTTGGTACTGGTTAGTTCATATTGTTGTTCTTCCTATGGGACTTCAAACCCCTTCAGCTTCTTGGTCCTTTTTCTAGCTCCTCCATTAGGGGCCCTGTGCTCAGTCCAATGGTTGGCTGCAAGCATCCACCTTTGTATTTGTCAGGCACTGGCTGAGCCTCTCAGGAGACAGTTAATCAGGCTCCTGTCAGCAAGCAATTCTTCACATCCACAATAGTGTCTGGGTTTGGTAACTGTATATGGGATGGATCCCCAGGTGGGGCAGTCTATGGATCACCTTTCCTTCAGTCTCTGCTCCACACTTTGTCTCTGTATCTCCTTCCATGGGTATTTTGTCCCTCCTTCTAAGAAGGACCAAAGTATTAACATTTTGGTCTTCCTTCTTGAGCTTCATGTGGTCTATGAATTGTATCTTGGGTATTCGGAGCATTTGGGGTAATATCTACTTATCAGTTAGTGCATACCATGTGTGTTCTTTTGTGTTTGGGTTACCTCACTCAGGATGATATTTTCTAGTTCTATCCATTTGCCTAAGAATTTCATGAAGTTAGTGTTTTTAATAGCTGGGTAGTACTCCATTGTGTAAATGTACCACATCTTCTGTATCCATTCCTCTGTTGAGGGACATCTGGATTTTTTCTAGCTTCTGATCAATAATTTCATATTTTTAAATGTTTTACTTTGTATTTTTTATTTATTTAGTAAATTCATTGAAGTATGATATCATTTAATTTATGTATATTTCTTTCTGTTTATTTTTTGCCTATTGTTGAAGTCACCTGCTATTATTTTTTAGGGCTTAAACTCTGGTTTTATTTCTATTACTATTTGTTTTACAAAGTTATGAGTACCCATGTATATATATATACATTTAGAATTACAGTGAACTTTGGATGGATTATCATCTTGAGCAATATGAAATGACCTTGTCTATTGCTTCTGACCAGTTGTCCTTTAAAGTTCCGACTAGCAGCACTTCTGAGTGTTTGTGACATAATTAATTCATTGTGGACATTAATGATTTACTTCAAAATGGTGTTGGGTTAGCAATATCAACCAAAGGGTCAAGCAGAACTTAGTTTATGAAAATGAAACAAATATTTAAAAATATCAGTAGGTAGAACAACAAATAGAAACATAAGACAAATTATTTAATGGAAGAAAGCATCTAAAAAGCCACATAATATTTAAGACAGAGAGATGAAGCTATAAAAAAAATATGAACAGAACTGGAAATGTGAATTAGATAGAAAGAATGATTTTTGCCAGTTTTTTTGAAAATACTTAAAAACAGAGATTTTCAGTATTAGCATTGTTACTCAAGTCAAATAAATAAATTACCCATTTCTACATAGATCAAAGTTCATTACAAGATGCCAATGAGGATCAAAAGAAACAAAGAAGAAAAATTTAAAAAAAAAAGCAGAATAAAGACCAATTTCCTAACAGCAAGTTAAAAGTGGAAATCAATAGACAAACATCTTTATAGCGCTGGACAAAGAAAAATGTTAACATAGATCTAATTCTATGGCAAAACTTTAAGGAAAAAGAAAATACACCATTACTGTATGCAAAATCAACACCCCCAAAACCTAGAACAATTACTACCAATAAACTGTCCTTAAAAGAAATTCTAAAATATAGATACACGGGGCAGAAGAAATGTTTTAAAGGCTAGAGAAATGGCTCAGTAGGTAAGGATGCTCACTGAGCAGGAGTGGTGACCTGAGCCTTAATCTCAGCATTTGTGTACAAAAGTCAGGACTGTGCCTGGTCCTCAGAGACACTGAGGGCAGAGACAGGAGGTTTGCTGGGGATTTATTAGTTGCCATCTTTGCTCCAGATCAACAGGGCAGCCTGTCTTAAAGGAATGGAGTGGAGATGATGGATTAGGACACAGGACACTGGCTGGTCAACTCTGGCCTCCAGGCATGCGCACAGGAGTTTACCTCCACAACACACATGCAAATCACACACACACACACACACACACACACACACACACAAACACACACACACACACACACACACACACACACACACACACCACTGATTATCTGGGAAGAGTTATGAAAGATTAGGATCAAGAAAAGTCTAATATCTTGAAGCATGTCTAAATAAACCTTGACTGCAAAAATCTCTAATCTAATAAAGATGAGATGATAACTATGTTAAACTTTTAGTGGATAAACCCTCTAACTTGAGGGTGTAATTCTAATAACAGTAGAGCTACACACTAACAACAATATCACAAAAGGGAATAAAGAGTTAAAAGATTCTGAGAAAAGATAATCATTGGATAGGTAGGTAAAACACTACTTAACCTTATTCGCTAATTATACATGCTAAATTTAGGGTAGTTACTTAGAAAAATATATATATATATATATTCAACCAAAAGAGGAAGAAATACAATAAAGTTAAAAGAGCTTCCAAAGTTCAAAGGAAGCATGAAAGTAAATGAAAAATGGACAATTGATAAATGTTGGTTGAAATAAACCTTCCAATAATTACCACACACAAAGAAAGCAAATATCCTCTGGGTAAAGCTGAGCAGCCGCTTTCCTATTAGATGCTTCGAGCATCTATAGAGTGGTTGGAAGTGAAAGAACAGAAATGGTATAGCTAGAAAATCTAATCAAATGAACGTTAAACAGCCATATCCGCATCAGATAACACAGACTTTAGGGCAAAGTATGGTAGCTGCTGAGAAAGATGATGGAAGTAGTTGCTAAATTTCGGAAAAAGGTTCAGTTCCTTAGGAAGACACAATGAATTTTAAGTTAGATGTTCAAGGTTGCACTGGTGTATACAATGGCACTGTCAAGAACCAAACAAAAGGAGAAAAACAAACTATCATTTATCTATTTAATAATTTGGATACAAAACAATCTACATAGACCACCATGAATTTAGTAAATTCAACCATATGAAAGAGTTTAAAAATCATCCCCTTGAGTAAATTAAAACCCCCTGCAGGAACAGAAGCTCAAATCACATCCAAAATATTTATTATTTTTATTGGGTGTATATGTGTGGTGCATACATGCCTATGTAGGTTTTCAGGTGCACATTCGCATGCAGAGACCAGAGGTCAATGGCTAATATCTTCTTCAATTGATCTCTGCCTTATTTTTTGAGACAGGGTCTTTCACTGACCCTGGAGCTCAAGCATTTGGCAAAACAAGCTGATCAGCCACTCTAGAGCCCTCTGTCTGTGTGTCCACTGCTAGGATTTTATTGACTTTATTTGGGGCTAGAGAATGAACTTGAGTCTTCATGCTTATGTGACACTTTACTGACAACTCTCTCTCCCAACCCTTCACAATGTTTGATATACTCATGTGTTGAAGTTACTCCTCCCTCCACAGCAGGAAACACATGTTCTTCCCAAGGATGCACAGGCACTATAGCATAAAGCACAATCTTAGCAATTCAGTTTAGAAATAGAAGGAAAAGGTTATTTAAAATAATAATGTCATTGTTAGAGGTTAATAAGTGTTAAACTCTTATAGATTTAGACATCACCGACTAGGCTTGTAAATAATCTATACTCTGTAGAAAATATAGAATTTAAAAATATATGAGATTGAATGGCAGCACCAAGATCCCTCACATAGCACCATGAGAAACAGTCAAAGCACTGTGCATGAGACCCATGAAAATTACAAAAGCAGATAAACAGGAAGTAAGTGGATGAAAGAAAAGAAGAAAAGTTCCCATCAGCCAAAAGCTGAAAGCTGGAGTTTCTACAAGCCAAAGGCTGCTACTTGCAAAGACCAAGACAACAGACTTCTGAAGAAGCTTCATTCAACAATAATATAAGTAAAGCAGGGGTCTTAAGGACATGGCTAGAGGTAAAGGAGAGGACACAGGCAGAGTTGAAGATTACTGCAGGAAGAGTGACCCTCTTCAGACTGCTGTATGGGAAAGGAGTCAGACAAATGAGGGGACGAAAGAATTTTGAGAAGCAAGAGACACAGCAGGGGTAGATGCTCATGGAGAGGCATCATGAGGTGTGTGCTGCCCTCAGTCTCTACACCTGTAGGCTGATGCAATTCTTAAAGCAGCCATAAGTCCATTGCAAAGAGGAGAAAAACACAGAACTGGGTGGTTGAAGCAACAGTGTGGCTGCCAACCTCATTCTCTCGCTTACCCATGCTCCTCCTTACCCTTTTAATAGATCCAACGAGTAGCTTGTGAGTCTACAAGCAAGGTGTGCTAAACCTGAAGTGACAGAAAACCCCAGCCATTTTTCAAATAGTTTGAAAAACTAAAGAAAGAGGACATTTCCCAATGCATCCCACCAAAAGCAGATTAGGAGCATAGGAGGAAGAAAGCAAGTCAGGAATATAATCAAAGGTACCAAGCAAAAAATACTAGGAACAGGCTGGAGAGATGGCTCAGAAGGTAAGAGCACTGCCTGCTCTTCCAGAGGACCTGAGTTCAATTCCTAGAACCTGTGTGGTGCCCCACAATCATCTGTAACTCTAGTTCTAGTTCATCTAGTGTTTCTTCTCCCCTCAGCAGGAACTGCACGCACAAGGTGCACAGACATACCTGCAGGTAAAGCACCATACACATAAAATAAAATAAATAAAATAAAATAAATTTACAACCAAACAAGCCAGAAAAACAAAACCACTGTGAGAAGATAGATGCGTGTTTCAGGAATGCAGCCAAAAGACTGGACAGAAGTGCAAAGGTCTTAAACCATCAATCATTGGCAAGGATGCTGAACAAAGAGAGCATGCACGATTCTAGCAGATGTAAGGGGTGTGAAGTACCTTAATAAACCTTGGTATTATCATGGAGAGTTTGAACACGAGCATGATCTCAGTCTGTGATTTTTGTTTATCACCTGATGCTTTCCCTTTTCTAGCTCCTATTAAAGATTTTCTTTATTTTCTAGTTTTGTCTCTGTTACTTTGAAAGCTATGGATTGTGTTTCCATTATTGTAATAGATATTTATGAAATTTAATGTAAAAATTTTAAATTTAATGTAAAATAATAAATGAAGAAAATTCTCATCAACAGTTGCTATATTAACTGTATTGGTTTTCTGGTGCTGTCATATGAACTGTCATGAACGAAGGTGTTTAAAATAATACAAATGTACTGTTCTGTCATTCTAGAGGAGGGAAGCAACACTGGAGCTCAAAGGTGCATTTGTTTGTTTTCGAAAAGCCAAAGTATTGGGAGGTGGAGCTGTTCTTAGGAGGCTCTAGCAAGGATACCAATCCCAAAGTTAGCTAGGTTGTCGATCAAGTTCAGCTCTTTGAGGTTGAATGACAGAAGTCCCTCTTTCATTGCTAACCACATGTTGGTGGCTATGACAGCTTTAAAAGCTTCTCTGGTTCTTACATCTTAGAGCTAGAAATAGTGTATGGGTCTTCCTTGAGCTTTAAATCTCTTGTTCTTTTCTGACAGTTCTGACTCCAGCCAGAGGTAGTTTTTGTTTGTTTGTTTGTTTGCTTGTTTTACCTTGACCTACATATCTTAAGGTTTATTATCTTCATTAAATTCATCGAATTAGAAATGTCTTCTTTGACAAGTAATGTTGTATCCAACTGACAGGTTCCATGGCCTAGGGCTTCAGTATTTTGGAAACGTATTCACATGGACTGTGGCTGTCAGGTTGTGTTAGTTGATTCTAGAAATGTAGACAGTCCTCCAGAGTCTCTTCAGTTTAGCACACACTGCACTTCCAGTCAGAAGACTTTTTTTCCTTTTTGTCTGGAATATTTTGTCATTTCCTTTATTTTCTTTGGAAATTCCTATTAGAAGTATGTTGGGACTTACTTGCTTTTTAAATATCTCTTAAAGCATTTTTAAAAATAAAATTTCTGTAATATTTTATTACTTTTTGAGTAAAGTTTTTAATTGTTACAATCAATTTTCGTCTTTATTTAATAAAAACGAAATTTTATTCGAGATTTTAATTCTGATTGCTATATTTTTCCATTGTAAATTTCTAATTCATTTCTTTATGTTTGTCATACTTCATTTCTACCTTTCTTGCAATTTTTTCTTAGTTGTTACTTAGTCAACTGTTCTATTTGTAGTAGTAAAAATCTTACATAGTTGCCATTAATACTGAATTGGCAAATACCAAATTCATTGCTCCTGGGAGAATTTAGTCTTTGAGCCTCTGATCATCATCATACTTTAAGTCAACTTATCAAAAGATAACCTTGGGGCTGGAGAGATGGCTCAGTGGTTAAAAGCACTGACTGCTCTTCTAGAGGTCCTGAGTTCAATTCCCAGCAACTACATGGTGGTTCATAACCATCTGTAATAGGATCTGATGCCTTTTTCTGGTGTGTCTGAAGATAGTGATAGTGTACTCACATATATTAAATAAATAAATAAATAACTCTTTAAAAAAGAACTTTGTTTGATTTATATTTCTCTTTGAGGGCACCATTTTTAATAGATATTGTTGGCTCATTAGCATTGAGCTCCTGCATAACAGCACTGCAGCACTTGAGGACTAACAATTGTGTCCTCTAGAAGGTACACCACAAACTTCGTGAGCTTAGAAACAACAGACAGCACTTCATTGTCACGCTTGTGAGCCATTTTAAACAGCAAAATCACTCCAACAGAAACACAGAAATAGATGGGGTAAATGTGCCACTAAGTAGATAAACACAAAATGCACATTTTAATAGTGTGAGAGCTGATTCAAGTAGATAATGTCACCTTGTTTGACCCCAGCTGGGAACACAAGCTCAGATTTTTTTTTCTGCCCTTCCCTTGTCTTCGAGTGACCACAAAAGCACACCGCAAATACTGACATGGGGATGGCAAACACATTTTAGCAACTAAGCAAATTTACAATGACCTGCACTCATGAATAAATCCATTTTGATGTCTGTGTCAAACAGTTTCACACACTTTTATCTGGCATAAATATTAATTTTGCTGGTGTTCTTAGTGTTGTGTTTCTTTCATGTGCTTTCGGATTTTTATTGTAGACTCAGAATGGTCTTTCCCCCGTTCTAATAGTTTCATGATTATCTCCATGGGGTTCTCACAATTCCCAGTCCAAAGTCAGATACTACACTGGAATTTGGGGATTTGTGCCATAATAAAGAATTTTTAAGTCCAGCCCTAGAGTCACAATGTGGCTTGAAGTGATTCAGTTTATGATAATAACTACATTCTCCAACTGGCTTTCCTTAGACCTGTAACTACAGACAATGCCTTCATCTGAAGCAATGCCTTTTTTCTAACAGAGTCCTATCCAAGTTTATGACATCAAGTTCCCCACCTAGATGGCATCCTACCTCTCCTGCAAAGCAAGCTGAGCTCTGGTTGTCCTCATGGGGTAGGGATGCTGCTGATCTTTGTAAGCTCCTAGACTCAGAACCTGCAGCTGTACCATCAGCACAGTTCACCAGATTTTGTTTATGATCCATTTGTGGTCTATGGAATTTTTATCCAGTTTTTGAAACTGGCCAGGCTACTCTATTGATTTTTATTGTTTTATAAGATTTGATATTGTTACCTGTTCAAAGCTGGAAGAATTAAAAGAACTCAATTTCTTTGCTTTGGTTTTGCTATTTTTATATAGCTTATCTCATTCCGCATTGGGTTACTAGAATATATTTTATCTTTCTTCTCATCCTTCCTCTAATTTCAAAACATTTGAGGGGAGAAAAAAATCCTATGCAACCTTTTGTATTTTAATTTTCTCCCAGGGCAATCAATGCCTTGCACATAGTTGATAAGATCTATTGAATTGAATTCACGTCAATTGAATTTGATTTAAGAGTAGTAGGAAAGAAAGTATGCATCAGGTCTTTGAAAGAAATGCCTTCTTGGCCATTAGAACTGTACAAAGTATACACAAGATGGAGAACTTTCTCTCCCAGAGGTCTTGGAGAAGCTCAGTGGCCTTTAAGCTTGCCTATCAGAGTCCAGGCTCTTTGGAATGCTGTGTCATACAGAGCTCTCTGCCTCATCAGAAGCCTTAGATGGGATGCTCACAGGTGAATGCATAGCTGGTGGATAAAATAGGGCTGTGCATCAAGAAAGTGGCTCTCTGGGGCTCATGCATTCATGATGACCCAGTTCTTCTATATTGATTGAGAGGTTTATGCATGGTATTTTCAAACCTATAATCATTCAAACAACATTGCTTCAACTTCTAATTTTAAGGAAGAAAAAAAAATGTCTTAAGTGGTACACTTTGAAAAAGACTGCTAAATTGTTTAAAAATTTCTGTTTGGGTAAGAAAAGAAATTCATACTAAGTATCCTGCTTGAGAAAAGGAGCCTGGAAAAATACAGGATGGAAGTAGGGCTGAGTTCTTCCCAGTGAAGAGTCAAAGGAAAAGAAACCAATGTCTTCACCCGTTTCTTCTCTCAAGACCATGTTTCACTCAAAACCCTGAACTTCCCTGGGAACTTGAACCAAATACTCTCTGAAAGCACATTGGTTCCTGCTCATAGCAAGATTATAAGGAAGATTGAGTGAGACCTCAAAGATAACCTCTCTTAAAGGTCATAACTTCCTTCATAAAGAAAGAGGATATTTAAAATGCAAAAAAAGCACACAGAAATCTAAGTTCCCAGAATAAAGAATCACAACATGGTGTAAAAGCTAGCTCGTTAAGGAAACAACGTCCCCACTCACAATACTTAACTCAAAGGCCTGTGGGAGATCTCTCAGAGAGATTCCCTCCCCCCCCCCTACACACACACTGCTGTTGCTTGACCTTCAACATCTCTTCATGTTTATCAGAAGATTGATGTTGATTGTCATTTTTCGGCTTATGGAAACGAGGCTGAGCACAAGCAAGTAACTGCAAGTTAGCAGCCTATGCATGGCAGCTTGTTTGGTTTCATTCCACAGGGCGCTCTGCCAAGGGATGAACAGCAGTAGTCATTTCTCTCTAAATCACTGTCAAGACCCTGCTTCAAGCTGCTATTTGGTTCACCAGAGGCCAGCACACAGCCTATGGAATCCAGAAACTGGGGGTTGGGAAAGGCGATTCTGAGGAGGACTGACTTGCACATTTATATCTTCTTGGCAGGCACAGAGGCTCCTAGGAAAGGGAACAGGGGCAGCGTGAGGGTAGTGGTGAGGATTTGGAGTCTTTTCAGCTAGGGTTCTTGGATTTGCTCTTCCTCCTGTATTTAATTTGCACATTTAAAGTTCTCAGCAGTTCAAATGCTTTTAACCTGGTGGGACTGTAATTGCCACAATAAAATCAAATTTCTCTTTTCTTTAAAAAAGCTCTATGTTGTTTTTAAAAATGCTTGGCCTGTAAAAGCCTCTTCTATTTCAGTTTTGTTCTTTACTGAATAAGAGGTAGCCTAGATCATCTCATGCTTGTCTTATAGGGTTAGGAGCACAGGATTTGATATTTATGAATCTGGTAGGGCCACGTTAAGCTATTTCTCGTTAATTGTTTCAATTTCCCTATCAGTAAAATTGAGGCACAACCCATTTTTCAGAAGTTGTGAGAACTAAATGAGCTAGGGGGTGAAAGTCATTGGACCCCATGACTGACATATGACAGATATGAAAAATGTTTCTTTCTTCTTCTGGTATTTTACATCTATGACTTTGACTCTGGGTTATATGATAAGTTTTATTTGTCACTTCAGGGAAGAGGGATGTGGTACAGAGAAACTATTACCTTTGCTTCTTGACCTTTTGGCTAAGATCAACTGAGAAGCTATCACTATTTGTGTAAGACTATGGAACTCACTGGCAGATGGGACTCATATCTGCTTCCCCCAATATGATACATATTCTAAGTCTAGACAATGATGGATTCATCCTTGAATTCTACCCATCAATTGAAATATTAACTGATAAAGATTTTAGTTTGCAAGAGTCCTTCAGTTAAACATTGTTATTATTACTACTGAGAGGCACACCTGCTACAGGTCTATGTGAATATTCACCCTAGGGTATCCCAATCTGGCAACAGTGAAAGAAGCAAACCCCAGGGTTGACTGTAGGTGCTTGACATGAGCTGCCCATTCACAGGACAGCAACACAGTCTTCAGCAGAAGCACTTTCATTTCCTTTTGGCAAGCAGCATGGGAGTAAAAGGTAGACTTAGCTCTACTGTCTTGAAATGCTAGCTCCAAAGCCATCTTCAAACATCATCAACATTCCTTTGATAGTCCCTAAGAGTATGCTTAGTAAAAATCAAGTGTGATCAATTAAGGGGAAAATATCCTGGAAAGATGCCATCATGCAGAAGCCAGTTGTATCACTATATCTTCTTTTATATCTTCTGTAACCATTTGGAGTTCTACATGCACCTTGAGTTAAGTGTGGGGATGAAATTGTCCTTAGCTGGGGGATTTAGTTATTCTAGATGAAAATGTGCACTTTTCATGAATGTTGATGCTGATGGGATTCTCTTGGTTTCTGTTTCACTGGTTCCTACCCTCTCTAAGATTGCCACTTACTTTATCTTTGCCAAGCAAATGTCAAGAAAAGAACCAAAATTTACTGAGCACCGCTCACACACACATTTGCACCACTGCACTCGCTGTAAAGGAGCATTACAACATTAGTAGAGCTGTTATTCTTGCATTATGATTTAGGAAACTGAGGCTACAAAACGTTAGAGAGATTTTACTCCAAACACAGAATTTGTACCAAGTCTGAGGTCTTTCAACAGAGCAGTGTTTACACCAGACCTCTCCTGAGAGAGGTCAGGTTTGAGGGAAGGGATACAAAATTGAGAACACATGAAGGGGAAAGGAAAAGTGGAGAATTAGGAGTCCAATAAAGATATGTCAAAAAAGCATTAAGAAAGAAAGAAAATGTGGGGAGCAGTCAGGAGAAGGCTGTAGGAAGAAGAAAAGCAGAAGGCGCAGCCCATGAACATGGGGGGCACCCAGTTCTCTTGGCTAGCTGCCCAGCCACAAGCACAGCAGAGAGACCTATAGCCACAGGAAGGAATCTGTGAACCATTAAAAATTGTTTATTTCTTTATGCCACAAATGATAAAACAGTCATAAAATGCAACGGTTGTTCTCCCAGAGTAATTGCTGTGAATACTTTCGACCATTATTCTAAATGCTCAGTGTTTAACTAGTATAAAAGCAATGATGTGTTTTGAACCAAAATCAACCTCCAGTTGTCACACAGCATGCTGTGTACACACCATTGGAGATTAATTTACTCTCAAGATCTTCAAAGCTTACTTAGTACTGATGCTACCACAGGTTGGACAGGAGCTCTCTCCTCCAAAACACAAGTCACTCATTATTGCTGTCTTCTGAAAAAGTGTTTGCCTCTGTTATCTGATTCTATTATAAATAATACTAATGTAATAATAATAATAATAATAATAATAATAATAATAATAATAATAAATATCATGTTATGGGCCCAACACAGGGAAAGATAACAATGTTGAAAATATTTTCTCTCATCATTTTCTTCCCTGTGCCTAATAAGAGGAAGGCACACAGAAAGCCAAAGACCTTTAGTTGCCATCCCACACTGACCCTGGCTTTGTGATAAGCTAGAGTTCATATGGTATAGATTGATTGACCCCTTAGATATTATTGTGAGTCTATGTACCAATTCTAACCCAGTATTTTTCTGGTTAAGAACAGCTAACCATTATAACTAGCAAACACCTAACTGCCTAACCTAAGAAACAGAAACTGTATGAAAAGGAAGGAGCTTTGTAAGACTGCATCTCAGCCAAAGATGAGGTCTGGTGTTCTTATTCGAGAATACCTGGCCTCTGTCACTAGCAAAACAATGAAAAGTTCTGTGCTGCTGGAGTAAGGCTAATCTTCAGAGGCTCAAAGTGACATAATAATTTACCTTTAAAAATAATATCTTTCTTGGGGTTGAAGCTATCAGAGTGCATGTCCAGCACATAGGAATGAGAGACCCTGGGCTGATCTGCAGAATGACATAATCTGGGCATCAGGGCACATGCCTGTAATCCTAACATCTGGGAGATAGAAATAGGAAGCTCAAGAATTCCTTGGTTATGTAGAAAGTTGAAGGGCAGCCTGGGTTACACGAAAGGCTGTCTAAAGCTCAAAAAGTACACTTAGAACCTTTTGTAAGATGGGAAGACGTTGAAGAAAGGTAGGGCTACTGTAGCAAAGTGCCATAAGCTAAGTACGTTACATGTCCGATATTTATGTATATGTATTCATATTTAACTCTGGAGACTGGGAGTCCAAGTTTAAGGTGCCTGAAGTCCTGGTGACCTTGGATACCTCTCTTCTAGGCTGGGGATGGCTGCTCTCTCTCTCTCTCTCTCTCTCTCTCTCTCTCTCTCTCTCTCCTCTCTCTCTTTTCCTCTCTTCCTCTCCCTGCTCTTTCTACTTTCTCTCTCCCTCTGTTTATGTGTGTCTTTGTACATCCCGATCTCCTTACCAGTCATACTATATTGGAACTGAACCTAATGCCCATGTAGCTTGATTGTCCCTATGAAGATCTCATCATCAGATATGCTTATATTCTGACACACTGGACTGCTGGGACTGAGAGGACATAAGGGAAACCACTCCAGGTAGGAAGAGAGTGCAGAGGCAACACTGTTGAAACTGGTACCACATTTTAGGAGCTGCCTAAGTGTTCCTCAAAATGACCCATGATTTGGGATTTACTTTTTAATGTTTAAAACACATTATAAAACTAACTGAGTAACTTAAAATACATCTACCAAATCTCTTTATCTTTAATATTTTCTTATTAAAATTATACTACCAACAGAAAATGTACATTTTTCTTTCTAAACATGTAGAAACACTATAAAGAATGAGAAATATGATCCACTCATTTAGTCCCTTCTTGTCTGACATTAAGTAATCTCTGAAATCCGTTTGTTGCATATCCTTCACATACACATGCTCCCACCTTAGGAAACCTTAAAGCAAGATCACTGTATCTGTTACTGTATATATATATATATATATATATATACAGTAACAGATATATATGGTTGGTGACCCCCAACCATAAAATTATTTTGTTGCTACTTCATAACTGTAATTTTTATTGTTATGAATTGTAATATAAACATTTGATATGCGACTCCAAAGGGGTTGTGACCCATAGGTTGAGAATTGCTCCCTAAACCTAAACACATATATGTGTGTGTGTGTGTATGTGTGTATGTATAAACATATATTATATATAATAGTATATATATGTGTATATATATATATATATATACACTTTGTACTGTATATACTACACCTACACACACACACACACACATGCTGTAGTCTAAGTTTTTCAAACTTAGGAGAGCTTCATAGCTTTGTGCATATAGCACCTACCTTATTCTTTTAAATGCTTGCATAGCATTCTGGCATGGGTGCATCCTAGATTTCCTAGCTGATTCTCTTCTATTTGTTTCCATTTTTAAACTACCACAAACATTGTATTCATGCTCTTCTTTGTATATTTATGAACCAGATATTTTGACAGATGGTAAATGGAGATTAGAGAAGGTTAATAAATTTGTTTCAAGCATGCCAGGTAGTAGTGACAATGCTCCAATTCAGAAAAGATCCACTCTTTCAGTGAGTCATTGTGTCTGTTAGACTTCAGTGTCCCTGGAATACAACAATGAAGAAGAAATTTTTATGTCCCCTCTACTTCTCTGATGGACATACTAAGCCCTCTTGGAGACTCTCCAAGTACAGAGAACATGTAGAATCTAGAGGTCAGGAGACATTGATTCCAAACTTGTTCAAAACCAGTGGCTGTCAACCTTCCTAATGCTGTGAGCTTTAATACAATTTCCTGTGTTATGGTGACCCCCAACCATAAAATTATTTTGTTGCTACTTCATAACTGTAATTTTTATTGTTATGAATCGTAATATAAACATCTGATATGCGACTCCAAAGGGGTTGTGACCCATAGGTTGAGAATTGCTCCCTAAACCTACCAGAAGAAGACATGTCCAGGCCAACCTATACTGATCTCAGAAATGATATCAGCACAATGGAATTTTCCTATTTTCAATTGCCTGGGACAAGGCATGAAGAAAGGATGGGTCTTGTAAGAAGCACATTTCTTTGGTCCATGCTGGAGGGAGTGAGTCAGCCACAGGGAGAAGCAGCCAGGATGCTGAGGGTAACCTTGGAAGCCCCTCTGGTAGGTGGGGATCTTGAACATTTATTAGGAAGAAACCAACATTCTTTCCCTCAGAATTTCCTTCCCACTTAAGAGACTTTGTACTTGAGGTTACGAAATCCCTCCATGCCTTCTATATATTTTGCATGAGAGGGGCTGGCTTGCAGCCTGGGGGAGCAGAAACACAGAGTGGGTGGTTAGAGCAGCTAGTTCCTTGTCAGTCTCCTCTTCCCAACAGAGCCCATCACCCTGAGTGAGTGGCTAGGAATGCCCCTATAAATAACATGCTGGGTGAGTCCAGATTTTAGCTCAGATAAATATCTCACCTCTTTCCCCACAATAGGCCCTGTGCTGCACCTCATAAAACCACACACCAGGGTCTGGAGCAATCTAGGCCCCTTCATGCTTTGCCCTTCACACATACTAACTAGTCTCCAAAGTCACCTCAGAGAGAACTTCCTGACCACCCATGTACAGCAGCCTCCTCACGTCCCTCTCCACCACACCACCCTGCTTTCTTTTTTCACAGCCTCTATTATGTAAAATTGTCTTCTTTCTTTACTTAGATGTTTACCCTCTGTCTTCACCAGCCAACTTTGGACTTTGCGGAGTCTGGACTGCGTCTTTCTCTGTCATTAGAATATCCAGTGCCTTGACAGAGTGCCTGCAGCATGTTGGGTCTCAGGTGGCTTTGTTAAGCTAATTCCATCCTCATTTCTCAAAATCATTCTCTGATTGTAGCTTGAAACCCATTCCTTCTCAACTTTCAAGGATTCACACAAATGACATTTTACTGGGGATGTCATTCATTCATCAGGTATGCAAATTTTGTTCACAACACTACTGATGCCCTAGTAATTTTTTTTTTTTTTTTAGGATACCCATAGGGCCAAAGAAAGACACACCAATTTCACTTATAAGTAGGTATGTCCAAGAACTTGTTAAGTATTAGTGTCCTAGTCACTCAGTATCAGTTTGAAAGAGCAATATATATAACTCTAAAAAAGGATTTTATTTCATTCCTATTTTCTTACCAATGAATGCAATTGTCTGTTGGGTACTATACAGCTTCTCTAAGCATGAGTCAGATCAGGGGGTATGCCAGATAGTTTTAGGTCACCTTGACACAGTCTAGAGTCATCTGAGAGGAGGTCATCCTGACTGAGAGAAAATGACTCTGTAAGACTGATTGGGTTGTAGTCAAGCCTATAGAGCATCTTCGTAATTAGTGTTTGATGTGTGAGGCCCCAGCTTATCGTGAGTGGGACTATTCCTAGGATTGTGGTCCTGGTTCTATAAGAGAGCAGGTTGAGCTGGGCAGTGGTGGCACATGCCTTTAATCCCAGCACTCGGGAGACAGAGGCAGGTGGATTTCTGAGTTCGAGGCCAGTCTGGTCTACAGAGTGAGTTCCAGGACAGCCAGGGCTACACAGAGAAACCCTGTCTCAAAAAAAACCGAGAGAGAGAGAGAGAGAGAGAGAGAGAGAGAGAGAGAGAGAGCAGGTTGAGCAAGCAATGGTGAACAATTTAGAAAGCAGCACTCCTTCATACTCTGAATCAGATCCTGCTTCTGGGTTCCTGCCCTGTTTGAGTTCCTGTCCTGAGTTCCTTTGATGATAAACAGTGATATTGGAAGTTTGCAACAAGTAATCCCTTTTCTCTCCAAGTTGCTTTCATCATGGTGTTTTATCACAGTAATAGCTCTAATTAAGGCAGACCATGTTACTGTTACTCTCCAGCAAGCACTGGCCATGCATTGCTCTTGTTAAGAAAGCCTATGCACCATTACAAGAAAAGGTGCTGTGGAGGGGAGAACAGTGCTGGAGAGGTTTGTGTATTGTTCAGTGGGTGCCAGGAAGTATTGTGTTTTCTTTCTTTCTTTCTTTCTTTCTTTCTTTCTTTCTTTCTTTCTTTCTTTCTTTCTTTTTTGTCTTTTTGTTTGTTTGTTTGTTTTTATTTATTTATTTTTTCTACTTTATTTACATTTCAAATGTTTTCCCCTTTCCAGATCTGCTCTTTGGAACCTCCCTATCCCTCCCCCCTCCCCTGCCTCTATTGGGGTATTCCCCCACCCACCTACCCACCCATTCTCATCTTCCCTTCTTGGCATTCTCCTATACTGGGGGATCTAATACCCTCAGGCCCAAGGGCCTCTCCTCCCCCTGATGTCTAACAAGACTCTCTTCTGCTGCATATGTGGCCAGCACCATAGGTCCCTCCATGTGTATTCTTTGGTTGGCAGATCAGTCTCCAGGAGTATCAGGGGTCAGGCCAGTTGCCACTGTTGCTGCCTTTTTGGGGATGCATACTCCCTCAGCTCCTTCGGTCCCTTCTCCTGGTCCTCCATCTGGGACCTCCCACTCCGCCCTACTGTTGTTGTGAAATGACTCTTGGGTATTTCAAACTCTTGGGCTAATAACCACTTAACAGTGAGTACATAGCATGTTCATTCTTTTGTGACTGCGTTACCTCACTCAGGATGATATTTTCAAGATCCATCCATTTGCCTGTAAATTTCTTGAAGTCATTGTTTTTTATAGCTGAGTAGTATTCCATTGTTTAAATGTTTGTGTTTTCTTTTCATGTTGAAGATGTCCTAAGGCAGTTGTGAGTTTCCTGATTCCTCCAGCACTGGGCACCACATGTACATATGGTAAAACAATCAGATTGCATCCCGATGGGACTTTTTAGCTTCCTGTGCCCACCTTCACATGGACAGTGCATATCACACTTTATTTGCTTATGTGCTAGTGGCTTTGCCTGACATAATAGACTTTTATTTCCTCAAGGATAGGTATCCTGCCTTTATCCTGGTAGCATCAGCTCCTAGAATCTGCAATGCAGAATTTGAGCTAGGAAGTCAATGGATGTTGGTGACATATGATTACACAAGGGAAGAAGTGAGACAGAACAAGCAAGCAAACCCATGACCCTGCCAAGTAACTTCACATCTTACTTCCATCTTTTAGAACAAGGATAATAAGGATCATAAAGGACTGCAACAAGATAAGGACAATGTTAACATATTCCTTGGAGCACCTTGGATGGAATCACCCAGTGCCCAGACTCTGATAGACTCCCACAGATGATTTCAATACCTCTGTCCCATCTGCAGGGATATGCCACTGCTATGAACTCCAAAAGTAGGTTTCAGACTCTGAACGAGGAGGCCCTGTACCAGAGTTGTCATTCCTCAAGGTTTTTTATTTGGCCTCGGATATAAAGTAGCAAGTATTATGTGACTTTATTCTATTCAAGGGCTGCCTGAGAAAAATGGACATATGAATCAAACAGGAATGCCATTAACAATCCTGTGGATTTCATGACCTTTCACAGCCTCAAAGATGAGAACTACTCGTTAAATCGATGGTCAAGATGCATCAAGCAGAGAACTCCACTCCACATGATGTTGGCTCTCTTTACTTTGACTCTATTACTAGCTAAAAATGCTTCCACTGTGGTATTATTGACTATGTGCTACCACTGACATTGTTATTGATCTATATTCATGCCCAAATTTAATACATCTTACATATGCTTTACAAGAACTCAAAAGTTTAAGCTGGAAGGATATATGAGGTTATTTGGTTCAACTTTCATATTATTTTGGATGTAGAAGCAGAAGCTTAAAGAATCTTATAAGCTTGCCAGGTTCACTGTGTTTTCTCTGGCCATAAGAGCTGACACCTTTGTCTCCTGAAAAAAAGAAAATGCTGCCCATATGATATTCCAGAGCAACAGTGCTCAAGACCAGAAAAGAGAATTGTGTTAAATGGTGGATGAGGCAAAACAGCTGAGAGAAAGTCCATTTCTAAATATATTCCAAACCTTCTCACCAGTGTGACACTGGTCCAAACAACCATGGATGCTCACCTAAACTTTTGCAAAATTGCCTAGTCTTCTACTTTCCTACCATTCTCAAGAGTGAAGTGAAGTAGTCTGACTCATTGAACTACAACTTCAATTCTGTTCTCCCTGGCTTAAGTTTTTCCAGACACTTTGTATAAAAATGTAAGCACCTGGTAGTGCCTTGCATGATCTAGCTGCTTTCAACTAAGAAAAACCTCAGTTTTCTCCAACATTGTTGCTTTCACCCAGGAGACTCGAGACTTACTAGCTTTATGCTTGCTTTGAAAATACTACAGTCTTCTGGACCTCAGAACCCTTTCACTATCTAGTTAATGTAGGATGTTCATCATGGAAAGTCACAGCTGGTTTATTTTGGTGACTTACAACTCATTCCTCAAGTAGGCTTTTTAATTATCCAAATCTGAAGCATCCACCAAACCTTTGAGTTTCTGCATAGCAGAGATTACAACTTGTTCTGTTGTGATCTCTTCCTTTTCCCTCCTTCCCTTTCTTTTGAGACCTTCCTTTCTCTCTACAGTTCTGGAGACTATAAGACCAAATGCCTAATGGATACTAGGCAAGCACTCTACCAATGAGCTATACCCATAGGCATACTTTTTCTTTTAAATAATTTGTATGTTTCTGACGTTGTGCTTTATTATAGTAAAAGATTCTTAAGAAGAATTAGACCTTGCCTGTCGAAGTATCTAAGGTTGTATATCATTTTCTTGATCAATACATATTTTGTTTTAAGGGGAGTAAAATGTTTGAGTGGGGTGACATAATCTTCATAAAGAATTGAAAAACACCAAGAACTACCATAAGCATCTT